>CM039426.1:8170882-8770882 GCA_022379115.2 Bauhinia variegata
AAATTAAGACCTCACAAACAAAAGGTCAATCACATGTAAGATAAAGATAAAAGAAGTTGCTCAAGTGGAAAAGGAGATAAAAAAACTTCAAATATTTTTCCCTCTAATAGTCATATTTCAAAATCCAGTAGAGAAAACCTCACACTTGAAGATAAGAAGAAAATCATGTACATTATATTGCTTATTCACTTCAAAGTTCTTCTCTTCATTCTCGTGTACCAAAACTCCTATTTAGGATAATTTTTTTGGTATATTGAGTTTATTAGAAAATCTGTTAATATAGTAGCACCCATCTATATTTGATTATTACTTCTTGTAAATCATTTCTTTGTAAAGACTTCTAGTTTACATAGTTGTAATTATAACTCTTGTTGAGGATAAATTTAGTCTATAAGAAATTTAAAAATTATTGTAAAAACTTTTGGTAAATCCTAAAATATAAAGTTTGAACCATGGATACTTGAAGTAACTCCTACTTAAATAAGTGAACAATGGGTCATGAGCATAAATTTTTTTTTTAAAAAAAAAAAAAAAGAGAGAGAGAGAAAGAAGAGAGAGATATATATATATATATATATATATATATATATATATATATATATATATATATATATATATATATATATATATATATATATATATAGATATAGATATATGTATAAACTTAAGTTCCATCAATAATCTATATTTTAGCAATAGCAGGATGATTCCAGAAATTAACAATCATGTTCTCTCAAAAATGTGACTACAACCCAGTCACAATAGGCATCAATTAGAAAAAGTATTTATATAATTCAAAACTTCCTGTACCAAAGTTGAGAATATATATATATTTTTTTTCATATTTTACCGAAATTCTATTTCTCATAAGAACATATTTCCTAGCAATCCTCTTATTAATCCGTGTTAATTATTGCTTATAATACATCTATAAACTATTAGATTTTTAGCTAAAAAATGCATTACAAATTAAATCTAAAAAGTATTTAAATAAAACAGACCTCAATGTTAATAGAAGTTGCATTCAACCAAAAAAAAAAAAAAACACGTTGAGAAGTAAACGCATGATCATCCCCTAAGGGATTCCATTAACCTATCTATGTGAAAATGATCACAATTACATTGTAATAGAGTATATAATAAATTTGCTTATAAGGGTATAAATATCTATATCCTTTGCAATATAAATCAAAGAATAAAAATAGCCAAAGAATCATAGTTAAGATAAGTATAATTACTATACAATTGTTACAAAAAATAATGAATATACGATTCCACAAAATCAGTGTGGGGAAGAAAAGGAAGGACCAGAAGCAATTATATGTTCATAATTATAATAATGGAAGAATAGTGATTAAACTTTCCTTCAAGAAAACTTACTTGAATAATCTATCAAAATATTTGAACTAAGGTGGCATGATGAAGCAATCAAAGAATACCTCTTTCAATTTCCTTCTCTTCCTGGAAGAAAATAACATAATAAAGTGCATATTATATCATAATATTAGAATCTAGTATATAATGTGGACACTAGAAATTTCATTCAATTATGTATGTTCAACTATTGATTCTATTTTATAAGATATAAATACATCACATGACAAAAAGGGGAAGGTGTAAAGAAATAACTATCATCCATTAGATATATTTCAGTAATATAAGCATGTTGTCCTAAGTCCAATAAGTTGCAAATTCTTGAATTAGATCCATATTCTAAACTTTAAATGCATAACTTGATATCATATACAACTTGAAGTTTAGGTGTCATTATGTATTTTTAAATTTATTTTGTAAGACATAAACACATGATCACATAATAAATTTGTGAAAAAACTGTTTTATTTTTTCATACTATTGTTAATTTTTTTTTAAAAAATACATTTTAAATTAAAAATAAATTCTTTTATTTAAAAAAAAAAACAAATGTGAATTTCTTGTGTAACAAAAATACCTTAATAAAATTTATTTTTATTTTTAATTTAAAATATAAATAATTATTTTATCTAATTTAATATGTAAATTTTTTAAAATTTAAAAATAAAAAAAAAATTCTCGTAAAAAAAAAAATAGATTACATAAATCTGCCCATCAAAATCAATACACTCTTCAGTCATGTAACCAAATTCCAAGTGATATGTCTACTTTTTAGGTGCATGTCAAATTAACCATAATAATGGAAAATTTGTCATATTTGTCCTCTCTTTGTCGGTACTAGTTTCCGTCTCTTATCTATCAATTACATAAATTTTAAAAAAAGCCTAAAATTACATAAATAACATACATCTTTGGTTTACAACTTCAATTTTTTTTTTCTTACTTTCGCATTATCTGCAATCTTGTGTTAAATATAGAAGGAAAAAATATTAATTATTCTTTAAAATCAAGAAAATACTTTATATTTTTTAAGCACAAAATTTTTAAATTATGTTTTATAATTTTATTTTTTTATCATAAATAAGACTAAAATGTAAGTTTATTAATATTAACTCAAATGTATAAAAAAAAGTTGAGTTTAATTTTAAAATATAAAATTAACATAAATATTAAAGTGATATTACTATTATACCAAATACTATTTTCCTATTATGATATTCATTTAGTCGATAAAATGGCTGAAATGTTATTATTAATCCCAATTTTTTTATTCTACGTATCGGTGCATATTAAATTTTCTTTTTTATTTGAAGGTTAAACTCCATTTAAAGATCATTTCGTATAAAAATTATTGAAAAATCAGTCAATAAAAAAATTATTTTCTTTTTCTCCCACTTTTATTGTCAAATATTTTATTCCAAATTTGTTCCTCTCCCTCTCCATATGACCAGACTTGTCAACATTCCATACCCAGAACCTTTTCTTTTTCCCCTTGGAAACTATAGAAACAAAGCAATCCCATACTTGTCAATCATCACTAAGCAAAGTCAACTTGCATCTTTCATCTTTTAGCTCAACGTCAATTTTTTTTTTTTTGGTTATTTTACTTTAAAAAATGTAAGTTGTACATCAATTTATACATGTATTTTTTTATACTTTTTTTATAATAATTATAAAAATAAAATTATATATATATAATATATATATATATTACCACTCTTTAATTTTTCCTTGTGGAAATTTTAGCAATAAAAAATATTGCTAATTTGGATATAGGTTGAGTCGCAAATTTTATCGATACTATTATATTATACTATTATGTTTTTGTTGTTCTTAAGATACAATTGCATTTGTTTATGTATTTATTAAATAAAATTTAAAACCTATAAACTCAATAGAAAAATGAAAAAAAAAAAAAAATATATATATATATATATATATATATATATATATATATATATATATATATATATATATATATATATATATTTTACACGTAAGATCGTTTTATTGAAGGCACCAGTTAGAGAGATTTCTAGAAGCAAAAAATCCCTCTTGACATGTTGAAGTAATTTCATCCATTTGATTAGAAACATTTTATTGCACACATCCTGAAGCAGGGCCATTTTAGTCTTTTCAGTCTTCGTTAAGAGCAACCAACCACGTATCGGCAAGGAAAGTGGGAAACTATAAAAGGAGCAGCTCTCTTCGTTCGATATTCATTTCATTCTTCTTAGCCCCTCCACTCTTTGCTACAATTTTTCTTTCCTCTTTGATTTTCTCTCTCAGAAACTTCGAGAAGCTACAATGGCGATTGTTGGAGTTTCAATGTTGTTCAATCTTGCCAAAGTTCCTCGCTTCGTTCCGCTCCATTATTCATCGTTCAGTCTCAATTCTGCAGGCCCAAAGCGAATTCGTCAAGCAAGATGTGTGGGTAGCAGTGGCTGAACTGCAACCGTTTCTGTTAACCCTAGGTTTGGGTCTTCAAAGGGAGGTGCAGGTCTCTTGGAGCTGAAGAGGTTGCTGCTTAGTTTTACTTAGTCTGTTTCTTGGTATAATAAATCCTTGTCTTTAGGGATGTTGTTATTTGAACTATTCTTTTGCTTTGTTTATCTCATCGCTAAAGCATGGCTAGCATGTGTTATTTTTATGCTTTTTGTTACAGCTGTAATTGGCTATTTAAAAGCTAAGTTGAGTTTCAATAAGGGAACAAGTCATTCAATCCAATTAATTCTAACAAATTGGTATCAGAGCCCCCACTGGGCCTAAGAGAGAGGAAAGTCGTAGCTTTTCAATTAACTTGTAAACACAAGAGAGTTTGAGAGATGTCAAGTGCAAGCGAAGTTGGTTTCGTCCAACCAGCTATTCCACGGTTTGATGGTCACTATGACCATTGGAGTATGCTCATGGAGAACTTTTTAAGGTCCAAGGAGTATTGGAGTTTGGTCGAGACAGGGTATGAAGAACCGAAAGCAAGTGCAACTATGATAGAAGAGCAACAGAAGAGACTTGAAGAGATGAAATTAAAGGATATGAAGGTCAAGAATTATCTATTTCAAGCTATAAACAGAACAATTCTTGAGACTATCCTATAGAAGGACACATCGAAACAAATCTGGGATTCGATGAAAAAGAAGTACGAAGGGAATGCTAGAGTTAAGCGTTCAGTCTTACAAGCTTTGAGGAGGGAATTTGAGATTCTCGAAATGAAGCCAGGTGAATGTATCACTTAATATTTTGGTAAAGTTATGTGAGTAAGTACCAAAATGAGATTTTATGGGGAGCAAATGCATGAGGTCACCATTGTTGAGAAAATTCTTAGATCCTATATTGTTTGTTCTATTGAGGAATCTAAGGACACTGACACACTCACCATCGATAAATCACAAAGTTCTTTGATTGTACATGAACAAAAGCTTTACAAGAAAAATGAAGAGGAGCAAGCTCTAAAGGTGACCACATATGAGAGAACTGGAGGAGGACGTGCAGAAACAGCAACAGAGCAAGGGGAAGAGGCAGAGGGCGTCAAGCCTTTAATAAAGCCACAGTGGAATGATATCACTGTTAGTAACTTGGCCATTTTCGATATGAATGTCCTACATTAAAAAAGGAGACTAATTATGCCTAGATGGATCAGCATGAGGAAATGTTATTAATGGCCTACGTAGGAAGGAATGAAGGAAAGCGTGATATTTTATGGTATTTAGACTTGGGTTGCTAAAATCATATGTGTGGAGATGCTACGATGTTCAGTGAATTAGATGAGAGCTTCAGGCAACAAGTAAAACTTGGTGATAACTCCAGAATGATAGTGAAACGAAGAGGAAATGTCAGACTAAAGTTGAATGACCTCATCCATGTCATCATAGAAGTCTTCTATGTTCTAGAGTTGAATAACCTTCTGAGTGTTAGACAATTGTAGTAAAAAAGGCTAGTTATTCTAATTCATGGCAGAATGTGTAAAATCTACCATCCAAATAGAGGTTTAATTATCGAAACCACTATGCCAACAAATAGAATGTTCATCTTGCTAGCCAATACACAAGAGAAGAAGGAGGCATGTTTATATACAAGTGCACAAGATCTCCCTCACTTATGGCACCGTAAATATGGCCACTTAAGCCATAAAGGTCTTAATATTCTGCAAACTAAATATATGGAATGTGGATTGCCTCATCTTCCTCCCATTACTATGGTGTGTACTAATTGTTTAAATGGAAAGCAACACTGAGACCCTATTCCTAAGAAGAATACCTGGAGGGCAACTTAAAAACTACAGCTCATACATGTAGACATCTACAGACTAGTGACTCCCACATCAAATGGTAAGAAGAGGTATGCCTTATGCTTTATTGATGACTTTAGTAGAAAAGCATGGGTTTATTTCTTAGTTGAAAAATCAGAAGCGTTAAATTCATTTAAATGCTTTAAGAGACTTGTTGAGAAGGAGACAGGCATGTATATCAAGTGTTTATGCACTGATAGAAAAGGAGAGTTTAACTCAGAGGAGTTCAATGAGTTTTGTCGACAGTGTGGTATGAAAAGGCAACTTACAAATGCATATATTCCACAACAGAATGGAGTGGCCAAGCGAAAGAATCGGACAGTGATGAATATGGTTCGTTTAATGCTTATCCCTAGAATTTTCTAGCCTGAGGCAGTGAATTGGACCATATACATGTTAAACAGAAGTCCTATAGTAGTAATCAAGAATGTAACTCCTGAAGAAGCATGGTCTGGTGTGAAACCCACAGTGGAACATTTTAGAGTTTTTGGTTGTGTAGGACATGTTCACGTGCCAGATGCTAGGAAGACTAAGCTAGATAACAAAAGTTTTGAGTGTGTGCTTTTGGGATTTAGTGAGGAGTCGAAGGGTTACAGGCTATATATTCAGTAGCTAAAAAGGTGGTGACCAGCAAAGACGTAGTATTTGAGGAAGATAGACAGTGGGAATAGGACCCTAGTTATGAGGAGCAAGTGTTCGTAGATCTTGAGTGGGGTGACGACAAAAATGACACAGATGATGAGCATGAAGCAGAAGGTGATCTTGAAGCTGTGACATGCAGTAGATAATGTTGTACCTAATCTGGTAGACGCATAAGGGTTTGATCCTAGAGACAGAAGGGTCAGATGGGCTCCGATTTGGATGGAAGATTACACTAGCGGTGAGGCACTATCCGAGTAAGAAATTGAGCACAATATGGCTATTGATTCTTCTACAAATCCTATCAAATATGAAGAGGCAGTGCAAAGTCTAAAATGGAGATTGACAATGGATTCGGAGATTCATTCCATTAAAAAGAATCAGACCTAGAAACTTACTGACTTGCCAGCTAGTGCCAAAACAATTAGAGTAAAATAGATTTATAAAACTAAGTTGAATGAACATGGAGAGGTAGACAAGTACAAAGCTCGACTGGTGGCCAAGGGGTATACTCAACAACAAGGGGTAGATTTCACCGAAGTATTTGCTCCAGTAGCTCGCATGGATACAATGAGGATGATAGTGGCACTTGCAGCAAAAAGAGGTTAGAAGATTTACCAATTTATGTAAAATTAGCATTTCTTCATGGTGAACTCAGTGAAGACGTATATGTGGAGCAACCGAAAGGTTATGATAGAGGGGGGGTGAGCATAAAGTATATAGGTTTCACAAAGCTTTGTACGGTCTAAAACAAGCTCCACGAGCTTGGTTTAGCCGTATTAAAGCTTATTTCATTGGAGAAGGCTTCCAAAAGTGCCTAAATGAGCAGACTTTATTCACCAAAAGGAGCAGTGAAGGTAAAGTGTTGATAGTAAGTATTTATGTGGATGATCTGATCTACACTGGTGATGATGAGGATATGATGTCTGATTTTAAGAATTCTATGATGAAAGTTTTTGACATGACTGATTTGGGGAGTATGAGATTCTTCCTTGGCATTGAGGTGTTACAAAGACCAGATGAAATTTTCATTTGTCAAAGGAAGTATGTCTATGAAGTATTGAAACATTTTGGGATGTTTGAGAGCAAGTCAGTAAGCAGCTCGATTGTGCCAACTTTCAAAATGAGTAAAGACGAGTATGAAGTCATAGTGGATGAGACTTATTTCGAACAAATGGTGGGAAGTTTAATGTATCTCATGGAAACCTATCCAGATATAATGTTCAGTGTCAGTTTAATTAGCAGGTACATGGCTAAACCCACTGAGCTTCATTTATAGGCTGCCAAAAGGATTTTGAGATATTTAAAGGGCACTGCAAATTATGGGATTTTGTATAAGAAGGGAGAGGAAGAAGAAGAGTTGTTTGCTTTCACGGATAGTGACTATGCAGGTGATGAAGATGATTGTAAAAGCACATATGGGTATGTGTTTCTTTTAAGCTCAGGAGCAGTATCATGGCTGTCCAAAAAATAACCTATAGTCACGATGTCAACTACTGAGGTTGAATTTGTAGCTACTACTGCGTGTGCCTGCCAAGCAATATGGATGAGGAGAGTGTTGAAGAAGTTGAGACATGAACAGAAGGGTTGCGCCACTATCATGTGTGACAATAGTTTAACAATCAAGCTTTCAAGAAATCCAGTTATGCACGAAAGGAGCAAGCACATTGATGTGCGATTTCATTTCTTGAGAGATCTTACAAAAGATGGTGTCGTTGAACTAATTCATTGTGGAATTCACAAACAAGTAGCTGATTTGATGACAAAGCCGTTAAAGTCAGAAGCATTTCAGAAACTCAGGAAGATGATGGGAGTTTATGAAGCCACTAGAGTAAACTAATTACAGTATACAATTAGTTTAAGGGAGGGTATGAAGAGGTTGCTGCTTAGTTTTACTTAGTCTGTTTCTTAGTACAATAACTCCTAGTCTTTAGGGATGTTGTTATTTGAACTATTCTTTTGCTCTGTTCATCACGTAGCTAAAATATGGCTAGCGTGTGCTACTTTTATGCTTTTTGTTACAGCTGTAATTGGTTATTTAAAAGCCAAGTTGAGTTTCAATAAGGGAACAAGTCATTCAATCTAATTGATTTTAACATGAGCGACCCTCATTCGACCAGTCACGGTTTGAACCTATGTGTTAGGACTCATTCTAGTCACATTTCAGTCCCATATTTTCTTAGTTTAATGACACATTCTTAGGCTATTTCATTTGATTTAAATTACTCTTTAGATTCTTGAGTTCATATGGATGATAATATAAACTGAGCTTAATTGCATGTTTTTAACTAACATTTGTATTTTCACAAGTGATTAATTTCCATGCCAAGAACAAGCATTGAGAAGCATTGAAAAGCCAAGCTAAAAAAAATAAAGAATGGCCATTCTGCCTTAGCTTGCCGTGGCGAGCTCTACTCAAGAAGAACAAGATCAATTTTGCCTTAGCTCACCGTGGCGAGCTAGTCTCACAGTCGTGGCGACCTGGAAGATTTCAAAAGTTGATTTTGAGGATTCTAAGCCAATTAGACTTCTGGGAAGCCTTGTCATACAAAATTAAAGAATCCTAAACCTAGAAGTCTCTCTGGAATCATAGTTCAAGTGGGATTAAAGTCTTGAGAATATAAATCAACTTAATGTCCTAGTTTGAGTATGATTAAGATTGACTTGTACTTAGAGTTATAATTTAATTAAGAGCCCTATTTTGAGTCTAATTAGGTTTGGATATATTATAAGTAATCAAAAGGGCAGAGCTGGAGAGACCACCACACATCCAAGAGACAACACATTACTGCTGAAGACCAACACACCATGACTCACCCACATCAACAAGGAAGAAGATCACTCTTGAGAAGAATTCACCCGTTGTTCCCTATTGACGAGATTCCATCTTATATTTCTTTTGTTTATTTTTGTTCAAGTTGACCATACTTTCATTCCAGAATTTTGCTGGATTTGTTATTATGGTAGCTTAATTTCTCTTATGCTTAGCTAGACATATCTAAGCCATGATACCAAATTTGTGAGACAAGATTGTGGTTTGAATGTTAGATAAATTAATGTGAGTATTTTGAAATTATTTGACAGCGTTGTTATTGAATCCATTCGGATTTGTTTGGAGTAGCTAACCAATCTATTTGAATGATACATATTGTTAGCCAATTAAGTAAGTCTGGAACCTTAATTAGTTGGCACAAGTAACAACTAGTTAATCTCAGAATTAGATTAGTTAGAATAATTCCATATCTAAATTACACAAAACCACTGGTGGATCTTTATTGTTCAGGTTAGATGATGTTTTCCATAGATCTTAATGCCCCAAGTTTAGTTAAATTTCATGAGCTGGTATATTGAGGTTATTGAACCCGGTAGGTTTTAAGCTCAGACGTTCTAGTTACAAAACAAACAGTAAGGGAAGATAGAGAATTTTGTCGTACAAAGTTCTATAGTCTAGCTATTCAAAATTAATTTACCTATGTGTCAATGATCGAATTTGTATCAATCATGGTGACGCTATGTGGATGCTAAGCATGCTTTATTCCATTGTTCAGTCAGTTTAGTTGCTTTACTTCTCTTTATTCTCTTTTCTGGGCTTTCTTTACATTCTGCCCAGAATTTATTATCATTCAACAAACTTAATCAAAACCCCCTTCGTGTGTTAGTCCTTAGGTAATTCGTCTCGATAGTTTACTTTTCTGTTATTTCAATTTGTAGTTTATTTTCTTTTAAAGTAATTATATTAGATTAAATGCACACTTCCTTGTGGAACGATCCTACTTGCCCTACACTATATTATATTTTTAGGGAGTAGTGATTTAATTTGTGAGACTACGAAACCTCTCTACACCATGACTCAAGTTTGAAAAGGTAATTTCAATTGTTTGTTTTTTTGTATTTGTTTTTGATTTTTGGATACGACCGTAGACCTCTATCTATAATTCTTTTTTCCCCTTAATCTTGTAATCAGACTTGTTGAAACCCTCAGTGAGTTCTTTATCACTTTCTTTATATTTAATTGCTTTAAATAATTGTATCATGTTTAACTTGTATAAGAGTGAAGTGTAGATGGGTTGCTGAAGTTACTAACAGAATAAATTTAGAAAGAAAATGGAAGCTTCAATTATTCTTCTTGTGATATGTTTTTGTGTATATTGCCTTAATCAAATTATGAAGTGATTATTGCATATGAAAAATTTTGCGCCAATTTTGAGCTTCTTCTAGTTATTTGAGTGTTTTATGATTCATTGGCTATTATTGCTCAGAGTTTGTGAATCATTAAAGCCTTCGGTTCTTCTTTCTTTATGTTTTTTTTTTCTTTACTTCTTCGTCCTGTTAGTTTTTAAATTATTAAATTATTTCCCAACCATTCTTGTTGTTTTATTGGCTAAGGCTCAATATGCTATGATAGAAATAGTTTCCAAAGAAATTCTTAGCTCAATATACTTCCTTGAAGGAAACCATTACTATTGAAACATAAGAGCCTAACAAAAAGAATATCTAAGATATGAGTTCAAACTTCATTGTCAGTCCAAAAACTCTGGGTGTATCATTCTGTTTCAATTGCTCTCTATTTTGGCCACTTCTTTCAACCAAGTTGTGAATAGAACATATAATTCATATTTTCCTTTATTGTAATTACAGGAGGGGGTATTAGACCACTAAATGACAGAAAAAGAGTTAGAAATATAGATCGTTATAGGGTTCTGCTTATTGATGATTTACATCATACTGAGGATTTAGGTAAAGTTGCCTTCACTTATCTAATTAACGAAGTAAAAGACCATGTGCATTTACATCTTCAAGGTTCATTTTGGAAGAAGGATATTATCATTTCTAGATAATTTGGCTTTCACTTATTGCTATGATTGTATCACTAGAAAGAATAATTTATCTAATCATATTGTATTGGTTGAACTATCAAGAATTTTGGTTCAATTCATCAAAGATATTATCATTTCTAGTTTTTCTCCCCTCCTCCTATACTGGAAATCATCATTTCTAGTTGTTGTCTTCCTTAAATGGCATCGTTGGGCATGTAAAGAAATTGATTTTGATGCAAACTAAAGAGTTTCTCTCCACTTGTAGTGGCAAAGATTTTACCCTGAGCTGTTCCATTAGTTACACTAGTTAAGGTGCGCAAATTATTTCATGAATCAAGGAAAAATAAATTAGCTATAGTCATTGTCACAGTGAAGGTATTCAGTTTTCTTTTTTCCCTATCTCCATTTTTGATAGTTTGAATAGAGATATACTGGTATTTCTTGGTTGTGGATTTTATGTTCTTGCATTTCTACACATAATTTACCTTTGAAACTTCTATAAGTTGAAGATACAAAAGAAGGAAGACCAATCAAAAGTTTAATCTTAACCTCTGAAGATGCTTTTGTATTTATATTTCTGAATGGTCAGAAAATTGCATCCATTGTAATTGTACTTTGAGAAAGAATTAAAGTCTTAGATATAATTGACAAAGGCATTTCTGTGGCACTACAAACATTTTAGTTTACTAAACAAATTGTGTTTTTTCTTTTTATTCAATAAAAAATTATGGTTCTTTTTTTCCTTTTCTTTTTCAAAATTTGTGCTTACCTTTTGTTCTTGGTATAGGAGCATACTGAGTTCTATGCACAAATGATGCTTCGTTGGGGACTGCTATCAGCCATTCAACCTATTCCGTAGTGCATGAGTGCACTACATTCTAGGAAATTCAAATAAGCAAACTTGCTGCTTTGGGGATATTCTTGAGTGTATATAACGAATTTTGTAGCTCCTTAGATGACAATGAGTATTTCGGAATTTTGTTAGGTTTGCTTAATACAATGAGCATATAGAAAAATATTGGATTTTGTGACTAGTTATTCAATGTTAATCATATTTGAATCACTTGATACTAAAATTTCTTATATAATTATTCTACTAAGAAATTAACATAATACAGAATTTATATCACATTAGTATATTGAGAATCATTAGTCAAAGTCTATAAACAATGAAATGATTAGCTAAAAATAAAAAGACATAATTCTAGAACAGTAAGTTTCAAAAGGTTTTTCATCTATTATTGGCCAACTAACCATGTTCATATATACGAGCGTGGGATGTAGCTGAGATGTAACTGATCCAGCTACTTTAGGAGATAACAAAAATTTAAAACTAACAGATAAGATAAATGTAGGATAAGCCTTATCTAGTGGTCGGAGATAACCCTATCTTTTACTCACTAAAGCCCTAATTTTATCAGGCTTACCACACTCCCCCTAAAGTTGAATCACACATATTTATCATGTCCAACTTGCTTATACAATTTTCAAATGCTGGCCCATGTAACCTTTTAGTTAGTACATCAGCCACTTGATGTCTTGTCAGAATAAATGTCAAGCAGATTTCTCCTTCTTCTACGTTTTCTTGGATGAAATGCCTATCTATCTCACATGCTTTGATCTTTCATGTTTGACTGGATTCAGTGCCATGCTAATTGCAACTTTATTGTCACAGTAAAACTTCATTGGCTTCTTAGTTTGCACTTTAATTTCCTCTAAACTCTATGTATCCATAGTTCTTCAGTGATCCCATCAACAAGTGCTCTTAATTTAGATTCTGCACTGCTTTTGGATACTACTCTTTGCTTTCTGCTTTTCCATGTAACAAGGTTACCCCATACAAATGGGCAATATCCAGAAGTTGACCTCTTGTCTTTATAAGTTCCTCCCCAATCTGCATCTGTGTATATTTCTACTATTTTGTGTTTTTGCTTTCTGAACATTAGGCCTATTCTCGATGTGCCTTTTAAGTATCTTAAGATGAGGTACACTGCTTCTACATCCTTTTTTGTGAGACAACTCATATGTTGACTTGCTACACTTACTGCAAAGGCTATGTCTGGCCTTATATGTGAGAGATATATGAATTTCCCACCAATCTCTGATATCTGTCTTTGTCTACTAATTCTTCTAGTTTTCTATTTTTCTTTCTTCTTTTCCCAGCTATGAATGGCACTATTTTTCCTCCTTTTTTCTTTCTTAGTACTATTAGAGCTCGGTTGACTGCTCTCCCTTTCTTTTGCTTTGGAACAATTGAGGTTGATGATGGTCGGTAGCCTAGCATTCCAGTTTCTTCCAATAAATAAAGAATGTACTTTCTTTGTGACACACATATGCCTTTCTTTGATCTAGTTACCTCTATTCCTAAAATGTACTTCAATTGTCCTAGGTCCTTGACTTCGAATTCCTTTCCAAGTACAATTTTGATTTTCTCCATTTCTTCCACATAATCTCCTGTAATTATAATATCATCTACATATAAAATAAGGATGCATCTTCTCATATTTTCAGTCTTGATGAACATTGTATGGTTTCACAACCCTTGTTTATAGTCGGCAACCTTCATAACCTTTGAAAATCGATCAAACCAAGCTCTTGGAGATTGCTTCAAGCCGTATAATGACTTGTTGAGTTTGCATACTTGATTTTCTCTTCCCTTGTTGAATCCAGGAGGTAAAGTCATATACACTTCTTCCTGTAGCTCTTCATTTAGGAATGCATTTTTTATGTCTGGCTACTGTAATGGCCAGTCCAGATTTGCTGCTACAAATAATAGCACTCTAATGGTATTCAATTTGGCTACTGGAGCAAAATGTTTCTTTGTAATCTAGTCCATAGGTCTGAGTAAACCCCCGAGCAACCAATCTAGCCTTATACCTGTCCAATCTTCCATTTAAGTCATACTCTGGAGTAAAAACCCATTTGCAGCTCACAGTTCTCTTTTCTTTAGGAAGGTTAGTTATCATCTATGTGTGGTTCTTCTCTAGTGCCCTGATTTCTTCCATAACTATTGTTTTTCATTCTGGTATGTTCAAAGCTTCATATATATCTATTGGATTTTTTACTTTGTCAATATATGTGACAAAGATCTAGTACTAGCTTGATAATGCTTGATAACTCACATATTTTTGAATGGGATGCTGGGTGCACGTCCTTGGATACTTTCTAAGGGCAATAGGCACATTCAGATCCTCTTGTTCATGACTGGGTTCGGTTACCTTTCAGGAGTTCTTCTTGATTCCAGGACTGGTTGTGCTTCAGTTGGGATGTCTCTACTATCTTGCTTATTTTTTCTCGAATATACCAGAATTCTCTCATTTTCTATACTTTCAGTATTGGATTATCATGGACTGGAGTGTCTGGTTTTGTTTTAAGTATGCTGGTATCTGATCCACTAATGTTTGGTTTAGGTGTAGGTATACTAGGCAAATATGGCCTAATGATAAGTTCAGGTGTATGTGAAGTCTGAAATTCACAATCTTCCCACCATTCCCCCTGAATTGAAGACTTTGGATAAAAGGGACTGAGTTCATCAAAAGTAACATCTCTACTGATAAACAATTTTTTGTGAGTGGGGTTATAACACTGATATCTTTTTTGAGTAGCTGAATAACCGAAGAAGATACATTTGGTGCCCTTAGGTGCTAGTTTGGCTGCAAGATGGACATGGACATGGACATAGGCAGTGCATCCAAAAAATTTTAAGGGCAGTTTGGTTTCAAGGTGAAGTGTGGAGTGAGTTTCCTGGAGTTTTTGAAATGGAGTGGAAAATGAGAGGGTACGACTAGGCATCCTATTAATAAGAAAGGTTGCTGTAAGAATTGCATCCCCCTAATAAAATTTTGGAACATTGTAGGTGAAGAGTAGGGCCCTTGCAACTTCCAGCAAATGGCGGTTTTTCCTTTCTACAATACCATTATGCTGTGAGGTGTAAGGGCAGGTGCTTTTGTGTATGATACCGTTGGCTTTTAAGAAAGGAGCAAGTGTGCAGTTAAAGTATTTGGTGTCATTATCAGTGTGGAGAATCTGAATGAAAGTGTTTAACTGTGTTTTTATCATTTTATGGAATTCCATGAATGTGGATGCAATATTGGACTTATCACGGAGGAGATAAACCTAGCATAGACGAGTGTGATCATCAATGAAGGTAATAAACCACTTAGTGTTGGTACGGTTAGGTACTCTAGCTGGTCCCCATAAGTCACTATGAATAATGGAAAAGGATTGAGTTAGTTGATAGTTAACTCTTTGAAAAACTGACCTATGATGCTTTGCAAGTTCACAGTCTGAATAATGAAATGTAAACATTTTAGTAGAATTAAACTGTGAAAAAAGTTTACATAGATATGGAAAACTAGGATGTCCCATCTTCCTATGCCATGTAATGGGTCATTGTCATCTTGTTTACTGGTAATAGTGCATGGTGGACTAGAGGGCCTAGAGGTTTGATCTAAGGTAGAAACGAAATTACAGAAAATTTGAGAATTCAAGTTCTTCACAGTAGCTTCATCAAGATAGTAGAGTCCATCCTGCTCTTTAGCACTGCCAATCATCTTCCCTGAGGAGAGATCTTGAAAATATAATGAGTAGAACAGAAGTGAGCCCAATAATTATCCTGCTTAGTCAACTTGCTAATGGAAAGTATATTGCAAGCTAAATAGGGAACATGTAGTACTAAATTCAGCTGCTGTATTTATTAACGTGATTAGCAAGGAAAGCATGTTTACCTTTATGAGCCATGAAAGCTATATGAGTGGATTCTGATTTAGTTTTCTAGAGTCTACCGAGTAATTTAATAAATTGGGACAGTTGTTCCTTGCTGAAATCTGGTGGGTGTGAATTTGATCAGTGTTGGAGTTGTCTTGAGAAGTTTGATAGCCCTTTGGTTTACCCTTTCGTTGTTTCCAATCTGCCAGCTACCCATGGATATCCCAGCAGATATCTTTGCTATGTCCTAGCTTCTTGCAGTGTTCATAGATCACTTTTCCCTTTTGTCCCTTTCTAGTACCATTGCTTCTACTAACCAAGGCAGAGGAATCTGAGGTGAGAATAGGGGTAGCCTCTTATAATATTACCTTTTTAGGAGAGGCTTCCCTCCGGACCTCTGAGAATACTTCTCGAGTGGAAAGGAGTAAAATGAGGCTGAGAATCTTGCTTCAAACATCGTCCAGGTGTTTGTTTAATCCAGCTAAGAATTGGAATACATGTTCCTTCTCAGTTTTTTTCCTTGTACCAGACAGCATCATGAGCAGAACTCCATTCTTCCGTGGATAAGTGATTCAGTTCTTGACACAAGGCTGTTAATTCCAACCAATAATTGGTGACTTCACGATCTCCTTGCTTCAGTTGCCAAATTGTGGTTTTTAATTCAAATAATATGCCCAAGTCTTCCCCATCCGAGTACGAATCTGTAACAACTTCCCAGATTTCGTGAGCAGTTGGAATAAACATGAAGCTATGTTTAATTTCAGGTGCCATGGCATTTATTAACCATGAGGACACCATGAGGTTTTCGGTGTGCCATTGATGAAAGGTTGGAGATTCGGTATCATCTGGAGCAACATTTGCACTAGTGAGGAACCCCATTTTTCCTCTTCCACCAACAGTAAGTTTGATTGCTTGAGCCTATTCTCGGTAGTTGACGCCATTTAGTTTTTCCGTCACAATGAGCATCAATGATCTATCAAGGTTGGTGGTTAGAGACGAAGACCTACCTAGCCTGCATGGATAACTTGTGGAGGACCCATCAGTGGACGACATGAGACCGACTCGGTCTATGATATTGGAAGGTGCGTTCAGGAATAATACTTTACTGAACCAGGTATGGCTTTGATACCATCTGGAACAGTAAGTTTCATAAGGTTTTTCATCTATTCTTGGCCAACTAACCATGTTCATATATACAAGCGTGGGATGTAGCTGAGATGTAACTAATCTAGCTACTTTAGGAGATAACAAAAATTTAAAACTAACAGATAAGATAAATCTAGTGGTTGGAGATAACCCTACCTTCTACTCACTAAAGCCCTAATTCTACCGGGCTTACCACAGTAATCAACATTTGCATGAAAAGCAAAAAGTTTTGGACTCATAGTCCATACACTTAAGTGTAAAGCTATTTATGGACAAGTGAACTTTTGCGTGAGTATAAAAGAAAAATAATAAATTACAATAATACTTAAGGGTTTTTCATAAATAACTCACATTGATTTTAATAAATATACTAAATTGTGGTATATACAAATACTTGATGGCACTTAACTAGTCTAGTAATACATTAATAACATTATTTGCATTTAATAAATATTATCATAGTTAACTCATTCAATAATGACATGTTTGATTTGTGTGAAGTAATTTAGATGATCGTCTAACTTAATATTTACTAAAAAGAAAATATATGAAAATGACATTTATCTGTATAGTAGTAATTTTGTTGATGATTATTAAAACTCCTGAAAAACTTCCAAAGTTGTAAATTGCTTAAATAATGAATTTGAAATGAAAGATTTGGAGAGGATCAAACTTTGTTTTGGTCTACAAATTGAGCACCTAAAGAATGAAAATGTGGACCAAGATGAATTATATGTGAATCAAGATAAGAAAATTACTCAATGATATGTGGCCATTTGGAAATTAGGACAATAACAAGACAAGTTTTATATCCCAATTAAAATTTGAGACAGTACCAAAACAAGAAAATTCCTATCCTAGTCCCTTCTCATCTCATCTCATCCCAATACTTGTTTTGATATATATAAATTTTTGTCCCATCACAATTGTATCATATTTATTTAATATTTTAGAGAAAAATAAAATTTAAAAAGTTTTAAAATGTAAATTACTCACATTTATCAAATTAGAATATCGTATAGTAATTTTTTCAATAAAAAAAAAAAACTTTAAAATAATGTTAAGACAAGATAGGACAAAAGATTTGGGATGAAACCGGAATAGGAAGAGATTTTCTGTCTTGAGTCCCAACTAAATTTTGAGAGAAAACTAAAACAAACAAAATCTCAATCTTTACCTATCCCTAATTAGAATAACATTGTTGAACCGTATAGCCAAAAACTAAACATAATGTATAAATTGTTGCTGTTTTTCACTTGTTTTGTTGGCAGAGTCACCACAACGGAAACCAGTGATACATTTTTAGTTATTGTTGAAAGAAACAACTGCTAGTCAACCCTACAGTTCCAGAATTCACTTTGTCCAGTTGCCAATATCAGATTCAGCACTTCCCGAAGCTGTAAGATACATGATGCTTGAATAGAATGCTGGAATTCTTGATGAACTGAAAATATAGATCCATTTTCATTAACATTCAGAAAGCAATATAAATAGCTCTTCATCAGTTATTGCTCCCATTTCCATGGCTCTTTCAAGTGCAGTGAGTCCATCACTATCTTTAATTGATGGTCTCGCTCCACTGAATAATTGACATGTTAGTTTTTATTTATATATGATCCAACATATAACTGGCAATCTAACAGTTTAAATCATCCATATCTGAGAAATCATGAGAAAGTTAGCAAAGTGGTTAATGCTTGAAACACACATGAAAAGGGGAAATGATATACAATCAAATTATGTCACTTTATCATAAGCTAGGAATGGTATTTTTTGACATAGCAAAGATGACAATTTTAGGAAGTGACCGGTGGCCATTTTATAATTTTATTGACTTCTTTCATAAATTACCATTTGGTTTAATAAAATATATTGAATACATGTTGAAATCAGTTAAAAATGAAAATGAAGATCAAAAAATTCAACAAACATATTCTTAAAAAATAAAATATAAAAATAAAAACACGTTTCAAGAATTAAAAATGGAAAATAAAAATATGAAAACATTTCCTGAATCAAACAAGCCTTAGCTACCAAAATATTGAAAATTCCACTTTCGTTAAACAGGGAGTACATTCACTATTTGGTTTGCACTATGCCGTCTTTACGGTAACATCCTATTAGCGAGGATTTCTTTGTAAACAGAGGGTGCTGCTGTTTGATAAAATTTACTTTCCCAACTCAGTTTTTTGTCAACCTTTCCTGTTTTATTTTGGGGGATTCTTCTTACTCTCCAATTAAGCTTATTTTATAAAGGAAGGGGTGGGGGAGTAAGACATCCGATGAAATTCTTACCATAAAGAATGCAAACCAGGCAAAAGATCTCATACTTAATATAAATATTATTACCTCCTAAGTAGAAACTTTGCCAATGAATTCTTCGCACTAGAGATGCAATGGTGCAAGGGAGTCCTTCCTCGGAAGTCACAAACGTTTACATCAGCACCAAATTGGAGCAACAATTCAACCGAGAGTACTTCCAGATTGACATGCCAGATGCAATAACATACAACCTTGGGGACAGTTCAAATCTCCACTAGGGTCTCCAATTTGCAGACTGGCAGCAGGACCATGCCGATGCTCCTCAGCAGTTTTACATCTAATTTCCATTTCTTTTGCATCGGCATGGTTAAACACATCTTCATATTTGGTGTTTACCAAATTTGAGTCTGAAATGACAATAAGGCGATACACTTCTTGTATATCTATAGCCAGTACTGCTTTCCAGATTCTTACAGCAACACAAGGAACTCCAGGAATAGCCTTTTCTCTGACAGTTAGCGATTTCTCTATGTACTGATTGAAAAATAGAAATTATGATGATATTTAGATCAAAGTAAAGATTGAACACAGAAAGAAATTTCCAAATTGAACTAGGGGTAAATAGAGATAAGAGGGAGAAATAAATGAGGAATGAATTAAAAAAAAAAAAGAAGAAGAAGAAATTACAAGATTATCAATGTAACTAATTTACGCATAATATTAAAATTTGAGTTACAATATCTCCGTGTTTGTGAAACCAATCATCATAATTCCATTCCTTCTAAGAATAGGAACAAGGAACAATAACTAGGATATATAAGTGAAATCAATATAAATAGTGAACGTCAATTCCAATTGAAAGTCTAATTATGATAAACTTACCAAACTTTTAAAGTAGAAAGAAACCCTACAGCTAAATGTTATCCTGAATGCTGATGCTTAGGACGCAAAAATACCTTAAACTGCCCAAATACTAATTTTGTAATTATTTCTCAAATTGTTAAAATATGATTGGTTAAGGTGTCAAAAATTTTAAAAAGCAGATAAAATGATGAAAAATCTAGAACAACTGGATATATAGTAGAACAAGGTAGTATAATTACCCTTTTTGAAGCAGGAAAATTAAAAAGCAACATAACTCTTACATAGTGTTTGGTTCTAGGGATTTGGAGGGGAGGGAAAGGATTCTTGACATTTTACCTCGTTTGCTTCAAAACATAGAAGGGGAGGAGAGGGATTTTAATCCTTCATTTTCCCTCACTTCCCCTCCAAAAGTGGGGCTTTTAGGAGGGAAAGTCACTTTTTAACACCCAAATGTCTAAATTGACCCCATTTCCTTCATCTCTAATTTAATTATAAGGTTATTTCAGTAATTTCATTTCATAATCCCTCTCCTCCCCTCCCCTCCCCTCCCCTCTAGCCATACCAAACAAGGGGAGCCCTTCCCCTCCCCTCCCGTCCATGAGGGAACATTTAATGAAATTGTATTGTTGCAGAAAACCTCAAGCACAAGCGATAAAACTATAAATTTACAGAACTGAATTAGTGTAAGTATGTGAGACTAGGCTCTCAGTTATTATCACAGTAATTGAATGATAAACACCTGGCAGGATATCTGATGACTAATAGTTTGATCTAAAAAAACCAGCAGTGATATCACCTATAAGTATCTTCTCTCTAATAAATGACAAGAGTCTCTATATATTTGGTCCTTCCATAGAAGACTGGATAGAGGCAATGTAAAGAGGATGAGTGTAAACTCAATGAGTGTACTCTTTGCAACAAGTCAAGCGTTAATTTGATCAATTTTGGTATGAGGGAAAATGAAGCCATGTAAACCCAATGACAACCAACTGTGGACTTACCACAAGGGAAAGGAACCAATTCTCAAGTCCGTTGGAGCCTGAGGCAACCATTTCATCAACCATTTCCTTATACTATTGGGAAGAGAATAGCTTCACCAGATTCTTAGGAATGAACTAATTACAATGAATCAACAGAATCATAATAGATATGTTCAGAAATCGGCTGGAGAGTAGATATGGAGTGTTTGAGGGAAGTTGGTGCAGTAATGCATATCACACGGAAAGGGGATGTGTGTGTGTGCAAAGTGGGAGATGATGATGGGCTACCAAGGACAGATCAAATTGGAGTCTTTTTAACCTGAATGAGGAGATAGGTTATGTGTTAGATGATTAGTTTATCTGTTGGAGTATTTTTAGGAGTTCGTTATTGTCATGGACGTTAGTCTACCTTATCTTTAGGAAAAAGTCAATTAGTTGTGGAGTTGTAAACGTGTTGCAATATTTTAGGAGTTTTAGTTGAATTTGTAGTCTATTTAAATTGCATTCAGGTGTCTCTGATTAATGTATAAGAAAAACCTACGTTTTTCCCTTTTAATTTCTATTCCCTTTTATCTATAAGTGGTATCCGAGTCTGGTTCCTAAAAATCCCTTTCCATACTTGTTCAAATGGCCATGAATGAAAATTTTGTTCAGCCTTCAATCCCTCGCTTTGATGGACATCATTATGATCATTGGAGTATGCTAATGGAGAATTTCTTGAGATCTAAAGAGTACTGGATCGTTGTGGAATCAGGAATTTCTGAGCTAGCTACAGGTGCAATTGATGCACAAAAAGCTGAAGCAGACAGCCTGAAGTTGAAGGATTTAAAGGCTAAAAATGATCTCTTCCAAGCAATTGACAGAGCTGTGCTTGAGACTATCTTGCACAAGGAGACATCAAAGCAGATTTGGGAGTCTTTGAAGAAGAAGTACCAAGGGAATGCTAGAGCCAAGAGGCAACAACTGCAAAGTCTCAAGGCTGAATTCGAGACATTGCAGATGAAATCAGAAGAAACGATTTCAGAATACTTCTCCAGAACTATGACGATTACAAATAAGCTCATAATTCATGGTGATAAAATTGAAGATATCACTATCATTGAGAAGGTGCTAAGATCTTTGACAATAAAATTCAACTTTGTTGTTGCAGCTATAGAATAGTCTCATGATTTGGATGAGATAACTATTGATGAGTTGCAAAACTCATTACAGATTCATGAGCAGAAGATTAAAAGGCAGGAGAAGGAGGAGTAATTGCTGCAGGCTCAAACACAAGCTTTGCAAGCTTCAACAAAGCCAAGTGTGTTGAATAAGGGCAAGGGTACATGGAAAGGGAAAGGCAACAAAGAAGCTGAAGGGAATCAAAAAGGATGGTCAGGAGAAAAGCAAAAAGAAGCTACCAGCAAAGGGAAAAGCAAAGCACATATTGAGTGCCTTTGGTGTCATAAATTTGGCCCTTACAAATCAGAATGCAGGACCAATTTGAGGAGAGGAGAGAAATCCAACTATGCTGAACAACAAGAGAAGGAAGCTGAGATTTCTTTATTGATGGTTTATCATTCTGGAGAAGAAAATACCAAGAACATATGGTATTTAGATTCCGGTTGCAGTAATCACATGTCTAGGGACAAGGAGACTTTTGCTAAGCTTGATGAAACTTTCAATGACATAGTAAAGTTTGGTGATCATTCAACTGTGGAGGTTAGAGGAAGAGGTAAAGTTAGTATTCAAACAAAATCAGGTCAGGTACAATCTATTCTAAATGTCTTGTATGTGCCTAATTTGAAAACTAACTTATTGAGTATTGGACAATTACAAGAGAATGGCTATGAAATTGTGATAAAAAATAGAGTATGTCAGGTGAAAGATGCTGAGCTAGGATTGATTTTACAAGCAAAAATGACCAGCAATAGGATGTTTCCTATATATTTACAGAATTCAAAGCTTAATTGCTTGGTAGCAGAAAAAAATAGCTTGGCTTGGCTTTGGCACAATCGATGTGGTCATTCATATTTTGGAGGCCTACAACAATTACAACAAAAGAAGATGGTTAGAGGGCTTCCTAAATTTGAATTGCCTTCCAGAGTTTGTGAAAAATGCATTCTCAGTAAACAACATAGAGATGCATTTCCAAAGGGGAAAGCTCGTAGAGCTCAGTATGTACTAGAATTGGTTCATACAGATCTTTGTGGACCAATCACTCCTATATCCAATGGAGGTAAACAGTATTTTATAACATTTATTGATGATTTTAGTCGAAAGACTTGGTGTTATTTTTTGCAGAATAAGTCAGAGGCATTTGAAGCATTCAAAAGGTTCAAAATGCTGGCTGAAAAAGAATCCAACAGCTCCATTAAAATGTTGATTGGAGAATTTAATTCTTTTGAATTCACAAAATTTTGTGAAGAAAATGGCATCAAAAGTCTATGATTAGTTTATCTGTTGGAGTATTTTTAGGAGTTTGTTATTGTCATGCACGTTAGTCTACCTTATCTTTAGGAAAAAGTCAATTAGTTGTGGAGTTGTAAACGTGCTACAACATTTTAGGAGTTTTAGTTGAATTTGAAGTCTATTTAAATTGCATTCAGGTGTATCTGATTAATGTATAAGAAAAACCTACATTTTTCCCTTTTAATTTCTATTCCCTTTTGTCTACATTATGAATGTTCTAGGGTAGCGGAAAAGGAAAACAGCCACTAACCCTAGAAACACAAATGCTACTGGAGTTTAAACACAGTAAGAAAGAGGAGAACATTCATCCCTGGAAAAGGACACGGTGGGAAGGAGAAATTTCCACAATAAAATTGCTCCGTTATGTGTTTGACTACATCTTAGCTTTGTTATCCACAGCAGGCTTAAACATGGGACTACATACATGCTAATTACATGCACATATGTCAGTGACCTAATGTAAAATAACGAGACAAATTTGTTATTTTATTTAATATCTTATTTTTTATCGTATTACATTTTGATTAATTAGTTATACATATAATTGTAGAGTTAGAAATATTATTTTATATTTCTAAAATTAATTAAAATCAATAAGAAAAAGGACGTGACGTTAAATACGACAATAAATTTCTTCTCATAATGGACAAGGTATTTGTAGTGGGTGTGTAATTAAACAAAACCTTATGCCTTCAAATGAAAATTGTGTAAGTGTGACCCTTAACCAGTTGCAGATTGGGGGGAAAAAAAAAATTGAAAAAGGTTTACCAAAAAGGAAGATCTGCAAGCTATATTCTATAAAAGTTGTACTGTATATACACATTTTTTTTTTTTTTTTACACTTGTTCGTATTTTTACAATTTTATTCTTGAAATAACTCTCAAACCAACGTGTGCATCAAAAAAAGGTACACTTGGCATTTTCTTTTTCCAAAGAACCCATGCTTTATTTTCTTATATAATCCAAAAATAGGTGTACACTAATGGGGTTCTGATATATTTGCTCTACATCTATACTGT
This sequence comes from Bauhinia variegata, assembly GCA_022379115.2. Classification (NCBI taxonomy): domain Eukaryota; kingdom Viridiplantae; phylum Streptophyta; class Magnoliopsida; order Fabales; family Fabaceae; genus Bauhinia; species Bauhinia variegata. The sequence continues at coordinate 8,195,427 of CM039426.1, forward strand.
ATGCCTATACATAACAGCTATTCAATTAAAATTGGACATCTCGAGTAGTAAGATTTAAATAGTATCCAGTAATCCCATAGGAACCTCCTTGTCTGAATTCTTAACGTTTTCCTGAACGAGCCTGGAGAGTTGTATAAGAGCAACATCAACTGCATCTTTAAACCCAGCATCACTGGCATTAGGGTGCGCATATGTGATTCTTGGGATCAAATTAATCATGACATCTCGCATTTTCCCACTTTCTCACTCGAAATCTTCAACAGCTCCTCCTCTATTCTCTTCCTTCCATCTCCTTTCTCGTCTATATACACCGAATATTTCTCTGCATCTTCCGGAAAATACCATGCATACTAAGTATACGCCGTGTGCGGCAAGAAGAAAACGGGTATGCAACTGGAAACCACCGCGTCGAAGGTCGTCCGCCGCGTAAACGAGTCCCCCGGCGCTTGCAAACAGAACACCACTCCCATATTTTAAAAGCATGCAACGTGTCGTGTTGGCACATTGCTTAACGATGTCGTTTAGAATAGCTGCTTTCTCCAAACCCTTCCTCTCGCCGCCGACGAAGGAAAACAAATAAGGACGGTCTGATTCTTTCATTAAAAGTTGCCATCGTAGCATTTCGGTCACTGTAGAGGGATGAAAATAAGAAGGGTAAGACCATCTAGTGGGGAAGCACCTCACGTTGCACAACACTATGCATCGATGCTTGCCTCAGTTCCATGATTAGAGAGCTCCACGGTGGAGCCAACATGGCAGAGAGATGGAAGAGTCGATGCATAGCCAGACATCGATGCATAGCATAGAAATGGGGCCCAAATTGTACGAAAAATTGATTAAAAAACTAAAAAATCACATAAAAAATTTGGAGCGAAATTCTTCTCTCTTTCAGAAATCAGTTACTAGAGATTCATCAAAAAATCAAACCGAACAACGACAGGGAAAACAGAGAAACATGTAATCTGAAACCAGAGATTAATCAAAAAATCAAACCAAACCCTAAACCCTAAAAATCAAACCTTTGAACCAAATAGGCATGTAATCTGAAATGGAGTTGCTCTGCAAATGATGGTCGAAAATGATCCCGAGAAGCCTCTCTCCAAGAGTGCCCAGAATAACCTTTTGAAGCAACAGAGGTTCGAAGCAAAGAAGGCGAAGAAGAAGGCATTGATGAAAGAGCAGAAGAAGAAAGACGCAGAGAGAAAGAAGAAGGAATGGGAGGAAAACCTAGCAAAAGTTGACGAAGAGGAAAGATTGAAGCTGATTGAGTGTGGAAAGAGTCTTAGGAAAGAGAGAATGGAGCAGAGGTTCGAGGAGAAAGAGAAGATGAAGGAGAGGTTAACAAAAGCGAGGAAGATGAAAAATGAAGCAGAGAACGCATGAAAAGAGGAGAAAAGATGAGATTCTGGAAGCTTGGATCTAACCGTTTGATTAGATATGAAAAGAACAAATCTAATGGTCACAAATTTAAGCCTTGGATGAGATATTAAAATGCTGCATTTAAAAAAAAAAAATTGTCCAACGGCCATGGTCCCTGTACATAATAAAAAAAATTATTTAAAATTAATTTGCATATATATATATGATCCGTTAGAATAGATATAATAAAAAAATATAGAATTATTTAGGTGTTATTTAATTTAATTTAATATATTATTATACATAATGTATTTTAATTTATATAAATTTATTAAAAAAATTAGTATTAATTATATATATATATATAGTGTATTAAAAATAAAATTAAATTAATTTAAATATGTTAAATTATAAAAATAATTATTAAAATAAATAATAATGTAAAATAATATATGAGACCTATTTATATAATTTATGTGTATTTTATGACTAGAAAAAATTTTATTTTTAAATTATATAAAATATAAGACCTAAAAAAAATAATTAAATAATTTCTTATGCAAAGGAGAGTTGCACCATTGATGCTGTAAAGGATACCGTATTCGTTGGAGCCTCTCCGAGGTTGTCTCTCTACTGTCAGCACCGACATGTTCTGGACACGTGGAAGGTTAAGGAGATTGTTGGCTCCAAAGTCGGGCCCAGTGTTATCTCTCATGAAATCCCATGCAGTTCTTCCCAGGGCCATAAAGTGGTCTCTTCCCATGGATATCTGCCAACAAGGCTGACCTTGGAGGTAGTCCATAAGATCAACGGCCAAGTCGTCGCGGATAGTGTGATTGGACTCGCGGAACATGCTCGATTCGTAGAGCCCTAGAAAGCAAAGGAACGTAGAACAAATTGGCCCTGTTAGGTTGCCACGTGCGACACGGGTGGTTCTCTACACGTGCGTGGAAGATAATCTCGGCTATGAATTGACGAGTAAAAAGCCAGCTCGTGGAATGATCTGGAAGGAGCTGGCCGAGGCCGCGATTTGCTACATGGGGGCACATGTTAGTGTAGATGTTCAGCTGCTGGCAGCGCGAGAGCATGCCCAGGTTGAAGCGAGCAGGCCAGTCATAGACATACACTGAAACGGCGTCGTTGCATATGGGAATTGGCAAAGTCTTCTGGTCATTACTTGGGAGAAGATTTTGGACACTTACTGCCAAACAAAATAAGAAAAGAAGAATAAATGGGTAAAGAAAGAAGCAATTCAAGAATTCATGAAGAAGGACTGAAAATTCAAGTCAAGAAGGAAAGTTGGACAGCTTGAATGAGACATACGAGGGATGATACTTCGCATAGAAACACATGAAGGACTAAGGCGTCGGCCATGGCAATAGTCTTTTTTGGTGAATCAAAATTTATTGTGAGAAGAGGTAATTTATTACCATATTTAATGCCAGGGTATAATAGTAATTCTACAAGCTTCAAGCTTAACTAAATCTTACAAATAAGTGCTTTGGCTCCTTTATTAGTTCAAACAACTATTGTAACTTTAGAATTTGTCCACTTCTCTTCCTTTGGATGCATATTAATTTGTATACACATTTTTTTACATTTTATGTTTTATAATAATTGTTGAAATAAAATTGTAAATAAAAATAAAAAGAAATAAAAAGTATTAAATATATAAAAAAAATAAATATATACGATGTTAAACTATCACCTCAAGAATTTGCCTACCTTTATTATTTTCTCTATTGTTGTCTTGATATCTGTTTTCTTTCCTTCCTTTTGTCCATCGAGTAAAAGCTGTAGACTATGACAAGCTATTTTTGGAGTAAGTAAATCTTTCTTCTGTATGTATAAGAAAATATTATTTACATATTTATTGATATACATCCATTATTAATTATTTGCTTGAGTAAAATTATTTAAAATAATAAGAGATTTAAAAATATAAAAATAGGTATAAATTAAGAGATCACGTCAAATAGGAATAGGAATAGGAAAAGGAAAATGTAAGAGGAAAGCTAAGTAATCTTTTCTACAAAATCTTGTTTGGTATGAGGAGAAAAAGAGTATAGATTGCTTAGCATAAACCTGAAAATGTTTAAAGAAAGAACACAAGAAGTTCGTACAATCGTAGCAAGTCTGCCACCAACCGGCATTGGTGCACCACTAGAAAATTGCATAAACCAGCCCTTGCTATTGGCTAGAGAAGAAAGTTGTTAGCTAAAGGTTTTTTTAATTAAATTTTTAATTGATTTTGATAATAAAAATATTTTAAAATTTGTTAAAATATTTTTATCTTATAAAATATATTTTATAATTTTTATAACTAATAAAAATATTTTTCCTAAATAAAATTAGTATTTTGTTTTTTCTAAATTTTTAGTTATTTTTATCAAATCAAAATATATTTTGTTAAATTTTTAAAAGGGTTTTATATTAGTAAAGGTAACCACTTTTTAAAAATAACTTTTTAAATTTTTCACATTTTCCCCCTTCTTAACTCTCAAGAGTATTTTGTGTATAAGCATTATTTTAGTTAGTAAACTCTTTTTTTACCTCTCCTGGTGACTTGTTTAGTCAACACATCTTTCTTTAATAAAAGTTCAAATAAACAAATCAATTATTCTAACCAACGTATCAACAACCTACATTTTTCTTCTTTACATATATTATACATTGGGCCAAAGCCCACTTTTTCTTATAGCACATTATATAACCTACAAATTTTGTCTACAACCTTGCTGGGCTTCAAAATAGTCTTGGGCCACTAAATGTTCTATTGAAAAGGCCTCTCTTATCTATTGTCATAAGTTATTATAAGTCAAGAAAAAGAAAATAAAGATAGATTAACACTCAACTGGATCATCCCATGCGACTTTCAGACCGATGGATAAAAGGAGAAAAGAAGGCCAACATTTATAAGGCTAGAGATTACATCAAAAGTCTACAAGATAAAGAGAAAACACATGTCATAAAAACAAAGTTAAATTAAAACCTTACAAACAAAAGATCGTTACATGTAAGATGATAAGAAGTATTCAAGTAGGAAAAGAGGTCAAAAAGTTTTAAATATTTTTCCCTCCACCAATCATATTTCAAAATGTAGGAGAGAAGACTTCACACTTAAAGATAAGAAAAAAAATCATGTACATTATATTTGCTTATAGACTTCAAAGTTTTTTTTCTTCTTCATTTTCATATTCCAAAATTTCTATTTGGATAATTTTTTTAGTATATTGAGAAATTTGTTAATATAATAACATCCATTTGTATTTGATTGCTAGTTCTTGTAAATCATTTTTTTTTTTTTTTTGTAAAAGCTTCTTTTTACATACTCATAGTAATAACCCAGGTAAATTTAGTTTATAAAAAACTTGTTTTTGGTAAATTAAAAAATTACGTTTGAACCATGGATAGCTTGAAGGAATTGCTACTTAAATAAGTGATCAATGGATCATGAACATAAATTTAAAAAAAGAAAAAAACAAGAAGAAAGAATCAGAGATATTATATTATATATATATATGTGTGTGTGTGTGTGTGTGTGTGTGACGTTGCGTGTGTATGAAGGATTGATTTTCCGTGGTAGAAGTGAGGACCCCCCTTGCTTATGGTGATGTGTTCTATATATATGGAGTGTAGAGAAGATGGGCCCAGTCTAGTGTGTGGGCTTCGTATTGGGTCGAGTATATGGTCAGTAACACTTGCCCTCCCCCCTCAAGGTCGGGGACCTTGAGAGATGAGTGCACAACTTAGGTGTGATGTGCGAGTTATCTCGTGTGGTTATTTAGTATTGTGACTAGGCATATCTTCGGTATTTATTGTTGTCATTATTATTAACATAATATGTATATTTTACTATCATTGTTATTATTGTTTTTGTAATACGTGAGGTCTTTATGTTTTTCTAAGGTGTTAACTGTTTCGTTTGTGTTAAACATAGACAATGAGTTCATGCAGTTGTCGTTGCAAGCAGTGGTGATATCTACACACAAAACGACGTCGACTCGGTTATCGAGCAGGTCGGGTGGAGGAAGCCTAGCATGAGCTTGAAAACGGGTTCCACCAGGTCCGGTCTAAACGACCTGGCAGAAGAAGGGTACGAGTTTTCGAGAGTACTCAGCGCAATGGGGAAGAAAGCTTCATGTTGGAGTCGAGTTTGTACTTGACCAGGGCTTAGTGGATGTTTCTCATGGCAGATACGGGGAACTTGGTGGTTATACAGGTCGTCGAAGACTTCCTAATCGACAACAATGGCTTCCCATATCAAACAGTGTCTCTCATGAGAATGTGCGCATTGGTGGCCGCCATGTGAAAACACCTATCAGGATTGGATTGGTCGGCCTGTACTTTAACGACCCTACTTGGGTTACAAGCCAGCGTTACTTGACTCGGCATCGGCAGCGTGCCCCCGGGTTGGTCCATCACCTCATTGTACCTCGGGACTCATTTGCAAGACCGACTTTGCCACCCTTATCTTGGCTCAGTGATAATGCGGGAGTGCAGTATGATCCAAGTAAAAGGTGTTTTAAATCGAGCAAGATTTGGTTATTAAAACACAAACTGTTGCTGAACTGAAAGCTTAGTTGAGTTGTTTTTATAAGCTCAGATCGTGATCAACACAATATTATGTGTTTTTATATAAAATATTATGTGCTTAGATCCGGAAGTAAAAACAAGTAGCAACCTGCATGTGAAGGGTGGCAGCATAACCTTGGAACAAGCATGCAATAGAACATGTATCCATGAGCTGCGTCCTTTTATAGAATAATAATAAAGCAACTGAACCACTTTCTGCATCGTTACCAACCAAAAATAGAAATGAGTCTAGCTTCAAGTGGCCGTTCACTATTCTGGGTACTCAAGCCAGTGGTTTCCCAAAACAGGGCTACGTTACAAGCGATTGTTTCCGTGGAATGGAACGCAAATGCCACGTAAGTTCGGTGCGGTACCACGAATCAAGTAACCACTCATCATCATTTGTATACCTACTACGTATGGTGTATAGTCATGCTCTATGTTAGAATTTCTTCTAAAAAAAAAACTCTCATGGACCCACAGTTGCTGTTGTAGTTGTGTTTGTGTGTTTAACAATTTCCGAGAATGTATGGTAAGCATTCGTTTAATGAAAGGGGGAACCCAGCAATACTATATATGTATAGATAGATAGTAAAGCTTTGGTACTATTTTAGATATTTAGTGAAATACTATAACCTCAAGTTTCAGTGTAAATAGCCAAACACTTGATCGGTTTTGCGCGTACGGATGGGACCATCTACGAATTGCCTTAATTTTGCAACTCACATTCGGTTAATGGCTTTGTTCTATTGTGTGGGCAGAAGCTTTGCGTGCCCAAGACTAGTTGCCTTGGCGGTGGTTCAAGCCATTATGGCGGTGAGATTCTCCCATTATGCTATGGGTTTGGTTGGACAGCTTCACGTCACGTGGTGACAATATTGACAGGTCTTGACTACGGTGCCCGATGGTTAATTGCAATAACTGCATCTTTAGAGTTGTTCGGATTGAAGAGGCTTTGTATAATTTAAAATGGCAAGTCCAGCTAGCTCCTTATTTTTATTGGGTTTTGTGGCTATCACAATATATTACTATTAAGCTGAGAGCATGAAAACGGAGATTTCCAACTTGGAGGCCACGTTGCTTTGGTCTGAGAACATGTTAGGCTCGTTACTTTGGAAGGTACAGTGAGTAATTATCAAATATGATGATAAGCTACCGATTGTAGTTGACCATGTAGTGTATTTATAATCACATGAATTTGCGTCATATTTACGTGGCCTTGTTTTGAAGCGGTGAGACAGTGGTATCGTCCGCACAGACATGAGCCGTATTTTTATTTTTATTTTTATTTTCTTTCCGAATTCCGAAGGTGGTGACCGGTGGTTGTATCTGATATCAGGAAGTGGAGTCACAGGTTCAAAGGCAATGAAGTGAATAATGGGAAGACACGCTAAATAGCCCAATGCTTTTGTTTCTCAATGTTTTTGTTTTGGCATATCGTGCTGAGTAGCAAGCCAAGCACCATATGTAAATTGATCATAACGCAGTACTTTTCTGTGAGGGCAATACGTCGAAATAGATAAAACCGAGCTAGTCTATTGAAGAGGTTTTCAAATGTAACCATCAAGCGATTTAACTATTTATGTATCCACTTGTTATATTGGGTTCACACAAACAATAACCCTTGCTCTTTATGCAATGCATTGAAAATATAAATTTGGAACATATTTTGGAGCTAAATTATCCAGCAGAACTTAATCTTCCAAAATTGATATAGAGAATAGGAGATATCCTACAGAAAAACACAGGGATTCGTTGTTTTTTCCCTATTGAAGTCTATCAGTTTGGGTGCAGGATAAACCCGGTTGATTATTCAAATTTGACCGACATATTGACATTTTATAGAATTTTGTGGATGCATTGGTGCATACATGAGCAAATGATGTTAACGCGCGAAGGGCAATGTTTGTTCGATTGGTATGGCATGCAAGAGAAACTTGATACGCATTTGAATGATTATCATGTTAATGATCAAATCATCGGCAAATAGATATAAGTAGAGCATGTCCCTTAGGTAGGGTGTCACTATCAGACTTAGCACGTGAAAGTGCGTCTGTGTGAGTTCCGGGCTATCGATTAGGTCACAAACCCGTAGGTATAAATGAGGTGTGTCCCCAAGCTGGGGTGTCACAAAATTTGATAGAGCGTGTCCTAAAGTTGGGATGTTACAAAGCTCGCTAGGGCGTGTCCCTGAGGCGGGGTGTTGCAGAGCTCGAGGGAATATCCAAGTTAGGGTGTTACAACAAAGCAAAATAAATTTGACTAGTTGGATTCGAACCAGCAACCTGAGGATCACTTGTAGAAATACTTCTCCGCCTTACCAACTGAGCTAAGGTCGGTTGTCAACGTGGAGAACTAAAACATTATATAATTCATGCTTGTGAAGATGGGGCAGCAAAGTACATATTACACCTATGAGGTGGCAATATTTGACAAAAATGTGTAATTAATTAAGCAATATTTGACAACATAGCCTAAATAGCTTACGAATGAGGGAGAAAAATGCATCTTTGTCAGGTTTGCACACCTGTACACCTGCCTGTGTACTTTTGTCCTTTATGTATATAAGATAAGAGAGATGATTTTCATACATTTATATAATGCAGAGCTGTTAAAAATTTAAGCAGTATCATGTTCATGTATGTATGCAAAGTTAAAAAGATATATCACTATAGTGGTGCAGCGCAGCCAAGCAGGTGTTGGATAGATACATACTTAAATTAGTTAATATATTGCGATTATAGTGGCAGTCTACTACCTTGTTGTGAGGAGAGATGCCCCTCTCGTGGTTGCAGTGTGGTGCAGTGCTGAGCAATAAGTATCCATTATTACAGGAGTTTGCATGTTAAAGTGTTCTTGTATAAGTTTCAAGGTATTGATTTGGTCACAGACCCTTAGGTATAGATAAAGTGTGTCCCCAAGCTGGGGGTTGTAAAACTCGACGGAGTGTATTCCTAAAGATAAGTTGTTGCGAAGCTCGAGGGAATGTATTCACTAGGTAAGGTGTCGTTAGGCTTGATGGTATTACCAAGTGTTTTTCTCTGACGACATGGTGCTTAAGTTCGAGTAGTATGCTTCTTTAAGTTGCAAAGTATGTTCCTAGGGCAAAGTAAATTCTTGGTAAAAAAAATATAACATGTAATAAGTAATATTTTCAGTTAATACCTGACGCAAAAGATAATGTGTAATAAATAATATTTAAATTAATATCTTATATGCCAATGGCAAGATTTCTATGCTGCAGAAAAGAGCTTAGTTGCTTTAAATGGTGAAAATCTCTTATCTGCCCGGGCATGGATTCAAACCCAAGGCCTAAAATTTACCCTCCGCACGAGCAGCTGAGCTAAGGTCGACTTTGATGTTATCTTGTAAGAGAATAAATATTAAAACGAAAAATTAACTAGTGCTTTAAATGATAAACTTGCCAACCTGCCAAGGTATGGATTTGATCCCGCTCCCTGTAAGCTTATCCCCCACTTTGCCATCCAAGCTAAGGACGGCTTGTTGTTATGTTGGTAGGAAACAAATATTAAAGCAGTTAAACAAGGGCACTTAATAAAACATACCGACAAGTGGATTCGATCCAGGAACCTCTGAGAGGATCTTTGCCATCCTAAGGTTGCTTGGTGTTCTTTGGGTCACAAATAATTATTAAAAGAAACAGATTTTTAATGAAAACTAACTGACCGCAGGCGAATTCGAACCTGGGACTTGAGATTTGCCCTTCGCATCACCGGCTGAGCTAAGGTCAGCTTTGTGACATTTGAGCAGGAAAGAAAATTAAAATAATATCCACACAACCTATTTAGAAAATAAAACCGACCTGCCTATGCAGATTCGAACCCGCGACCACAGAGGTGGGGAGCCGCTCGACTAAGCGGGCTAAGGTCGGTTTGGCAGTATTAGGGTCGGGAAAAATTATTAATCAGTATGTATACTTTAACAAAATAAAACAGACCTGCCAGGCCAGAGTCAAACCAAGGACAACTTATCAACCTCTAGGCAACTCGTTTTACCAATCGAGCTAAGGATGGCTCACTGTTGTGGGGTAGGAAAAATTATTAGAACAATGAAAACAGAAGAATGAAAACTTACCGACCAGTTCTGGATTCGAACCCCTGAACAATCAAGCCACGCCACTCAATCGGTTGAGCTAGGATCGAACTCGGTGTATTTTGGATTAGGAATGTTTCTTAAAATGAAAACAAATTAGTTTACTAAAATTTCTTTCCTACCTGAGGGAGGTTCGAACCCTCGACCCAAGGGTTTGACTCTGCTTCGCCAACCGAGCTAAGGTTAGCTTGGTGCTTTTCAGGACTAAGTATTAATGGAATTAAACAAACTTTAAATAATAAAACTAACCGACCTTCGAGTAGATTCGAACTCCCAACTATCTAGACCTGACCAAATGATGACCGTCGCTCAACTGAGCTAAGGCGGCTTGGTGACATTCAGTGGGAGGATAAATAATACTTAAAACAAAACTTCAAATAATAAAACATTCCTAGCTGAGAATTATTCGAACCTGGGACCTGAGTATATGGTACGATCAGCTTTACCGACTGAGCTAAGGTCGGGTGGAGCGCATGTGAGATCACCGAAATATTTGTCCATTACTTTCGTGACGTGCTTCCTGGAACACACATCAGAAAGGGGATCACAGGTTTCTGGAAATGCACGAGGGCCTATGTCTTCACAACTTCCAGTATTTTGCATAAACTTTCGGTGGCTAAGCAAACTAATTCAACGCTGTTGCACCCACATGCTTGTCAAGGTTTGGTTCCGTGGGCATTGCATGTGCACGATTCTAGCAATCGAACAAAGCCACAGCCACTGAACTTCCTCGCTTCGATGGAGCAGCAATTGCAGCCCCAGATCTGGTCCTTCTATGTCCTGGAACTACTGTAAATGATCTTTGGAAGGGAGCTCTTGGGAGCTGGTACTTGAAGTCCACGAGCTACGCACCAGCCACATCTCTTGGAAGCAAATGTTGTGGTGGAGATACGGGGTTCAAATCTGCCATGCATGCGACTGGATCTGAAGGTTATCACGCACGCGAGGTCAAACCCAAACAATCTTTTTCTTACTCCACTCTCTTCACCGCGCTTCACATGCCTTGTGAGTTTTCTTGCGCTCAATGTTGTGGTGGAGATGCGGGGTTCAAATCTACCATGCATGCGACTGAATCTGGAAGCTATCACCTTCGTCCATGCTCACTGCACCAGTGTGACGTTGCGTGTGTATGAAGGGTATGAAGGACTGATTTTCGGTGGTAGAAGTGAGGACCACCTTGCTTATAGTGATGTGTTCTATATATATGGAGTGTAGAGAAGATGGGCCAGTCTAGTGTGTGGGCTTCGTATTGGGCCGACTATATGGTCAGTAACAATATATATATAACTAAGTTTCATAAATAATATATATTTTAAGCAATAGCACTTAGGTGATTCCAGAAATTATCAGTCGTATTCTCTCAAAAACGTGACTACAACCTAGTTGCAATAGGCATCAATTAGAAAAAGTATTTATATAATTCAAAACTTCCTACTCCAACATTAAGAATATATTTTTTTTCCATATTTTACCGAAATTCTATTTCTCATAAAAACATATTTCCTAGCAATCCTCTTATTAATCCCTGTTAATAATTACTTATAATACATCTATAAACTATAAGATTTTTCGCTAACAAAGGTTATAAAATGCATTACAAATTAAATTTAAAAAGTATTTAAATAAAACAGACCTCAATGTTATAGAAGCTGCATTAAAAAAAAAAAAAAGGTTGAGAAGAAAACGCATCATCATCCCCTAAGGGATTCCATTAACCTATCTATGTGAAAATGATCACAATTACATTGTAATAGAGTATATAATATATTTGCTTATGAGGGTATAAATATCTATATCCTTTGCGATATAAAAAATGCTATCATAGAATAAAAATAGCCAAAGAATCATAGTTAAGATAAGCATAATTATTATACAATTGTTACAGAAAAATAATGAATATAAGATTCCACACAAATCAGTGAGAGGGAGAAAAAGAAAGACCAATAATGGAAGAATAGTGATTAAACTTTCCTTCAAGAAAACTTACATGAATAACCTATCAAAATCTTTGAACTAAGGTGGCATGATGAAGCAATCAAAGAATAACTCTTTCAATTTCCTTCTCTTCCTGGAAGAAAATAACATAATAAAGTGCATATTATATCATAATATTAGAATTTAGTATATAATGTGGAAACTACAAATTTCATTCAATTATTATGTTTAACTAATAAGTCTATTTTATAAGATATAAATACATCACATGACAAAAAGGGAAATGTGTAAAGAAATAACTATCATACCTTAGATATATTTCAGTAATATAGGCATGTTGTCCTAACTCCAATAAGTTGCAAATTCTTGAATTAGATCCATATTCTAAACTTAAATGCATAACTTGATATCATATACAACTTGAAGTTTAGGTGTCATTGTGTATTTTTAAGTTTATTTTGTAAGACATAAATACATGATCACATAAGAAAATTATAAAAAAAATCTCTTTTTACTTCTCACATTATTATTAATTATAAGAAAATTCTTACATCTTATATTAGATAAAATATTTTCTTATATTTTAAGTCAATAACAAAAATGAATCTTATGTATAAAAATATTTCTCTTAGTGTTATAAAAATATTGAAATTTTAGATTAAAAAAAAAAAAAAAAGCTGCAAAGCCTCTACATGTGTGTGTCTCTACCCTACCAAAGTTTACCAAGGAATATGTTTATAAGGTAATATTTTTTACTTTACGGACTAAAAAATATAATTTAGTAATTAAAAAATAATGTATATTTCTTATGGTGTCATTTTCTAATATTTTATCTTCTATGTCAAATGTATTAGAAATAAATAAAATAAAACTTTAAGTAAGAGTATTTTTTTTAAAAAAATATCATTAATCACCCCTTAAAATCAATAACATGCCTTATATTTTTTAAGCACGAAACTTTGTAAATTGTGCCTTATAATTTTATTTCATTTGTCATAAACAAAATGAGAATATAAATTTATTAATATTAGCTCAAGCATACAAGAAGGGAGTCAAGTTTGATTTTAAAATGTGAAAGTCAAGATAAGTGTTGAGTAGGAACAAGGAACAATAATTAGGATATATAAGTGAACATCAATTCCAATTGAAAGTCTAATTATGATAAACTACCAAACTTTTAAGTAGAAAAAAACCCTACAGCTAAATGGCATCCTGAATGCTTATGCCAAGATGCAAAAATACGTTAAACTGCCCAAATACTAATTTTGTAATTATTTCTCTAATTGTTAAAATATGATTGGATAAGGTGTCAAAAATCTTAAAAAGCATATAAAATGATGAAAAATCTTGAACAACTGGATATATAGTAGAACTAGGTGGTATAATTACCCTTTTTGAAGCAGGAAAATTAAAAAGCAACATAACTCTTACATAGTGTTTGGTTCTAGAGATTTGGAGGGGAGGGGAAGGATTCTTGACATTTTACCTTGTTTGCTTCAAAACATAGAAGGGGAGGAGAGGGATTTTAATCCTTCATTTTCCCTCACTTCCCCTCCAAAAGTGGGGCTTTTAGGAGGGAAAGTCACTTTTTAACACCCAAATATCTAATTTGACCCCATTTCCTTCATCTCTAATTTAATTATAAGGTTATTTTAGTAATTTCATTTCATAATCCCTCTCCCCCCCCTCCCTCCCCTCTAGCCATACCAAACAAGGGGAGCCCTTCCCCTCCCCTCCCGTCCATGAGGAAACATTCAATGAAATTGTATTGTTGCAGAAAACCTCAAGCACAAGTGATAAAACTATAAATTTACAGAACTGAATTAGTGTAAGTATGTGAGACTAGCCTCTCAGTTATTATCACAGTAATTAAATGATAAACACCTGGCAGGATATCTGATGACTAATAGTTTGATCTAAAAAAACCAGCAGTGATATCAGCTATAAGTATCTTCTCTCTAATAAAATGCCAAGAGTCTCTATACATTTGGTCCTTCCATAGAAGACTGGATGGAGGCAATGTAAAGAGGATGAGTGTATCTCTTTGCAGCAAGTCAAGCCTTAATTTGATCAATTTGGGTATGAGGGAAAATGAAGCCATGTAAACCTAATGACAACCAACTGTGGACCACAAGGGAAAGGAACTAATTCTCAAGTCCGTTGGAGCCTGAGGCAACCATTTCATCAACCATTGCCTTATACTACTGGGAAGAGAATAGCTTCACCAGATTCTTACGAATGAACTAATTACAATGAACCAACAGAATCATAGTAGATGTTCAGAAATCGGCTGGAGAGTAGATCTGGAGTGTTTGAGGGAAGTTGGTGCAGGAATGCATATCACACTGAAAGAAGGCGATGTGTGTGTGTGCCGAGGGGGAGATGATGATGGGCTACCAAGGACAGACCAAATTGGAGTCTTTTTAACCTGAATGAGGAGATAGGTTATGAATGTTCTAGGGTAACGGTACAGGAAAAACAGCCACTACCCTAGAAACACAAATGCTACCGGTTGAAACACAGCAAGAAAGAAGAGAACATTCATCGCTGGAAAAGGACACGGTGGGGAAGGAGAAATTTCCACAATAAAATTGCTGTGTTATATGTTTGACTACCTCTTAGCTTTGTTATCCACATCAGGCTTAAACATGGGACTACATACATGCTAATTACATGCCCATGTGTCAGCCACCTAATTAGATATTACTCTCATTTTTCACATGTCAATATTCTAACAGCTTCTACTTTCCTTTCAGCCACTGACTTCATGATGATTCTTCCTTCCCAATATAAGGACTAAACATTCTGTGTTTCCACAAGCACTAGACTTTCTCTAGGCCTCTAAGAGAAACATCCACTTCATACTGCCAAGGCCTTCCCAACGAAAGATGACTAGCATCCATACCAACTACATAAAAAACCAGTCTATAAATCTTGCAAATAGAAGTAGGGATATGGCAAGTTTCAGTCACCTTCAATTCAGCACCTTTCTTGATCCAACAAATTACGTAAGCACTGTTTAAATTTTTTAACGAATCAATAAGTCTCCTAGATATAATATTTTCACAGCTGCTGATATTTTGAATGATTGACCATCCTAAGCAAGTGTTGCACCACAAAAATTTTCTCTCCATCTTCACACGCTTCTTCTGTTTCATCTTCAAATATCTTCTCTCCAAATCATCTTACCAAAGTTTGGACCTTTAAATTTTTTTTTTTTTTGGTTTATTTGTTTAGAATAAAAAATTTAAGATTTTGAATTTCTTTTCATTTGGAAACTCCGGTTTGAAAATTTTGGAATAGATTTTGGTCATTTCAATTTTGTGGATTTTGAAAATTAGATTTAGGGTGACATATATGGGGCCGCTGATTTAGGATTTTAGATTGGGTAGCTGATAATTGGGATCTGGATTGTGTATGCATGATTGCTTGTCATTACAGTTTGGATGACAGATGATTAGTATCTGAAAATCATATATGGTTTCTGAGGGGTATTACCCACTCAACTGCTGCAAGGTGGGCTTGCAAAGCTCGCTGAGTGTTGTGTGTAAACTCCCAAGATTCTTGATAAAATAAATTCAATTGTCCTTGGGCGATCAGCTGCCATTGAACAAGGCTGATCCTCGCTCTGATACTAACTGAAGCAAGGAAAACTAAGCTAGATAACCCTTTCGGTCTGTCCCAAAGAAAGAGGAAACACTCAGAAACTGTATCGATGCTGAAAAACTCAATTACAAGAAATGAACTCATAAGTGAGTTTAAGCCTCCACAAACTAAGAAAGTTCAACCTAGTTAGACTATAAAAACTGAAGGAAATAACAAAATTTAGAAAGTAGAATATAAAAGGAAATTACAAAAATAGGAAAATGGACTAGTTATTGCTCATGTTACTGTAGCATGTTAGCATTCACACTACAGTGGCATGACACGTATCCTACATCACTTTTGAAAATCCATTGTTCAGAGATAAGTAAAAGTACAATATTCAGAGATGACCAACTTTGCAGGAAATTGTCAATAATATATTTTCCTTCAGTTTCCTGCAACCTAAATAGAAATAAGAACAGTAGGAGAGAGACATTTCTAGTAGGAAAACAACGTACACCACTAATGACAAACATTTTTCTGGTGTCCCATTTCTGTTTCCAAGATTTAGTTTACATGACGTGCAATCAGTAGACTAATGAGTTGGATTTCGAAGAATCTGTTGCCTCATTTAAGAGTAGAAAGAAGCAGTTCTAAGCACCCAGAAAAATATTATGACAGGACAGTAATTGTGGAACAAGATAAGAAACCCATATAATAAAGATAGTTAATATTAACTTTAAAAACATGATTGCTGATTATCTTCAAACAATATTTGCATGAAAGCTTACTTAGTAAAGGTGATGGATGCTTTATAACTCTGCTCTCCTCTTTGTTTTACTAATACTTGTAAGCCATCTCTAAAAGAAATAGACTTAATAATTCACATGTAATTTTCTAAAGCCTTTCCCAAAAATCTTTGCTTTTTAGGTGATACTGCATCTTCAGACAATAATTCTGGCAACTTCTCAAACCAAAAGCTAATAATCCAAAGCATTTAAAGGCTCCCTGAAATCTTTCTAAACAAAAACTTTCAACTCCAAAATCACAATTTGTGATGCACCAAATGATCAAATGCAAGTCCATTCTAAACTTTCACGACATATACTTTTTGAAACATCTTCCAGAAATAAATAGTCAATCTGGCATGCATTCAGTAGTCTGTTCAGTTGTTTGGCATTGGCCATTTAGTCTTCCGGTTGAGGGACTATTTCAGAAAGTTTCAGCAGTCGTCATCCAACTTTGAATGGATGCATTTTTTGCATGTCTTACCATTCTATACCTTATTGGGATCTACTTCCAGTGTACTTTGATTGCCTCTTCGGTGAGCCTTTTCAACTAGCTTTTGTTGATCTAAATTAGATACAGGAACTAACTCCAGTCAACAGATGTAGCAAATACCCAGCAGCATCTTTTACTTTTTAATCAGCTAGTGTCAAATTTCTACAATAATGACATGATAATTTGTTGAGTGAGACTAGAAATACTCTAGACTAGCGTTAATATGTCAAGACTATTTTTTGATAGCGAAGTCTTATCTAGAAGCTATTGACAAACCTGTCACATGGTTACAGATTGAAATTTGAAATTCAAGCATTTTGGTTAGTCAATTTAGCAACAAGCAAGATATGGATGCACCTATTGTCTAGAGAGAATATGAGAAACAACTAGCAATAGACTTTGTTACTCGTGGGAAGAAATTGTCGCATGTCTAACATAAAATTCTCCCTCCATTGCAGTAAACTACAGAGATTTCCGTACACTGCTCACCTTTGCATGGATGTACCTTTCCTTCTGTTGAAAAGCATCTGTAGGGCATGGTTTTGTAGGAGCATTTGATTCTACTCTGCAGATAGTCATTCCAAAAAAGAGGGGAACTATTAATGAATAATGAGGATGAATTTTACTGGGGATAGGATAGGACTTATGCTATTTAGGGTTTTCAATTTTGTCAACTACCTTTCATTGTCAAGTAGAAGTAATCCCTCCCAGACAGAGTTACAATAAGCATTACCCAAATTACGAAACCATTCCAAAACAGTAGGTTCCCAAACCTTGACGTCTAATGTTATAGATCTCACCTACAGTTGGCAAAAGAAACATGAGAGCTAAACAAAGTCAATAGTATATTAGAAGTTACAGTACTCAAAGTAATAGGTAATCACATCATATATTATATTTAGTCATGCATTATTGATGCGAATATGCAATATGACTTATCAAAACTAATAAAAACACAACATTTATTAATTTTTAAAAAAAAACAGCAACACAAAAAGTGAAGCCCATTGACACAAGAAATAATAAGAGACTGAGCAAAACTGGTGAATTCAATTGATCAAAATCAACTTGGGCATTTAGGATAATGATTCCTTAACAGAAGCACAGTACTACAGTATAACGACTCCAGAGTAATAAAATGCAAGAACTAAAATCTTTAAAGGAGTATGTATGCTTTAATGCTATAAATATACTTCACAACATTTTCATTTAAGTTACACGTCTCTTTTTTTGACAACATAAGCAAAGAAATACAGACACCAGATAAATAAATGGCCTGTAGTTTAATCTGAAAAGATGCACATTTGAGATATGAACTCCAAGATTTCGATGAACACCAGAGCATTCAATACACAACAATATGCCAAGGTTTAAAGATGCCCAATCTGGTTCAGGAGAATTGTACTCAGCACATTTATCATTCCCAGGGATTTATCATGGAACATAAGTCATCTGTCAAACATCTGTAGCTATCTGGTGCTTGATTATTCCAAGAAGCACCAGTTGCTGAGCTATTATCTTTTGGATGAGATGTACCATGATGAGGCTGCATAATCAAATGAGCTGTGTGTTAACATCTATAGTATAATGCACATTTGGCACAAGGTTACGTCCTTCTAAAAGTTTTGGGAAGATAACCTGTTGAAGAAACTGAGAATTAAAACGTGATGTAATAGCTCCAGTGATTTTGTTTATCCAGTCCTTCCTATCAGCCTCATTTTCAGCCTGATAAAAATCAAGTTGGACAGACAACTAATGATAAGCCAAACTGGAACTACATTAACCAGCAGAGTTTTACACGAACCACCAAAGAAGTTCAATCTTAAACATGCAAGATTACAAGTTTGCAAAATAGAAGAGGAATTCATAAAACAAACAAGATTGTTAAATAGAATATAACTGAAAAGGTGGGGGTCCCCTTTGGAAATTAGTGACAATATTCTCCAACATATTCCATCAGTGGAACAGCAAAATGAAGCAAAAAAGAACAGTCATCTCTGCGATGAATGCATTGACTTCGAAAAAAATCCACTTCAAACATTGATTTAGAACATAGATAAAGAAACAAGTTAGACATTGAAAGATCGAGGACAAGTTTTTCAATTTGCCAAATTCCCCTCTCCGGGGATTTTCCTTGCTAGTTATACAGATGGACTCGTGTTTATGTGTATGTGTATATATGCAAATAGAGAGAGTGGAATCCACAGTTTAAGACTTCAACACTTACAGACTTGAACAATATAACGTGAACTTTATTAATCCAACTGTTGAGTCATGTGACATTATGGTGTTGACCACATACATCAAATATTGCATAAATCTGAAATTCCTAAGTATGTAATCTAATTTAAGATATTTACTTATACTTTAAAATCTTGTTATTTGTTAAAATAAGATAATCCAACAGAGTACCAATCAATCCCAAATTTTGTGAAATTTTATGATTATGATCTACTTCATGATAACTTTCAATTCAAGGGTTAGATTTATGGTATTCACCTTCTACAAGGAGTAAGTTTGACAAGTCCTAAAACTGGTGTAAATGTTCGTTGTTTACTTTCGTGGTTGAGGAGGATTCCTAATCCTCCTCTCTTGTACTCCTCTTCCCTCAATATGAACTACTCTTATATATAAAGAAAGGAGCTGCATCCGCTAAACCAATAGTAGAGTCTGCTAAATGACCAGTACAAGTGCAACAGATGAGCCAGCCGCACATTAAAGATGTGGGCTAAGGTTGAGACTTGAATGAAATTATCAAAAACCAATTCAAGCCAAAAGCTTTAGCTATGGGATGAAGAACATAATTATTTTATATTATCCAAGACACCCCAGCGTAAAAAAAGCACAGACCAATCTATATGCTGAAATTTTTAATTTAACTAAGAAAGTGATAGCAGAAGAATTTGATCTGTTGACCATTAAGTCAAAAAAGCTTCGATACCATGTCAAGATTTCATTTAGTCAAAAACTTTAAGCTATTAGGTAAAGATCCAATAATGACTTTATATTATACCTAACAAAATTTAACATTGAAGGACCACACATAAAAAAAACGGAGGACCACTAGGAGAAGCAAGAAGTTGAAATAAACCCTTGGACACAAACTCGGCTACTCGAAGTTGAAAGTAGATTTTGTTTCCTTGAGTTTAGTTTCCATAAATTAACAAGGTGGAACCATACAGAACAAATTTTCTCGCTTTAAATTCTCCCACATTTATCCCTTGTTGAAGTTTTCGTCAAGTTCCAAATGCTGTAACTTCTCCTTTCTTTTTATGATATCTGTATGGAATTGGGCGTTTCCTCCCAGAAATAGCTGGATTTAGTTCACCTTGGAGTAGAACTACGTTTCTCTTAAACAGTTCAGATATGAAGTAATTTTAGCATTTCAAGTTTAATAACGAAACATATGTATAACTATCAATAAAAAAAGTAACTTTGTCACAAAAAGGAAAGAAAGAATAACAAGCGAAGGGGAGGATAAGGCATCCTCCATAACAAACGCAGTAAAAAAGAATGATTAGCAACAAAAACAATCATACTCTTTGAAGTGAGACCAGCATGATTAAAAGGAGAGTATCTGCTTTCGCAGTTTCTTTGTGATATACTTGTTTGTATCTCATAACATTCTGTTGATATTATTAGCAGCGATTATTAATTGTCTCATTTTTATCCCTACCAAAAGCATGGGTTTCAGGGATTCATCTCTTTCAGGTACATCTTACGGAATGAGGGAGCAAAAACATATGAGCCATATACCTACTCTTCTGTACTCTTATCACCAAGACAGAAGTCCAAGGCCTTACATCCCTTTGTATTGTACATTATCTCCCTCAAGAATGAATGAAGGGTCCAACAAATGATTAGGGTTCATGATAAGAACATAAAACTCGCACAAGAAGGTAAGCTCAATTTTCAGAAGAAAAGGATCATAAATTCACGAGAAAAATTTAATGTCTACTAAAGAAGTCTCACAGACCACTCCACAGCTAGTATTTTGATAGAAGCTTCATCAGCTACACTAAATTCTGGCAAAGAGAATGAAGTCAAGGTCATATTATGATCCAGTCAGTTTCTTTATGTTTCACTTGTTATTTTAAACTTCTTTTTCCTTCAGTCACACAATGTCTAGATAGTTTTATTTTTCATTTCTTTTTAATATAAACTTTCTGCGATTTTTCTTACTTGAGACCACACTTACATGCTGACTTCAAGTAGAAATTTTCTCCATCTAACAAACCCAATCAAAGAAGTTGTAGCAGCTTACTCGGCAGACTGCCATGACATTTATTCTTCACTGATCATTCATTGTATTCTTTCAAAATAAATCTTGAGTGCTCAGTAACAAACAAATATTAAGGCAGCCAGCCAAGTTCAATATTGATAGATAAAATTAGATTGTCAACAACAAAAGCTAATATACGTAATCAAGTATTAAATTTGGAGCACATCAAAATTTTAAAAAATGAAGTCTATCAGTCACCTGCAATGTATAAGTTTTGGAAGGAGAAATAATACGGAAACAAAGTCGTAGATCTGTATCCTCTGCATCTATCTTAAGAGTTGATGTGGACAGATCAACTGCACGACGTCCCAGAATTTCTTCATTTAAAGATGATCCTCTCTTGTGCCTTGAACGGAATCTACCAAACATGCCACTGTTCTGTTCAGTTGTACGAGTATAATTATATGAATGGAAGTCCTGAAGTCATATTGTGAAAGGAAAACTTAGAAGAACTTTCAATATCAAATAATTCATCTTAAATCAGTTGGATGGAAAAGCAAATAGAAACAAATGTTTAACGTTCACCTTAAAATAATCCTTGGAAGGAGGGGCAGTGATGTCTAAAAAAATGTATCTAAATATAAATACGAGTGCCCAAAACTATCAGAAATACAATAACTAACTATTCTGGGATAAATCATTCACTGAAAATAATTGCTTCTGATCCAGGAACATGGTAAGTAAGTATTCTGTCCATTGGGTTACTGTCATTTGGTCCTACATTGGGTCTGCTAATAGCTGTATCTGCACTTGTAGTTGGTTTAAAGTAAAATTATTTATTCTGATAACTTTAGCAATCCTGCTGATGTGGGGCCCATAAACCATTATTTGGACAGATAATGAATGTTCAAGAGTTTGCTCTTTAATTTTGTTGTTTTATGTTGATGTTTTTCTCTGGTGGTAGTCAGTATTAGTTCAAGCCAAATAAGAGATCATCTGGCTTGCAAGTTCTCTCTTAGTGAACTTCATGGATATGATTAAGGTTCCAGTACCCCTAGCTGTGGCAACTTAAAGGCTGTTCAGTCCTAACGGGTGTGAAAAAGCTCAGAAAAAATTGCATGCTGATTTATGATTGCTGAGTAAAAACTATTGAATGAATGTTGAGTGTAAAAGATTACAAAAACAATTATTTACAGGGTTAAGTGGACGAGCTTTCAAATAATAGAGGATAGCGATTAGAATTATGAAGATAGGATCCATAGGTCCTTCTTCAATCTTGTACTTATTCTGAGCAGAATTAATAACCTATTATGTCATCTGAGCAAAAGTAAATCAGTTAGATACTATGCTAGTAATTTGTTCTGTTTTCAATGCCTATACATCGCTCCATTCTTTAGTTGCTATGATTCTTAACTGCTTATATGTTTGTCTTGGAAGGATTTACTGCATAAAACTACATCCTGAAACACGCAGGACAAAAAACCGATACAAATAATTAGAGAGAAAGAATGGGAAGAAGTGGTCTAAACTACTGCTAGGAAAAAGCAGAAGAAAGCATCTGCTATAAAAACTATTGGCAACTTTATTTGTGTATATCAAATAAAATACTCAACGGAAAGAATTCTTTTAGGCTCAAATCATGCAAGATAGATATATTGCCCCTTTTCTTTTAAATGTTGTCTGTCACCACTGATCAGAGTTCAAGGTATGTGACAACTACCAAATTTCAGCCATCATCAATTAGAGGAAGACCATTGATTCTGTTCTCTCCTCCCCCCACCCGCACCCCCTCTCTCTCTCTAATTGATTCATGGATCCGTCCTTGATTTGGGTATATCAAATAAAATACTCAACTAAAGAATCCTTTTAGGCTCAAATTATGCAAGCATATATTGCCCTTTTTCTTTTTTAAATGTTGTTTGTTCCCACTGTTGATCAGAGTAAAATTTAATTGACAAATCTCCCTCTTATTTGAAAAATAATCATCCAAGATGGATCATAGATTGCTTTTCCATCTTGCGTAGGAATGTTAGGCCATTGTTAGTCCAACCACCTCAGCAATCAAGTTGAAAAGTTCAAATCTGTTCTTATGATATTATCTGCATATAGTTGTTTTTTTATGTTTAGATATCCATGATTGTATTTGTTAGGGTTACTTAGATGACTATTATAATAAGAAAGGAAAGAGGAAATGAAATGGGAATAGGAAGGAATAAGTTAATCCATTACTTTGTTTGGTATGATAATGAAAAAGTTGAAAGGATGGAATGTAAATATACTTAGAAGACTATTATACACTTAGACAAAAAAAATTTTTAAAAAAAAATCTAATTTATTCAAATCAGCTGAAAATTCCAGAAACCATTTGTACAACTGCTTGACCACCTTTTTTGCTTTGGGAAGAAAAGAAGGAATACCCAAATCTTACCATTTCGGAGGTTTTGGGTTATTACATGAATTTGTGGTAGTTAAATCATTGAATGAGATTTTCCAATCATTCTAACCTACCAAACTATGAAATATCTGATTCCATCTCCTTCTCCCTTTCCTTTCCTTCCAACCAAACACTAAGTGCACACTTACTTGCACTTACCTTTCTTTGCACATCATTTATTTGTAATTATTTATAAGAATAAAATTATAAAAAAAATTTAAAAAAAAAAAAGATGCGAAAAGAAAAAAAAAAAAGTGTAAAAATAATGTTCACGTAGCCCTTTAACAAAATCATGGCTACATTGTGTATGTATACTGCTATACAGGATCAATAATCTGTTATATGCGTTCAACATTTCCCAAACCTGTACGTACGTACAGTCATAAATGTTTATGTATATCGTTTGGATGTTACCAACTAGGTGGCCCCTAATCTAGTGAATGAAATAAGGAATGTAACAGTAAATTCCCACCCAATTAACTTGAAAACACTAGTTGTGAAGATATAGTTCCTTTAGGGAATAGTTATCTGCTAAGATAGCCCAGGAAATTTTGACTTATACTACATATTATAGATTTGTTTTCCAGGATATCCTATGCTATTCAAATATATAATCAACACATAAATCCTTAATTACTGTATAGTAGTATAAAGTAAAGGTTAAGTATCAGTGATAAATTACTTGTACTTTTGCCAATGATAATAGAGGCATATACATGTGATGATTTTTTTTTATTTTTGGTAAATAAGGGATGAATTTTTTTCAAAAATAAAATTCTTGCTAATGCTATAATTAATTAATAATTAATGTAAATATTAAGATTTTAGAATATGTTTAAATAAAATAACAAGATAGATTTGTTAGTTCCATTTAATGTCTCATTTTTTATTGCATTGTATTTTAATTGGTTAATCATACATATAATTATAAAATTAAAATATTATTTTATATTTCTAAAATTAATTAAATCAATAAGACAGAAGACCAAACTATGCTATATATACACATATTTTTTTTACACTTCTTTGTATTTTTCATTTTTTTTTTTACAATTTTATTCTTGAAATAACTCAAACCAATACGTGTGCATCAATAAAAGTACACTTGGCATTTTCTTTTTCCAAAGAACCCATGCTTTATTTTCTTAAATAATCCAAAAATAGGTGTACACCAATGGGGTTCTGATATATTTGCTCTACATCTATACTGTAAACCTATATATAACAGCTATTCAATTAACATAGGAGATCTCGAGTAGTACGGTATTTAAATAGTATCCAGTAATCCCATGGGAACCTCCTTGTCTGAATTCTTAACGTTTTCCTGAACAAGCCTGGAGAGTATAAGAGCAACATCAACTGCATCTTTAAACCCAGCATCACTGGCATTAGGGTGCGCATATGTGCAAAGAAAATACCATCTCCTTTCTATTCTCTTCCTTCCATCTCCTTTCTCGTCTAGATACACCGAATATTTCTCTGCATCTTACGGAAAATACCATGCATACTGAGTATACGCCGTGTGCGGCGAGAAGAAAACCTGTATGCCCCCGGCGCTTGCAAACAGAACACTGACTTGGCCATTACTTTGAGTACTTCCGTGGGTTCGTGGCATTTGCTTGCGCCACTCCCACATTTTAAAAGCATGCAACGTGTCGTGTTGGCACATTGCTTAACGATGTCGTTTCGGATAACTGCTTTCTCCAAATCCTTCCTCTCGCCGCCGACGAAGGAAAACAAATAGGGACGGTCTCATTCTTTCATTAAAAGTTGTCATCGTAGCATTTCGGTCCCTGTAGAGGGATGAAAATAAGAAGGGTAAGGGATACCGTATTGGTTGGAGCCTTTCCAAGGTTGTCTCTCTACTGTCAGCACCGACATGTTCTGGACACGTGGAAGGTTAAGGAGATTGTTGGCTCCAAAGTCGGGCCCACTGTTATCTCTCATGAAATCCCATGCAGTTCTCCCCAGGGCCACAACGTGGTCTTTTCCGTTGGATCTCTGCCACCAAGGCTGACTTTGGAGGTAGTCTACAAGATCAACGGCCAAGTTGTCGCGGATGTGATTGGACTCGCGGAACATGCTCGATGCGTAAAGCCCACTCCCACGTGCGACAAGGGTGGTTCTCTACACGTGCGTGGAAGATCATCTCGTCTATGAATTGATGAGCAGCAAACCAGCTCGTGGAATGATCTGGAAGATGCTGGCCGAGGCCGCAATTTGCTACATGCGGGCACATGTTAGTGTAGATGTTCAGCTGCTGGCAGCGCCAGAGCATGCCCAGAAGCGTGCCGGCAAGTCATAGACATACACTGAAACGGCGTCGTTGCATGTGGGAATTGGTACAGTCTTGTGGTCATTACTTGGGAGTAGAGAGGATTCGGTGTCGGAGGGTTGGAACCAAAAGAGAAACACAAGAAACCAAAGAGAAAGTAAGAGAGAAAGGAAAATGGTGTACCTTAGTTGAGGGTACGTGTTGGGGTTGTGTTGAGGGTCTTTGATTTTGGAGAAGCTTCCGGATTTTGCCCATGAGAGCATTGGAACTGGAGATTGCTTTCGGAAGAACATGGAGAAGAAGATGAAGAAGAAAGAAAGAAAGAGGCAAACGGCACAAATTGTGGAGAAGATTTTGGACACTTATTGCCAAACAAAATAAGAGAAGAAGAATAAATGGGAAAAGAAAGAAGCAATTGAAGAATTCATGAGGAAGGACTCAAAATTCAAGTCAAGAAGCAAAGTGGGACAGCTTGAATGAGACATATGAGGGATGATACTTCGTATAGAAACACATGAAAGACTAAGGTGTCGACCATGGCAATATTGTCTTTTTTGGTGAATCAAAAATTATTGTGAGGAGAGGTAATTTATTACCATATTTAAGGCCAGGGTATAATAGTAATTCTACAAGTTTCAAGCTCAACTAAATCTTACAAATGTAGTGCTTTGGCTCCTTTATTAGTTCAACCTCTTGTAGTGCTGTGACTAGCACTTTAGAATTTGTCCACTTCTCTTCCTTTAATCAATACAACTATGGGAAATGCTTGATGTATACCAATTTGTATATACACTTTTCTACACTTTATGTTTTATAATAATTGTAGAAATAAAATTATAAATAAAAATAAAAAGTATTAAATATATAAAAAAATATGTAAAAAAATAAGTGTAAATAAATAAATATGCACATAATACTATTCCATTAACATGTACAATGTTAAACTATCACCTCAAGAATTTGCCCATCTTTTTTATTTTCTCTATTATTGTATTGTTTTCTACCCATTTTGTCCATATATGTAAATCTTTCCTCTATATAGCATAACAAAAAGACATACACAGCTTAGAGTGATAAAGACAACTTATCAAGCGATGATGAAGCTCAAATTTGCCTCATGGTCATGTCAAATGATAGTGACTCAAAAAATGAAGTAAATGATCAATCTTTATAAGGATTTATCTAATGCATATGATAAGTTTGTTAATAGTGTAGAAAAATTGCTTTTTAAACTTTCTCCTAAAAAAGAAAAAATTAAGATTCTTGAAAATGAACTTGATAAACTTTGCATTATTTTTGATAAAGACAAAATGCTTATTAAGGATTTATAACAAAAAGAGAATATTTTTGAAAAATTATTTTTAAAAAATGAAGCTTTAAAAAACAAGTTTGTTGAACTTTTAAATAATTTAGTTGGTTTTATCAAAGGTAAGAAAAATCTTGATAAGCTTGTAGATATGCAAAAGCATGACTCGAATAAATCCTTCTAAAAAGATAACTGAGGAGATAGGTATCCTAATATGAAAACTAGGGTTTCACAAATTTCTTATAACTATTGCAATAGGGTTGGTCAACTTGTTTATCTATGCAATTATAAGAAAAAAGTGAATAGATATAAATTGATTTGGGTTCTAAAATATATTTCTATCACTAATCACCAAAGACTCAAACAAGCATGAGTACCTAAGTTTGATTATTTACTTGACAAAAATAACCTAAGTCAAAGAAAAAAAGTTGATACCATAATAGCGAGTGCTCTCATCACATGACTTGGGACAAAGTAAAGTTTATAAAATTCCATGAACAAGACATGGAAAATGTGGGATTTGGTGAGGAAGTGAGCCAAGCTTTTAAATCCCGCCAGAACAGAGATTGCTATATGTGGTCTTCGAAACCTATCAGGCATAACAAAGGGAGTTAACAAGAACAATATAATGAAAGGCATGCTAGAGAAAAACCTTAACTTTTTCGGGTAATTTAGCCCTCCACATGTACTTCTAGAGAGTGTTTGAGATATTAGAAGCAGGACTAGTATCGAGAAGCCACTCAAAAGCTGACTTAAGAAGAATACGCCCCATCCCTCGACGGAGCCCAGCATCATGTGTCATGCACTTCAGAACACCTCAGGAGGATAATCCGCATAAGAGCGTCAGCGAGCTCCCCAGGGAGGGTGGCCTGTAAGAGATCTTCATTCCACCTAGAGTCCCCGATAAAATGACTGACCCGCAAGTCAGTATCGACGTCCTCCGAGGGGATACCAGTACCCTGGAGGGCACCACTATCTCCCACCCAATAGTCAGACCAAAAAGATGTGGTTCTCCCATTACCAATTATTTTCATGAAGCCTTCCTTGAGACATGGGACACACTTACAAAAGGATTTCCAAACATAAAGAAGCCATGTTTGGAGCAGAATGGTCGAGAATATTCTTCTGTTTAAGATATTTACTAACTTGTCATCACTTTTGAAGGATATCCCAGAGAGATTTTTCGAGTAAGGCATTGTTGGTTTGCCTAGACTGTAATGCCCCCTTTTTGGGGCAAAAGAAAACAAAGAAGAGGGGGTGGGGAAGGAAAGGAAGGAGGTGCCAAAAAAGTTTATATATTGAGAAGTTGTTTTGCCATGGGAGGAGAAAGCCATTTTTCTTTCTTTTCCTTTTGCCGCCGCCTCATGTTTTAGTTTTCATCCCTTCCCAATTTGTCTTAAGGATTTCCCAGGATTGATATAGCTATTGAAGTTTGGTTATTCAACTGATGTATAAACTTTGTAAATTTTATTAGTTTAATACTATAGAATTTTTAACTATACTTTTGTAATATTCTTATCTTTTCTTTAGTGCGAATACTCTACTTTTTATATCAAAGTTTGTTATATTACAACTACTAAAACTTAAGATCATACATTCAATATACAACATTTCTTCAATATTTAAGTTGTTATAAAAGTGTTAAAAAAATTTTAAATAAAATATCAAGTTTATAACACTAAATAAACTATATCTACCTATACAAAGGATAGCTAGTTCATAACTAAATCATAAAATATGGAGAAAATTTTTTTTGAAGAGTCCACGGAAGTTGTAGCAAATAATGGAAAAGATGCTTTCTTGGAAGATGAAGAAATAGAGAGAGTTGAAGACTCTCTAGATAGCACCCAAGATGGTGAAAACTCTATGAAGGTTGAAGTTGAAGATTCAAGTATGGTACTCAATGAAGAACAACATAAAGCAACCAAGGATTTTGACCTGAACCTACCTGCAGATTTTGGATTTGGTTTGAATAAATTTTCAGAAGGAGAAGAAGCTTTGCAAGAAGAATTTCAACAAGTGGTTAGGATTATGTCAAAAATTTATCTTTCTAAATTTTATTAAGAGTATCATAGTAATCTATCTTATGTAAGTTGATCTTCATCAGCAATTAGAAATTTATCTTTTATTGTAATCTAAATTAAGAGCATGATAGTAATATATTTTATGTAAGTTTATATTTTATTATAATCTAAATATTTTTGTACATATTATTGTAAATCTTATCAAGGGACAAGGAGTTTATTTTATTTTATTTTAGAAAATTTGAAGTTTAAAACAGTAGTATGTAATAAGACTAGCTTTTTCTTCAAGGAGAGAAGAGAAGAGAATAATAGGCGTTTAGCTTTTAGTTCTATTTTTTTCCCCATAATCTCATAACAAGGAGTATATTTTATTTTATTTTATTTTTGCCATTTTTTTTTTTTTTTGGTTTCGCAGATGATCGATCCTCATACAGTGTTTTTACTTTTTGTAATTCAACTTATCTTCTCAATAACTGAAAAATGGATCCTTATTAATCCCTTTATTAGAAATAGAATTATCTTTTAGAATCATTCAATACCATTTGTTACTTTTGGATTTACTAGTCTCTTTTACTCATGCCATATTGGAGTAAATATTTTATTAAATGAGTTGTCCTATTTGGATTACGTATATCTAAGTTTGAACCATGGATAGCTTGAAGGAACTGCAACTTAAATAAGCGAACAATGGGTCATGAGAATAAATTAAACAAAAAAAAAAAAAGAAGAAGAAAGAGCCAGAGATATTATTATAAATAAAAAAAAGAACTAAATTCCATAAATAATATATATTTTAGCAATAGAATCATGTCATATAGAATCATTTCTCATCAATATGGATAATGTTATGCATACTTTTAAACATTAGATCATGTGCTATGCAATTCAATATATATATATATATATATATATATTACTTTTACATTACGTGCAATCTTTCCAACTTCATATATATTTTTCTCCATCTTATTCTTATTCTTGATAGCTAAAAATGATTTGACAATTCTCTTAGTGTTATAAAAATATTGAAATTTTAGATAGCAACCGAAAACAAAGCTGAAAAGTCATGGGAGTTTTTAAATTATGCCTTATAATTTCAATTTTTTTGTTATAAATAGAAAAAAAAAATCAGGTTGGACCCCAAAACATGAAAATCAACATAAATGCTAGAGATAATATTACCACTAAATCAAACCTCATTTCCCTATTATAGTATTCATTTAGTTGATGGAATGACTAAAATGATATTATTAATATCAATTTTTTTATCCTGTGGGTGCATAGGTTAAACTTTTTATTTATTTATTTTTGATTTGAAGGTTAAACTCCTTTTAAAGATCATTTCGTATTAAAAATTATTAAAAAATCAGTCAATAAAAAAAATCGATCATGTTAAATATAGAAAATTAAAGCTACTCTCTCCCTTCTATTTATTTTCTTTTTCTCCCACTTCTATGGTCAAATATTTTATTCCAAATTTGTCCCTCTCCCTCTCCATATGACCAGACTTGTCAACATTCCATACCCAAACCTTTTCTTTTTCCGCTTAGAAACTATAGATACAATGCAATCCCATACTTGTCAATCATCACTAAGCAAAGTCAACTTACATCTTTTATCTTTTAGCTCTACGTCAATTTTTTTTTTTTTGTTATTTTACTTTAAAAAATGTAAGTTGTACATCAATTTATACATGTATTATTTTTAAACTTTTTGTTTTATAATAATTATAAATAAATTATAAATAAAAATAAACATACATAAATAAATATATAAATATTACTGCTCTTTAATTTTTCTTTGTGGAAATTTTAGCAATAAAAAATATTGCTAATTTGGATATAGGTTGAGAGTCACAAATTTTATCGATATTATTATATTATACTATTACGTTTTTGTTGTTCTTAAGATACAATTGCATTTTTTATGTATTTATTAAATAAAATTTAAAACTCACTCAATAGAAAACTGAAAAAAAAAAAATTATTTTACTCGTAAAATCGTTTTATTGAAGGCACCAAATCCCTCTTGACACGTTGAAGTAATTTCATTCATTGATTAAAAACATTTTGACGCACGCATCCCGAAGGAGGGCCATTTTAGTCTTTTCAGTCTTCGTTGGAGCAACCAACCACGTATCGGCAAGGAAAGTGGGAAACTATAAAAGGAGCAGCTCTCTTGTCCTTACGGTTGCGTTCGTTATTCATTTCCTTCTTCTTAGCCCCACCGGTATACTCTTTTTCTTTCCTCTTCGATTTTCTCTCTGAGAAACTTCGAGAAGCTGCAATGGCGATTGTTGGAGTTTCAATGTCGTTCGATCTTGCCAAAGTTCCTCGCCTCATTCCGCTCCATTATTCATCGTTTAGTCTCAATTCTGCAGGCCCAAAGCGAATTCGTCAAGCAAGATGTGTGGGTAGCAGTGGCAGAACCGCAACTGTTTCTGTTAACCCTAGGTTTGGGTCTTCAAAGGGAGGTGCAGGTCTCTTGGAGCGACCCTCATTCGACCAGTCACAGTTTGAACCTATGACGCAAGTTCGAAAAGGTAATTTCAATTGTTTGTTCTTGTATTTGTTTTTGATTTTCGGATACGACTGTAGACCTCTATCTATAATTCTTTTTTCCCCTTTATCTTTTGTTGGGACTTACTGAGGGCAACCCTCAGTGAGTTCTTTATCACTTTCTTGATATTTAATTGCTTTAAATAATTGTATCATATTTAACTTGTATAAGAGTGAAGTGTAGATGGGTTGCTGAAGTTATTACAAGAATAAATTTAGAAAGAAAATGGAAGCTTCAATTATTCTTCTTGTGATATGTTTTTGTGTATATTGCCATAATCAAATTCAGAAGTGATTCTTGAATAGGAAAAATTTTGCTCCAATTTTGAGGTTCTTCTAGTTGTTTGAGTGTTTTATGATTCATTGCCTATTATCGCTCTGAGTTTGTGAATCCTTAAAGCCTTCGGTTCTTCTTTCTTTCTTTCTTTTTCTTTACTTCTTCTTCCTGTTAGTGTTTAAATTATTAAATTATTTCCCTAATGTATCTGATTTATCATGCTTTACTTTGTTGAACCATTCTTGTTCTTTTATTGGCTAAGGCTCAATGTGCTTTGATAGAAATGGTTTCCAAAGAAATTCTTAGCTCAATATACTTCCTTTAAGGAAACCATTTACCGTTGAAACATAAGAGCCTAACAAAAAGAATATCTAAGATATGAGTTCAAACTTCATTGTCAGTCCGGAAACTCTGGGTGCATTATTCTGTTTCAATTGCTCTCTGTTTTGGCCACTTCTTTCAACCAAGTTGTGAATAGAACGTACAATTCATATTTTCCTTTATTGTAATTACAGCAGGGGGTATTGGACCACTGAATGCCAAAAAAAGAGTTGGAAATGTAGATTGGTATAGGGTTCTGCTTATTGATGATTTACATCATACTGAAGATTTAGGTAAAGTTGCCTTCACTTATCTAATCAACGAAGTAAAAGACCATATGCATTTACATCTTCAAGGTTCATTTTGGAAGAAGGATATTATCATTTCTAGATAATTTTGCTTTCACTTATTGCTATGATTGTATCACTAGAAAAGAACAATTTATCTGATCAAATTGTACTGGTTGAACTATCAAGAGTTTTGGTTCAATTCATCGAAGATATTATCATTTCTAGTTGTTGTCTTCCTTAAATGGCATCATTTGTCATGTAAAGAAATTGCTTTTGATGCAAACTAAAGAGTTTCTCTCCACATGTAGTGGCAAAGATTTTATCCCGGGCTGTTCCATTAGTTACACCAGTTAAGGCGCGCAAATTATTTCATGAATCAAGGAAAAATAAGTCAGCTATAGTCATTGTCACAATGAAGGTATTCAGTTTTCTCTTTTCCCTTTCTCCATTTATATTCTTGCATTTCTACACATAATTTACCTTTGAAACTTCTATAAGTTGAAGATACATAAGATGGAAGACCAATCAAAAGTTCAATCTTAACCTCTGAAGATGCTTTTGTATTTGTATTTCTGAACAGTCAGAAAACTGCATCCATTGCGGTTGTACTTTGAGAAAGAATTAAAGTCTTAGATATAATTGACAAAGGCATTCTGTGGCACTACAAACATTTTAGTTTACCAAACAGATTGTGTTTTTTCCTTTTATTCAATAAAAAAAAAAAAATTATGGTTTTTTTTTTTTCTTTTCTTTTTCAAAATTTGTGTTCACTTTTTGTTCTTGGTATAGGAGCATGCTGAGTTCTATGCACAAACGATGCTTCGTAATGGACTGCTATCAGCCATTCAACCTGTTCCGTAGTGCATGATTGGACTACGTTCCAAAAAATTCAAATAAGCAAACTTGCTGCTTTGGGGATATTCTTTAGTGTTTATAACGAATTTTGTAGCTCCTTAGACGACAATGAGTATTTCAGAATTTTGTTAGGTTTGCTAAATACAATGAGTATTTCGGAATTTTGTTAAGTTTGTTGTTAAGCAAGGCCACTTTACATTGTGGTATAGAAAAATATGGATTTTGTGACTAGTTATTCAATTTAATCATACTTGAATCACTTGATACTAAAATCTCTTATATAATTATTCTACTAAGAAATTAACATAATGCAGAATTTATATCACATTAGTATACAAATATGTAATACCAATATTTACATATAATATAGCGCAGAATATAATAAATGATATTGAGAATCATTAATTAAAGTCTATAAACAATGAAATGATTAGTTAAAAATAAAAAGACGTAATCAAAGTTTGCATGAAAAGCAAAAATAGTCCATACACTTAAGTGTAAAACTATTTAGGAACAAATCAACTTTTGTGTGAATATAAAAGAAAAATAATGAATTGAAATAATATTTAAGGGTTTTTTGCAAAATGACTCACATTAATTTTAAATAAATATACTCAATTGTGGTGGATACAAGTACTTGATTGCACTTAACTAGTCTAATAACATATGAATGACATTATTTGCATTTAATGAATATTGTCATAGTTGATTCATTCAATAATAACATATTTGATATGCATGAAGTAATTTAGACAATCATCTAACTTAATATTTACTAAAAAGAAAATATATGAAAATGAGCTATTTATTCATATATTAGTAATTTTATTGATGATTATTGGAACTTCTGAAAAGTTTCCAAAACTATAAATTATTTAAATAATGAATTTGAAACGAAATATTTAAATAGTATCAAACTTTGTTTTGGTCTACAAATTGAGCACCTAAAGAATGAAAATGTGGACCAAGACGAGTTATATGTGGATCAAGACAAAAAAATTACTCAATGATATGTAGCCATTCGGAAATTAGGACAATAACAAGATGAGTTTTATATCCCAATTAAAATTTGAGATAGAACCAAAACAAAAAAATTCTTATCCTAATCCCATCTCATCTCATCCCATCTCGATACTTGTTCTCATATATATAAATTTTTGTCCCATACCGATTATATCTTATTTATATAACATTTTAAAAAAATTCTAAAAAATGAATTACTCACATTTATCAAATTAGAATATCATATAGTATTTTTTCAATAAAAAATAAAACTTTAAAATAATGTCAAGACAAAATGGGACAAAAAATTTGAGATGAAACCGAGATGAAAGAAGATTTTTTGTCTTGAGTCTCAACCAAATTTGAGACAGGACCAATACAAGCAAAATCTCATTCCTTGCCTATCCCTAATTAGAATAACACTGTTGAACTGTATAGCCAAAAACTAAATAGAATGTATAAATTGTTGCTGGTTTTCACTTGTTTTGTTGGCAGAGTCTCCACAACGGAATTACCAATATAACCAGCGATGCATTTTATGTTATTGTTGAAAGAAACAACTGTTAGTCAACCCTACAATTCCAGAATTCACTTTGTCCAGTTACCAATATCAGATCCAGCACTTCCCGAAGCTATAAGATACTTGATGCTTGAATAGAATGCTGGAATTCTTGATGAACTGAAAATATACATCCATTTTCATTAACATTCAGAAAGCAATATAAATAGCTCTTCATCAGTTATTGCTCCCATTTCCATGGCTCTTTCAAGTGCGGTGAGTCCATCACCATCTTTAATTGATGGTCTCGCTCCCCTGAATAATTGACATGTTAGTTTATATATATATATATATATATATATATATATATATATATATATGATCCAACATATAACTGGCAATCTAACAGTCAAAATCATCCATATCTGAGAAATCATGAGAAAGTTAGCAAAGTGTTTAATGCTTGAAACACACATGAAAAGGGGAAATGATGTACAATCAAATTATGTCACTTCATTATAAGCTAGGAATGGTATTTTTTGACATAGCAAAGATGACAATTTTAGGAACAATTTTATAATTTTATTGACTTCTTTAATTATTTTTGACAATAAATTACCATTTGGTTTAATAAAATATATTGAATACATATTGAAATCAGTAAAAAATGAGAATGAAGATCAAAACATTCAACAAACATATTCTTCAAAAATAAAATATAAAAATAAAAACACGTTTCAAGAATTCAAAATGGAAAATAAAAATATGACAACATTTCCTAAACCAAACAAGCCTTAGCTACCAAAATATTGAAAATTCCACTGTCGTTAAACAGGGAATACATTCACTATTTGGTTTGCACTATGCCGTCTTTGCGGTGACTTCCCAATAGCTAGGATTTCTTTGTAAACAGAGGGTGCTGCTGTTTGATGAAATTGACTTTCCCAACTCAGTTTTTTGTCAACCTTTCCTGTTTTGTTTTGGAGGATTCTTCTTACTCTCCAATTATGCTTATTTTATAAAAGAAGGGGTGGGGGAATGAGACATCCCATGAAATTCTTGCCATAAAGAATGCAAACCAAGCAAAAGATTTCATACTTAATATAAATATTATTACCTCCTAAGTAGAAACTTCGCCAATGAATTCTTCGCACTAGAGATGCAATGGTGCAAGGGAGTCCTTCCGCGGAAGTCACAAAAGTTTACATCAGCACCAAATTGGAGCAACAATTCAACCATGAGAGTACTTCCAGATTGACATGCCAGATGCAATAACGTACAACCTTGGGGACAGTTCAAATCTCCACTGTGTTCTTCAATTTGCAGACTGGCAGCAGGATCATGCCGATGCTCCTCAGCGGTTTTACATCCAATTTCCATTTCTTTTGCATCTGCATGGTTAAACACATCTCCATATTTGGTGTTTACCAAATTTGAGACTGAAATGATAATAAGGCGATACACTTCTTGTATATCTATAACAGGTACTGCTTTCCTGATTCTTACAGCAACACAAGGAACTTCAGGAATAGTCTTTTCTTTGACAATTAGCGATTTCTCTATGTACTGATTGAAAAATAGAAATTATGATGATATTTAGATCAAAGTAAGACTGAACACAGAAAGAAATGTCCAAATTGAACTAGGGGTAAATAGAGATAAGAGGCAGAAATGAATTTAAAAAAGAAGAAGAAGAAGAAGAAATTACAAGATTGTCAATGTAACTAATTTACTCATAATATTAAAATTTGAGTTAACAATCTCTCCGTGTTTGTGAAACCAATCATCATAATTCCATTCCTTCTAAGAATAGGAACAAGGAACAATAACTAGGATATATAAGTGAAATCAAAATAAATAGTGAACATCAATTCCAATTGAAATTCTAACTATGATAAACTACCAAAATTTTATGTAGAAAAAAATCCTACAGCTAACTGGCATCCTGAATGCTAATGCCTAGGACGCAAAAAAACCTTGAACTGCCCAAGTACTAATTTTGTAATTATTTCTCTAATTGTTAAAATATGATTGGATAAGGTGTCAAAAATCTTAAAAAGCAGATAAAATGATGAAAAATCTTGAACAAATGGATACACAGGAGAACAAGGTGGTATAATTACCATTTTTGAAGCAGGAAAATTAAAAGCAACATAACTCTTACATAGTGTTTGGTTCTAGGGATTTGGAGGGGAGAGGAAGGATTCTTGACATTTTACCTTGTTTGCTTCAAAACATAGAAGGGGAGAAGAGGGATTTTACTCCTTCATTTTCCCTCACTTCTGCTCCAAAAGTGGGGCTTTTAGGAGGGAAAGTCACTTTTTAACACCCAAATGTCTAAATTGACCACATTTCCTTCATCACTAATTTAATTATAAGGTTATTTTAGTAACACAAATGCTACTGGAGTTGAAACACAGTAAGAAAAAGGAGAACATTCATCGCTGGAAAAGGACACGGTGGGGAAGCAGAAATTTCCACAATAAAATTGCTCTGTTATGTGTTTGACTACGTCTTAGCTTTGTATCCACATCAGGCTTAAACATGGGACTACATACATGCTAATTACATGCCCATATGTCAGCCACCTAATTAGATATTACTATCATTTTTCACATGTCAATATTCTAACAGCTTTTACTTTCCTTTCAAGCCAGTGACTTCATGATTCTTCCTTCCCCATATAAGACCATCTCTAATGGCACGGTGAATGCCGTTGCACAGCACTGTGCAACGAAAACAGCCTCGGTACCATGACTGCAGAGCTCCACGGTGGAGCCAACATGGCAGAGAGATGGAAGCGTTGATGCATAGCTAGAGAACGATGTATATCGAACAAATGGGACCCAATCTGTACGGAAATGTAAGAAAAGCATAGCAGACGAGGCAGAGAAGTGGAGAGAGAAGCAGAGAGGGGAGAGAGAAGTCGTGGCTCTGTAGAGATGTGAGAGAGAGAAGTGGAGGAAGGCAGAGAAGTGGAGATGTGAGAGAGAGAAGGATGTGAGAAAGTGGAGGTTGTGGAATGCAAAGGTGAAAAGAAGAGAAAAAACAAAAATCTAAAACTCACTGCTAAATATATATATATATATATATATATATATATATATATATATATATATATATATATATATATATATATATATAAAGGTAATAAATTTAGCCGTTAAAATAAAAAAAAATTATTAAACACAAATTATTTTAATGTATTATTATGCATTATGTATTTTAATTTATATAAATTATTAAAAAAATTTAGTATTAATTTTATACGTATATAGCGTATTAAAAATAAAATAAAATAAATTTAAATATGTCAAATTATAAAAATAAATGTTAAAATAGTGTAATGATGTGGAGTAACATATGGGACCCATTTATGCAACCAATGTGTGTTCTATGACTAGAGAGAATTTTATTGTTAAGTTGTATAAAGTATGATAATTGATGTATCAGTGTAGGGCCTGCAAAAAAATTATTAAATAATCCCTTATGCAACAAAGGAGAGCAGCACCCTTAGAGATACACAAGACTAAACATTCTCTCTGCCTCCACAAGCACTAGACTTTCTCTTGGCCTCTAAGAGTATCTCTAAGGGTGCAACACACCCAAGTTGCATATATCTTTGTTTAATAATTTTTCTGTGAGTCTCATACTGACACATCACTTATTACACTCTATACAACTTACAAACAAAATTCTCTTTACTCATGGAACACACATTAGTTGCATAAATGGGTCCCACATGTTACTCCATATCATTATTTTATTTTAACATTTATTTTTGTAATTTGAGATATTTAAATTAATTTTATTGCAATATATAAAACACTACATATATGCAAAATTAATACTAAATTTTTTTAATAAATTTATGTAAATTAAAATATATTATGCATAATAATATATTAAAAATATTTTTTTATGACAAATTAACAGACTAGGTTACAACAAAATCATAATCAATATCTAGTTAATTAGCATCTAAAGCACTAAATTACAAGAAACCCTAAACAAGCCCATATTTTTCCCTAATCATGTTACATATAACCTCATGATCTCGGCGTTGCCTTTCTGGCATTTGGGATGTGTTTGTCATCAAGATTTTCAACTCCTTTTCCTTTAATTTCTCCTTCTCTAGACGTTGTCTTTGCTTTTCTTTCTTCTCATCCATCTTCAGCTTTGCTTGCTGTAAACGAACCTTTTCTTTATCTAATAGAATCCGTTCTTTTTCTCTATCGTTTTCTTCTTTCTTTAGAGCTGCAATGACATTCAATGCTTCTACTCTTTAGATCAATGTTTCTTGAATTGCATCGTAGTTGACATTGTTAGGGGTAGTGTCATCTACGATTGTTTTTGCCTTCCTTTTTGCTGCTTTTTTGCTAATTAGTCGGACTAGTGTAGGAGATGAAGGGTCATAATCACAACTTGTTGGATCCGATGGATTGGAAGATGATGAGTATACTCTAGAAGCAGAAGTCTTTGTTCTTTTTGAAGAACATTCATATGATTCGCCTATCTATTTAGGTTCATCCCTTAATAACCACCATGCATGCTCAAACTTAAATTGCTCACCAGTTTGGTTGTTTGCAGCCCATATCATTTTAGCGTCAGCTATGATGTCATGCTCGGAGCTTTCGCTTTTCTTCCTCTAAACAGCAGATTTGTAACATCCAGCAAATTTTGAGATAGCATGATTTATTCTGTGCCATCAAGATTTTAGTGAGATTATATCCCTTTCTCGTAAATCTCCACGATATTTGTTGTAATTTTCAGTAATCCTTAACCAAAAACTTTCTGCTTTTTGATCAACCCCCACAAGTGGATTCTTCGAAATGTTGAGCCAAGATTGAATCAGAAGTTTATCTTCCGCCATGTTGAATCTAACCTTTGATTTTTTTTTACTGGCAGATCCGCTTGCTTCTTCAACATGGGTAGAAAATAATGGCACTTGAGACTCAAACATAGACCCGACTAGTATTTTGGGTTCTTTATCAGTAGAACTAGTAGTTACTGAAGTCTCATGCTGAATGGGATGGTTATTTGGTGGCGGATAAATTGAATATTGATAAGGAGAATTTTGATATGGATATGGATATTGATATTGATATGGAGGATTTTGAGAATTTGGATAAGGTGGAGATAGGGAATTTTGCATGAAATTTGAAAAATATAAAGGATTTTGAGAATTTAGAAAGCTAGGAGATGGAGAATTTTGCATGTAATTTGATAAAGGTGGAGAATTTTGATTGGTAGAAGATGGAGAATTTAAATTAAAATAAGTGGAATCCATGTAAGAATGAAATATATATATCAACAAACAAAATTAATGATGAAGAAAAGAGAAGATTAATGATTTGGTTGTGAGGAACAAAAGGGTCACAAGTTGGGGTATATATAATGTTGATATTAAAGCATCCAAAATAATTTTTTACTATTTAATATTTTTTTTAAAAAAAAATTCATTCCAACGGTTAAATTCATAACCGTTGGACACCAGAAGGATGCAACGGTCACACGCAAGCCTCTTTCATGCTGTTGGATATGCTTGGTTGACATCTCATCCAACAGTCACATGCGGTCCTTTCCACTGCCGTTGGATCTGCTTGATTCTCCTCTCATCCAACGGTCACATGCGGGCCTCCTTTCTGCTGTTGGATCTGATTTACTTTCCTCTCATCCAACGGATTAATTGCATGTCCTTCCTTGCCGTTAGATCTGCATGATCCAACGGTAATCCCATGCCATCTAGAGCCTTCTTCATCGTGTCTCCCTTTTCTTTTTCTCACTAGTTTCACCGAACCAAATTGGGTTCCTCCCATTCTCTCTTCAACTCTTGCTTCCTCTCATCCTCTCTTCGGTAAGTGTTCACCTATGGGTTTCAGGTATGAGCGTGGTTCCCTGGAGAGGTCACGGGTGTCAATGCGTGGAGGATGGTTGCCTCATCTGCTTCTCTTTTCACCTCCTCAAGTTGGTATTTGCTCCAACAGTGGTCCTCCCCTCTCCAATGGTTCTAGCTTCTCGGTTATGGGCACTTTCACTTTTTTTTTTTGTTCTCCTTTATGCTTGGTAGCACTTGTTGAATCTGGTTGTTGGATTTCGAAAAAAAAGCTTTGATTTTTACTACATTTAATTAGGACAATTTTTGGTCTAATTGTTGGTTTCATTTTGATTTCGTTGTTGGATTCTGAAGGAGAGAAGGAATTGGCTCCAAATCTGGTTGCCGCTTTTCAATTTTTTATTAATTTTGTGTACAAATCCGAACCCTAAACACCCGTTCTTTGATTATGCATCACAGCTCTTCTCTCTCTGCCAGCAGAGCTCCACGGTGGAGCTCTCTACTCATGGAACAGCTTCCATCTTCAACGCACAGGGCTGTGCAACGGGAAAGGGTTCACCATTAGAGATGGTCTAAGAGAAACATCCACTTCATACTGCCAAGGCCTTCCCAACGAAAGATGACTAGCATCCATACCAACTACATAAAAAACCAGTCTATAAATCTTGCAAATAGAAGTAGGGATATGGCAAGTTTAAGTCACCTTCAATTCAGCACCTTTCTTGATCCAACAAATTACGTAAGGCTCTGTTTCAAGCTTCAACGAATCAATAAGTCTCCTAGATATAATATTTTCACAGCTGCTGCTATTTTGAATGATTGACCATCCTAAGCAAGTGTTGCACCACAAAATTTTCTCTCCATCTTCACATGCTTCTTCTGTTTCATCTTCAAATATCTTCTCTCCAAATCATCTTACCGAAGTTTGGACCTTTAAATTTTTATTTTTTTTTGTTTATTTGTTTAGAATAAAAAATTTAAGATTTTGAATTTCTTTTCATTTGGAAATTCTGGTTTGAAAATTTTGGAATAGATTTTGGTCACTTCAATTTTTTGGATTTTTAAAATTAGATTTGGGATGACATATATGGGGCCGCTGATTTAGGATTTTAGATTGGGTAGCTGATAATTGGAATCTGGATTGTGTATGCATGATTGCTTGTCATTACAGTTTGGATGACAGATGATTAGTGTCTGAAAATCATATATGGTGTCTGAGGGGTATTACCCACTCAACTGCTGCAAGGAGGACTTGAAAAGCTCGCTGAGTGTTGTGTGTAAACTCCCAAGATTCTTGATAAAATAAATTCAATTGTCCTTGGGCGATCAGCTGCCATTGAACAAGGCTGATCCTCGCTCTGATACTAATTGAAGCAAGGAAAACTAAGCTAGATAACCCTTTCGGTCTGTCCCAAAGAAAGAGGAAATACTCAGAAACTGTATCGATTTACAAGAAATGAACTTATAAGTGAGTTTAAGCCTTCACAAACTAAGAAAGTTAAACCTAGTTAGACTAGAAAAACTAAAGGGAATAACAAATTTTAGAAAGTAGAATATAAAAGGAAATTACAAAAATAGGAAAATGGACTAGTTATTGTTCATGTTACTTTAGCATGTTACTATTCACACTACAGTGGCATGACACGTATCCTACATCACTTTTGAAAATCCATTGTTCAGAGATAAGTAAAAGTACAATATTCAGATGACCAACTTTGCAGGAAATTGTCAATAATATATTTTCCTTCAGTTTCCTGCAACCTAAATGGAAATAAGAACAGTAGGAGAGAGACATTTCTAGTGGGAAAACAACGTACACCACTAGTGACAAACATTTTTCTGGTGTCCATATCTGTTTCCAAGATGTAGTTTACATGACGTGCAATCAGTAGACTAGTGAGTTGGATTTCGAAGAAGCAGTTCCAAGCACCCAAAAAAATATTATGACAGGACAATAATTGTGGCACAAGATAAGAAACCCATATAATAAAGATAGTTAATATTAACTTTAAAAACTTTTTTTGCGTTTCTCTTTTGGTTCCCACCAAACTCCTAAGTAATAAGAATGACTACAAAACATTACCAATTCCCACTTGCGACAACGCCGTTTCAGTGTATGTCTATGACTTACCGGCACGCTTCAACCTGGTCATGCTCCCCAACTGCCAGTACCTGAGCTTTTTTACTAACATTTGCCCGCATGTAGCCAATTGGGGCCTCGGCCAGCCTCTTCAAGATCATTGCACGAGCTGGTTTGCTACTAATCAATTCAATGTGCCAACCCGACGCGTTGCATGCTTTTAAAATGTGGGAGTTTTACAAGCAAATGGCATGAACCCACCGAGGTGCTCAAAATAATGACCAAGTCAGTGTTCTGCTTGCAGGCCCCGGGGGACTCGTTTACGCGGCGGTCGACGTTCGACGTTCGACGCGGTGGTTTCCGGTTGCATACCGGTTTCCTTCTCGCCGCACACGGCGTATACTCAGTATGCATGGTATTTTCCGGAAGATGCAGAGAGGTATTCGGTGTATATGGATGAGAAAGGAGATGGAAGGAAGAGAATAGAGGAGGAGCTGTTGAAGATTTCGAGTGAGAAAGTGGAGAAAATGATTACTTTAATTCCAAGAATCACATATGCGCATCCTAACGTTAGCGATGCTGGGTTTAAAGATGCAGTTGATGTTGCTCTAATACAACTCTCCAAGCTTGTCCATGCAAACGTTAAAAATTCAGACAACGAGGTTCCAATTGGAGTCTTGCATAGTTCTATTTAAATCCCTTAGTTCTAAGCATTTTTCATTTTAATTGAACATTCTTTACGTATAGGTGTACTACACACTAGAGATATGTAGAACAGAGATATTTGAATCTATTCATTTCTGGATTATTTAAGAAAATAAAGCCTGGATTAATCCTTATTGTTGCAACTTGCTTATTAATTAATTCGTTGATTTAGGATATATACTGATTAATTCTACCAATATAACCTGAGGTGAACGAAATATAATATAAAAGGAAAAATCAGTTGATTTAAGATAAGGGCCCTTAAGGTAAACATCCCTAAGCTTTCAGAAACCCTAGTGAAAAAGGAACATAAAATACGGTACCGCATCTTTCATTATTGCTGGAAGAATCAATTCGTTAAACACCAGGTTGCAGGCGTTTTAGCCAAAAAAGGCCTCTCTATGAATCAAGATGTTTATTTTGATAGTTTACTTTCCTTTGTTAATCTTCTTGTTTTTGCGGACAAATTCGGAACTAGTTTCCCCAGACCATGTAACTCTTAACCTATGTTATGTTTAATGCATTTCCAATATATATATATATATATATATATATATATATATATATATGGATGTTTAACCAAATTTCCAATCCAAAATGGTTTCAGCTGGCAGTTCCCCTCCCAATGGTTTCAACAAGATGTGCAGGAAGGACTATTGCCATTCTTGAGATAACCGATGTCTATTCACACTTTTGATATACTGAGTAATAGAAGTCTGCATGTGATGCAATTCATAAGTTGAATACGAAAGAATAAAAGGACCTGTTTCAGCTCAACTCCACCCCACAGCAGAGGCTGATTAGAAATGATTCTACATCATGCTAACAAAAGACTTAACACAGTATG
Organism: Bauhinia variegata; assembly: GCA_022379115.2. Taxonomy (NCBI): domain Eukaryota; kingdom Viridiplantae; phylum Streptophyta; class Magnoliopsida; order Fabales; family Fabaceae; genus Bauhinia; species Bauhinia variegata. The sequence continues at coordinate 8,239,806 of CM039426.1, forward strand.
AAGCAAAACAACTAGCTAGGATCATCAGAGGTTGATCAGCGAGGATCATAGGGCTTAGTAGCATAAAGCTTTTCTCGCCAGAGGATCATAGGATTTATATATATGTATATATTTTTCGGGTGAGGACTATTATATATTTATTTCTATAAACTGTGTCTATACACGTCTCAATAAAAACCTTAACAAGAAAACTCAATACAAACAAAAACATTGCTTAAAAAGAAGTACAATATGTATGACAATATTGATTGAGATTTTTCTGACAACAACAATATCAGTTGAGTGCCATGTGGACAATAGCTAGATTATCACATGGTTGGACTGGTTAAAATTTTCAGTTCTTTTGAAGTTTACGGGTGAAAATGAACTTTGACAAAATATATTTTGTTATATTATTTTTAATGCACTCTTCTTATATATGAGTAATACAATATTATTTTCATATAAAATTGTCAAGATCAAATTTTTTGAAGGTAAATTGTAAGTCTCCTGTACGTGCTAGATTACAAATCTCAACTAAGCACATTGTTGACTTGTCAATATAATGCTAAATTTTTTGTATGATTAGGTGATGTGACTAATATAGTTTGTTTATAGACTATGATGAAATGGCCGTACCTAGTAATTTATATTAACTAGATTCTCTTGGTGCTAATATATATTGAGATGCTCATACCTCCAAATTTAGGCCCACCTCTTTTATGTTTTAGAAATATATATGCCACTTTGCCCCACCTAACATGCAAACTATTTTGTCGTCTTCCCAAATGCAGCGACATTCTTCTGATGATTACGTGGGAATTTGAGCCAGCAAATTCCTGTTAACGTTTCATCAACAGGGCCATTGATAAGCCCTTAGCTGCAAGTTACTTCAGTATATTTTTATGGCAAACAATTTTTAGAACATGTCCTTTTACATAATATTATACTCTTTATAACTTCGCAGCCAAAACTAGTGCTTTGTCCTGTTTTAAGTCTACTAAAATCAAAGAATTATTTTTACCCTACAACCAAGTGTTAAAATTCTGGGTTAATTAATTAGGTTGCTTCATGATGCACCTCAATAAGTCTCAATGGGTTGAGGTTTCCTTGTCAACGGCTTGGATTTGTGCCAATTCCCTTGTATTCGTCAATTTGGATTCAGTTTGTTAATTTAGAGCATCTTGCCCCTAAAAGGCTTATTGTTGTACATGTTCCTTTTTCTACGTAACTTACTAAATTTCTCACAAATCTCCCTCTTATTTGAAAAATAATCACCCAAGATAGATCGTAGATTGCTTTTCCATCTTGCTTAGGCATGTTAGGCCATTGTTAGTCCAACCACCTCAGCAATCAAGTTGAAAAGTTCAAATCTGTTCTTATGATGTTATCTGTATATAGTTGTTTTTTTATGTTCAGATATCCATAATTGTATTTGTTAGAGTTACTTAGATGACTATATAATAAGAAAGGAAAGAGGAAATGAAATGGGAATAGAAAGGAATAGGTTAATCCATTATTTTGTTTGGTATGATAATGAAAAAGTTGAAAGGATGGAATGTAAATATACTTAGAAGACTATTATACCCTTAGACAAAAATTAAAAAAAAAAAAATCTAATTTATTCAAATCAGCTGAAAATGCCAGAAACCATTTGTACAACTGCTTGACCACCCTCTTTGCTATGGGAAGAAAAGAAGGAATGCCCAAATCTTACCATTTCGGAGGTTTTGGGTTATTACATGAATTTGTGGTAGATAAATCATGGAATGAGATTTTCCAATCATTCTAACTTACCAAACTATGAAATCTCTAATTCCATCTCCATATCCATCTCCTTCTCCCTTTCCATTCCTTCTAACCAAACACTAAGTGCACACTTACTTGTGCTTATCCTTTTTTATGCACTATTTATCTGTAATTATTTATAAAGATAAAATTATAAATAAAATAAATGCGAAAAAAAATAAAAGTCACATTCATTTGTACTAATCTAGTGAATGAAATAAAGAATGTAATAGCAAATTCGCTCCATATTAATAGATAAATATTTAATTCCTGAATAGTGAATAGTAGTATAAAGTGAAGGTTAAGTATCAGTGATAAATTACTTGTACTTTTGCCTATGATAATAGAGGCATATACATGTGATGATTTTTTTTTGTTTTGGTAGATAAGGGATGAATTTTTTTCAAAAATATAATTGTTGCTAATGCTATAATTAATTAATAATTTATGTAAATATTAAGATTTTACGATCCTTTATTACGTTATATTTTACAATATGTTTAAGTAAAATAATGGGATAAATTTATTGTTCCATTTAATGATCTCCTTTTTTATCACACTACATTTTAATTAATCAGTTATACATATAATTGTAGAATTAAAATATTATTTTATATTTCTAAAACTAATTTAAATTAATAAAACAAAAGACATAATACCAAATAAGATAATAATTTTTTTCTCATAATTGGACAAGGTGTTGTAGTGGGTGTGTAATTAAACAAAACCTTGTTTGTGCCTTCAAATGAAAATTGTGTATATGTGACCCTTAACCAGTTGAAGATTGAAAGAAAAAAAAAAAAAAGAATTAAAAAGGATGACACGTCAGCTAGGTAAGTTTAACGACAAAGGAAGATCTGAAAGCTAATTTTTAAAAAAGTTAAGCTATATATACACATATATTTTTTTTACACTATGTATTTTTTTCAAATTTTTTTTTACAATTTTATTCTTAAAATAACTAATACGTGTGCATCAATAAAAGTACACTTGGCATTTTCTTTTTCCAAAGAACCCATGCTTTATTTTCTTAAATAATCCAAAAATCGGTGTACACTAATGGGGTTCTGATATATTTGCTCTACATCTATACTGTATACCTATACATAGCTATTCAATTAAAATTGGAGATCTCGAGTAGTAAGGTATTTAAATAGTATCCAGTAATCCCATGGGAACCTCCTTGTCTGAATTCTTAACGTTTTCCTGAACAAGCTTGGAGAGTTGTATGAGAGCAACATCAACTGCATCTTTAAACCCAGCATCACTGGCATTAGGGTGCGCATATGTGATTCTTGGGATCAAATTAATCATCACATCTCGCATTTTCTCAACTTTCTCACTCGAAATCTTCAACAGCTCCTCCTCTATTCTCTTCCTTCCATCTCCTTTCTCGTCTATATACACCGAATATTTCTCTGCATCTTCCGGAAAATACCATGCATACTGAGTATACGCCGTGTGCGGCGAGAAGAAAACCGGTATGCAGCCGGAAACCACCGCGTCGAACGTCGACCGCCGCGTAAACGAGTCCCCCGGCGCTTGCAAACAGAACACTGACTTGGTCATTACTTCGAGTACTTCCGTGGGTTCGTGGCATTTGCTTGCGCCACTCCCACATTTTAAAAGCATGCAACGTGTCGTGTTGGCACATTGCTTGACGATGTCGTTTCGGATAGCTGCTTTCTCCAAACCCTTCCTCTCGCCGCCGACGAAGGAAAACAAATAGGGACGGTCTGATTCTTTCATTAAAAGTTGCCATCGTAGCATTTCAGTCACTGTAGAGGGATGAAAATAAGAAGGGTACGGGATACCGTATTGGTTGGAGCCTTTCCAAGGTCATCTCTCTACTGTCAGCACCGACATGTTCTGGACACGTGGAAGGTTAAGGAGATTGTTGGCTCCAAAGTCGGGCCCACTGTTATCTCTCATGAAATCCCATGCAGTTCTCCCAAGGGCCATAAAGTGGTCTCTTCCGTTGGATCTCTGCCACCAAGGCTGACTTTGGAGGTAGTCTACAAGATCAACGGTAAGTCGTCGCGGATAGTGTGATTGGACTCGCGGAACATGCTCGATGCATAGAGCCCACCATAGAAAGGAACGTAGAACAAATTGGCCTTGTTAGGTTCCCACGTGCGACACGGGTGGTTCTCTACACGTGCGTGGAAGATCATCTCGGCTATGAATTGATGAGTAGCAAACCAGCTTGTGGAATGATCTGGAAGAGGCTGGCCGAGGCCACAATTTGCTACATGCGGGCACATGTTAGTGTAGATGTTCAGCTGCTGGCAGAGCGAGAGCATGCCCAGGTTGAAGCGTGCAGGCAAGTCATAGACATACACTGAAACGGCGTCGTTGCATGTGGGAATTGGTAAAGTCTTGTGGTCATTACTTGGGAGTTGAGTGGGTTTGGTGTCGGAGGGTTGGAACCAAAAGAGAAACACAAGAAACCAAAGAGAAAGAAAGAGAGAAAGGAAAATGGTGTAGTACCTTAGTTGAGGGTACGTGTTGGGGTTGTGTTGAGGGTCTTTGATTTTTGAGAAGCTTCCGGATTTTGCCCATGAGAGCGTTGGAACTGGAGATTGCTTCCGGAAGAACATGTAGAAGAAGATGAAGAAGAAAGAAAGAAAGAGGCAAACGGCACAAATTGTGGAGAAGATTTTGGACACTTATTGCCAAACAAAATAAGAGAAGAAGAATAAATGGAGAAAAGAAAGGAGTAGTTGAAGAATTCATAAGGAAGGACTGAAAATTCAAGCCAAGAAGCAACGTGGCACACCTTGAATGAGACATATGAGGGACGGTACTTCATGTAGAAACACATGAAAGACTAAGGTGTCGGCCATGGCAATATTGTCTTTTTTTGGTGAATCAAAATTTAATGTGAGGGGTGGTATTGATTAACCTATTCAAGGCCAGGGTATAATAGTAATTCAAAACTTTCATGTTATGTAGTAATTCAAAAAGTGACAATTTCTGAACTATTATTTTTTAGAGTTATTCATTTATTAAAAAAAATAATTTTTAACCGTTATTCTTTATGTAGTTATGTTTTTGTTATACAATATTATTTTTCTTAAATAATACTATTAAATATTAAATGAGTAGTGTAGTTAAACAGTAATCTAATAGATCCATACAAATTAAGTGTTTTCGCTCCTAGTTCAACAGAACTTCTAGAATTTGTCCACTTCTCTTGAAAAGTCCTATATAGGTTGGTGTACATTCATTTTTTTTCATTATTTCTCTTATATTTTAGCTTATAGTTTTACTTCTACAATATAATTAAATAAAATAAAATACGTACGGAGATGTGTGTAACCAATTTCTCTTATTCTTTTATTCTCTTATTTGCTACCCATTTTGTCTATATAGAATATGCGTTGTCTTTTCTTCCTTTCGTCCCTCGAGTAGTATCGAATGTATAGAATAACCTGCAAGATACTCCAAATTAAAGAGTAACCAATTTGTGTTTCTGATGTCATTCTTAGACTCTTCGTTAAAACTTAACCTTTTAGATCAATTTATTTATCAATTTAGCATCAAACTATGGTTCGTCCTAGTCATCCAAATCTTTGAATTACCATTATGATGTAACTCAATTATACATGTGTATATATATAGGTGAAGAATCCATTACTTCAAGAATAAATTTTGAATATTTTTTCCCCTTAATAAGTATTTTCAAAGTTTAATTTTTTTTATTGATTCCAATTGTTTTACATTATAATATTAATTAATCTTTTTAAGTCAAATTTTTAAGTAAATAAAAAATTCTTAAGTATTTAATATAAACGATAATATTCACTTATAAGTTAAATTTGTTTATTCATTAAAAGAAATATCATATAATAGAGTTTTAATCAATTCTAAAATTTTATTAATTAGTTTTTGAGTAGAGAAGGGGTCCACTCATTTTAGAGAGCATAGTCTATAATAGGATATTTGTTTAGAAAAAACTCTTTCTTTTACCACTCACACTATCGTCAATTCTAAAAAAAAAAACTCTCATGTTTTAAATTAAACAAAATAAACCCTCATATTTTAAATCTAAAATAAAAGTAAACACTTTGTATAGATAAAATATATCTCAATAAGGTCTACTTTTATTTTTGACTTAAAATGTGATGATTTATTTTGTTTAATTTAAAACGTTAAAGTTATTTTTAAAATTAATAATAATGTAAATTTTTTTATTTTTTAATTTAACAGGTTAAACTTATAAAATTCACATTCTATAAAAGATTAAAAAAAAAGAAGTAAGTATAACAAGACTTGTATAATTTTAGAATAAGTGAATTCTTCCTCCATATATGTATGGCAAAATACTATTTACACATTTATTGGTGTACATGCATAATTGGGAGTTGGGCGGGTTCGGTGTTGGAGGGTTGGAACCCATAAGAGAAACACAAGAAACCAAAGAGAAAGAAAGAGAGAAAGGAAAAGAGTGTACCTTAGTTGAGGGTACGTGGGGTTGTGTTGAGAGTCTTTGATTTTGGAGAAGCTTCCGGATTTTGCCCATGAGAGAGATGGAACTGTAGATTGCTTCCGGAAGAACATGGAGAAGAAGATGAAGAAAAAAGAAAGAAGGAGAGGAAGAGGCAAACAGCACAAATTGTGGAGAAGATTTTGGACACTAATTGCCAAACAAAATAAGAAAAGAAAGAAGCAATTGAAGAATTCATGAGGAAGGACTGAAAATTCAAGTCAAGAAGCAAAGTGGGACAGCTTGAATGAGACATACGAGGGACGATACTTCATATAGAACACATAAAGGACTAAGGTGTCGGCCATGGCAATATTGTCTTTTTAGGTGAATCAAAATTTATTGTGAGGGGAGGTAATTTATTACCATATTTAAGGCGAGGGTATAATAGTAATTCTTCAAGTTTCAAGCTTAACTAAATCTTGCAAATGGAGTGCTTTGGCTCCTTTATTAGTTCAACCAACTTTTTGTAGTGCTGTGACAATAGCACTTTAGAATTTGTCCACTTCTCTTCCTTTAATCAATATAACTATGGGAAATGCTTGATGTATACCAATTTGTATGCACATTTTTCTACACTTTATGTTTTATAATCATTGTAGAAATAAAATTATAAATAAAAATAAAAAGAAATAAAAAATGTTAAATACATAAAAAAAATATATAAAAAAATAAGTGTAAATAAATAAATATACACATAATATTACTCCATTAACATATACAATGTTAAACTATCACCTCAAGAATTTGCCCACCTTTATTATTTTCTCTATTATTGTCTTGTTTTCTACCCATTTTGTCTATATATGTAAATCTTTCTTCCATATATGTATAAGAAAATACTATTTATATATCTATTGATGTACATTTATCTGTATATTAATATGTATTAATTATTTGTTTGAGTAAAATTATTTAAAATAATAAGAGATTTAAAAAATATAAAAATAAGTATAAATAAAGAGACCACGTATAATATTACTCATATAAATATAACTTTAACTTGTTAAACTACTTTAGCTTTTCGTATTTCAAGTCCAACGGCTATAAGTAAAGAAAAAAGGACACTTGCTTAACAGTTTAAGTTTAGGCCAGCTAAGCTAATTGTCATGATTCTTTGCAATACTAAGAATTTGGTTAATAATATTAAATGATTTTTTATAGGATAATTTTAAATAGTTTTATGAGATCACTAACATCGAATTGAAAAGATTTTGGCATTTTTCTCTAAGGCGGCTTGTATATGAAATCTCAAGAATAAAGCTACTTAAGCAATAATAACTAGTGTTTTGTTTATCTGTTGAGTTGAGTTTGTAATTAGTACATTTCAACCTTTTATTTAAAACATTTAAACATAATATAACATAACATAAGTATTTTAAATTAATCTGGACTATCCATTCACTATCCAATAAAAGAATAGTAAAAAAAAAAAAAAAATTGAATGCAACAGTAGATGTGGGCATTGCTTGTCATCCAGCACTAAGTCGCTCAATATAGAGTAAAAGTACCGGATTTAAAATTCAAGTACAAATTTCGTTCTCTAAACAACTAAAATTAAAGAAAAAAAAAATCTACTTATGAATATGAGAATTTCATCGTAAAATTATCCACTTAATTCTATGAAAATTCAATTCTCTAACTGCCCATTTGGTACAAAGAATTGTTTTAGAAAGAATAGAAATAGGAGAAAGAAAATGTAAAAGGAATGCTAAGTAATCTTTTCTGCAAAATCTTGTTTGGTATGACAAAGAAAAGAATATAGATTACTTAGCATGATTTTGTTTGATATGACTATAATGTAAATATGAAAATGTTTAAAGAGAAAACACAAGAAGTTCGTACTGTTCATCCAAGGCGCCATTCATATGAGAAATAGCAGTAAGTCTGCCCACCACCATCCCTTGTTCTCGCCGGCATAGGTGCACCACTAGAAAATTGCAGAAACCAGCCCTTGCTATGGCCAGAGAACAAAGTTGTTAGCCAAAGGGTTTTTTAATCACTCTTTAATTGATTTTGATGAAAAAAATATTTTAAAATTTGTTAAAATATTTTTATCTTGTAAAATATATTTTATAATTTTTATAACTAATAGAAATACTCTCCTAAATAAAATTAATATTTTTTTTTTCTTCTTTGGTTTATAAATTTTTAATTACTCTAACGAAACCCACATATATTTTGGTTAAGTTTTTAAAAAGTTTTTATATTGGTAAAAGTAATCACCTTCTAAAAGTAGCCTTTTTAATTTTTCACATTTTCCCACTTCTTAACCCTCAAGGTATTTCGTGCATGAGCATTGTTTTGGTTGGTAAGCTCATTTTTACCTCTTTTGGAAACTTGTTTAGTCAACATATCTTTTTCTTTTTTTTTATAAAAATTCATATAATAGCAAATTCATTCCTCTAAGAAACATATCTACAACCCATGTTTTTCTTCCTTACACATATTATACGTTGGATTAAAGCCCACTCTTGCTTGTAGAACATTGTATTATTCTATAGACTTTGTCTATAACTTTGTTGGGCCTTCAAGACAGTCTTGGGCCACAAAATATTTTCCTGAAAAGGTCTTTTTTATCCATTGTCACTACAAGTTATCATAAGTCAACAAAAGGAAAAGGAAGAAAGACTAACACTCAACTAAACCATTTCATGCGCCTTTCAGACTGGTGGATCTAAGGTGAAAAGAAAGCCAACATTTATAAGGTGAGAGATTACATCAAAAGTCTACAAGATAAAGAGAAAACACGTGATAAAGACAAAGTCAAATTAAAACCTCACAAATAAAAAGTTATCACATGCAAGATGATAAGAGTTGTTCAAGTAGAAAAGGAGATTAAAGAAATTCAAATATTTTTTCCTCCAACAATCATATTTCAAAAGCCTATAAAAGTACAGAAGACCTCACACTTGAAGATAAGAAGAAAATCATGTACATTATATTGCTTATACACTTCAAAGTTCTTCTCTTCATCTTCATACATCAAAACTTCTACTTAGGATAATTTTTCTGGTGTAGTGGGTTTATTGGAAAATCTGTTGATATAGCAACACCCATATGTATTTGATTGTTACTTCTTGTAAATCATTTATTTGTAAAGGCTTCTAGTTTACATACTCGTAGTTTGTAACTCTTGTTGAGGGTAAATTTAGTATGTGAAAAACTTAGTAATTGTTATAAGGTTTTTGGTAAATCCTAGAAAACCAAGTTATTGCAAAAGAAGAAATTTAAGAAGCAAGCTTCATATAGCAAAGCAAACTATAAACCAAAATACAACAAATGTGATAACAACAAGTACAAGTTCAAAAACGAAAGAGACAAAGATGAAATAATTTGTTATGAATGTAGGAAACCTAGACATAAAGCATTTCATTATCCAAAGAAGAAGAAGTTCTACAAGAAGCATAACAAAAAGACATACATAGCTTGGAGTGATGAAGACAACTTATCAAGCAATGATGAAGCTCAAATTTGCCTCATGGCCATGTCAAATGATAATGACTCAAAAAATGAGGTAGATGATCAATCTTTATGAGGATTTATTTAATGCATATGATGAGCTTGTTGATATATAGAAAAGTTTCTTTCTAAAATTTCTTCTAAAAAAGAAAAAATCAAGATTATTGAAAATGAACTTGATGAAATTTGTATTATTTCTGAGAAAGACAAAATGCTTATTAAGGATTTACAATAAAAAGAGAATATTTTTGAAAAATTATTTTTAAAAAATAAGCTTATTCGAACTTTCAAATGATTTAACTAGTTTTGTCAAAGGTAAGAAAAATCTTGATAAGCTTGTAGTTATACAAAAGTATGACTTAAAAAGATCCTTCTAGAAATATAACTTAGGAGATAGATTTCTAATATGAAAACTAGGGTTTCACAAATTTCTTATAATTATTGCAATAGGGTTGGTTAGCGTGTTTATCAATGCAATTATAAGAAAAATGTGAATAGATATATATTGATTTGGGTTCTAAAGAATATTTTTGCCACTAATCACCGAAGACTCAAACAAGCATGAGTACCTAAATTTGATTATTTACTTGATAAAAATAGCCTAAGTCAAAGAAAAAAAGTTTATACCTTAATAGCTGAGTGCTTTCATCACATGACTTGGGACAAAGTAAAGTTTATAGAATTCTATGAACAAGACATGGAAAATGTGAGTGAGCCAGACTTTAAGTCTCGCCAGAACAGAGATTGCTAATTATGGTCTTCGAAACCTATCGGGCATAACAAAGGGAGTTAACAAGACATGGAAAATGTGCGATTCGGTGAGGAAGTGAGCCAAGCTTTTACGTCCCGCCAGAACAGAGATTGCTATATGTGGTCTTCGAAACCTATCAGGCATAACAAAGGGAGTTAACAAGAACAATATCATGAAAGGCATGCTAGAGAAAAATCTTAACTTTTTCGGGTAATTTAGCCCTCCACATGTACTTCTAGAGAGTGTTTGAGATATTAGAAGCAGGACTAGTATTGAGAAGCCACTCAAAAGCTGACTTAAGAAGAATACGCCCCCTCCCTCGACGGAGCCCAGCATCACGTGTCATGCACTTCAGAACACCTCAGGAGGCCAATCTGCATAAGAGCGTCAGCGAGCTCCCCAGGGAGGGTGGCCTGTAAGAGATCTTCATTCCACCTAGAAGTGGTTCTCCCATTACCAATTATTTTCATGAAGCCTTCCTTGAGCCATGGGACACACTTACAAAAGGATTTCCAAACATAAAGAAGCCATGTTTGGAGCAGAATGGTCGAGAATATTCTCCTGTTTAAGATATTTACTTCGCCAAATCTGTACCCATAACTTGTCATCACTTTTGAAGGATATGCCAGAGAGATTTTTCGAGTAAGGCATTGTTGGTTTGCCTAGACTGTAATGCCCCGTATTAGGGGCAAAAGAAAACAAAGAAGAGGGGGTGGGGAAAGAAAGGAAGGAGGTGCCAAAAAAGTGTATATATTGAGAAGTTGTTTTGCCATGGGAGGAGAAAGCCATTTTTCTTTCTTTTCCTTTTGCCGCCGCCTCATGTTTTAGTTTTCATCCCTTCCCAATTTGTCTTAAGGATTTCCCAGGATTGATATAGCTATTGAAGTTTGGTTATTCAACTGATGTATAAACTTTGTAAATTTTATTAGTTTAATACTATAGAATTTGTAACTATACTTTTGTAATATTCTAATCTTTTCTTTAGTGGGAATACTCCACTTTTTACATCAAAGTTTGTTATATTACAACTACTAAAAAATTAAGATCATACATTCAATATACAACATTTCTTCAATATTTAAGTTGTTATGAAAGTGTTAAAAAAAATTTAAATAAAATATCGAGTTTATAAACACTAAACAAACTGTATCTACCTATACAAAGGATAGCTAGTTCATAACTAAATCATAAAATATGAAGAAAAAAAAAAATTGAAGAGTCCACGGAAGTTGTAGCAAATAATGGAAAAGATGCTTTCTTGGAAGATGAAGAAATAGAGAGAGTTGAAGACTCTCTAGATAGCACCCAAGATGGTGAAAACTCTATGAAGGTTGAAGTTGAAGATTTAAGTATGGCACTCAATGAAGAACAACATAAAGCAACCAAGGATTTTGACCTGAGCCTACCTGCAGATTATGGATTTGGTTTGAATAAATTTTCAGAAGGAGAAGAAGCTTTGCAAGAAGAGTATCAACAAGTGGTTAGGATTATGTAAAAAATTTATCTTTCTAAATTTTATTAAGAGTATCATAGTAATCTATCTTATGTAAGTTGATCTTCATCAGCAATTAGAAATTTATCTTTTATTGTAATCTAAATTAAGAGTATGCTAGTAATATATTTTATGTAAGTTTATATTTTATTATAATCTAAATATTTTTGTACATATTATTGTAAATCTTATCAAGGGACAAGGAGCATATTTTATTTTATTTTAGAAAATTTGAAGTTTAAAACAGTAGTATGTAATAAGACTAGCTTTTTCTTCAAGAAGAGAAGAGAAGAGAATAATAGGCGTTTAGCTTTTAGTTCTATTTGTTTCCCCATAATCTCATAACAAGGAGTATATTTTATTTTATTTTATTTTGCCATTTTTTTTTTTTTCGTTTCGCAAATGATCGATCCTCATATTTGTACTCTTTCACCTATACAGTGTTTTTACTTTTTGTAATTCAACTTATCTTCTCAATAACTCAAAAATGGATCCTTATTAATCCCTTTATTAGAAATAGAATTATCTTTTAGAATCATTCAATACAATTTGTTACTTTTGGATTTACTAGTCTCTTTTACTCATGCCATATAGGACTAAATATTTTATTAAATGAGTTGTCCTATTTGGATTACGTATATCTAAGTTTGAACCATGGATAGCTTGAAGGAACTGCAACTTAAATAAGTGAACAATGGGTCATGAGCATAAATTAAACAAAAAAGAAGAAGAAGAAAGAGCCAGAGATATTATTATAAATAAAAAAAAAAAGAACTAAATTCCATAAATAATATATATTTTAGCATTAGAATCATGTCATATAGAATCATTTCTCATCAATATGGATAATGTTATGCATACTTTTAAACATTAGATCATGTGCTATGCAATTCAATTTTTTTTTTTACTTTCACATGACGTGCAATCTTTCCAACTTCATATATATTTTTCTCCATCTTATTCTTATTCCTGATAGCTAAAAATTATTTGACAATTCTCTGAGTGTTATAAAAATATTGAAATTTTAGATATCAACCGAAAACAAAGCTGAAAAGTCATGGGAGTTTTTAAATTATGCCTTATAATTTCATTTTTTTTTGGTTATAAATAGAAAAAAAAAAAAGAAAAAAGAAATCAAGTTGGACCCCAAAACATGAAAATTAACATAAATGCTAGAGATAATATTACCACTAAATCAAACCTCATTTCACTATTATAGTATTTATTTAGTTGATGGAATGACTAAAATGATATTATTAATATCAATTTTTTTATCCTATGAGTGCATCGGTTAAACTTTTTATTTATTTATTTTTGATTTGAAGGTTAAAGTCCCTTTAAAGATCATTTCGTATTAAAAATTATTGAAAAATCAGTCAATAAAAAAAAAAATCGACCATGTTAAATATAGAAAATTAAGCTACTCTCTCATTTCTATTTATTTTCTTTTTCTCCCACTTCTATGGTCAAATATTTTATTCCAAATTTGTCCCTCTCCCTCTCCATATGACCGGACTTGTCAACATTCCATGCCCAGAACCTTTTCTTTTTCCCCTTAGAAACTATAGATACAATGCAATCCCATACTTGTCAATCATCACTAAGCAAAGTCAACTTACATCTTTTATCTTTTAGCTCTACGTCAATTTTTTTTGGTTATTTTACTTTGAAAAATGTAAGTTGTACATCAATTTATACATGTATTTTTTTTATACTTTTTGTTTTATAATAATTATAAAAATATACATAAATAAATATATAAATATTACCGCTCTTTAATTTTTCCTTGTGAAAATTTTAGCAATAGAAAATATTGCTAATTTGGATATAGGTTGAGAGTCACAAATTTTATCAATACTATTATATTATATAATTACGTTTTTGTTGTTCTTAAGATACAATTGCATTTTTTTATGTATTTATTAAATGAAATTTAAAACCTATACTCAATAGAAAACTGAATATATATATATATATATATATATATATATATATATATATATATATATATATATATATATATATATATATTTTTTTTTTTTTTACACTCGTAAAATCGTTTTATTGAAGGCACCAGTTGGAGAGATTTGTAGAAGCAAAAAATCCCTCTTGACACGTTGAAGTAATTTCATTCATTTGATTAGAAACATTTTGACTCACGCACACCGAAGCAAGGCCATTTTAGTCTTTTCAGTCTTCGTTAGAGCAACCAACCACGTATCGGCAAGGAAAGTGCGACTATAAAAGGAGCAGCTCACTTGTCCTTACAGTTTAGTTCGTTATTCATTTCAATCCTCTTGGCCCCTCCATTCTACTCTTTTTCTTTCCTCTGAGAAACTTCGAGAAGCTGCAATGGCGATTGTTGGAGTTTCAATGTCGTTCGATCTTGCCAAAGTTCCTCACTTCGTTCCGTTCCATTATTCATCGTTCACTCGCAATTCTGCAGGCCTAAGCGAATTCGTCAAGCAAGATGTGTGGGTAGCAGTGGCAGAACTGCAAACGTTTCTGTTAACCCTAGGTTTGAGTCTGAAATGACAATAAGGCGATACACTTCTTGTATATCTATAGCCAGTACTGCTTTTCAGATTCTTACAGCAACACAAGGAACTTCAGGAATAGCCTTTTCTCTGACAATTAGTGATTTCTCAATGTACTGATTGAAAAATAGAAATTATGATGATATTTAGATCAAAGTAAAAACTGAACACAAAGAAATTTCCAAATTGAACTAGGGGATAGAGATAAGAGGGAAAAATAAATTAGGTAAAAAAAAAACTACAAGATTATCAACTTTGCAGGAAATTGTCAAAAATATATTTTCCTTCAGTTTCCTGCACCGTAAATAGAAATAAGAACAGTAGGAGAGAGACAATTCTAGTAGGAAAACACCGTACACCACTAATGACAAACATTTTTCTGGAATCCCATTTCTGTTTCCAAGATGTAGTTTACATGACATGCAATCAGTAGACTAATGAGTTGGATTTCGAAGAATCTGTTGCCTCATTTAAGAGTAGAAAGGCGCAGTTCTAAGCACCCAGAAAAATATTATGATAGGACAGTAATTGTGGAACAAGATAAGAAACCCATATAATAAAAATAGTTAATATTAAAAAACATGATTGCTGATTATCTTCAAACAATATTTGCATGAAAGCTTACTTAGTCAAGGTGACGGATGCTTTATAACTCTGCTCTCGTCTTTGTTTTACTAATACTTGTAAGCCATCTCTAAAAGAAATAGACTTAATAATTCACATGTAATTTTCATAAAGCCTTTCCTTTTATCTTTGCTTTTTAGGTGATACTGCATCTTCAGACAATAACTCTGGCAACTTCTCAAACCAAAAGCTAATAATCCAAAGCATTTAAAGGCTCGCTGAAATCTTTCTACACAAAAACTTTCAACTCCAAAATCACAATCTGTGATGCACCAAATGATCAAATGCAAGTCCATTCTAAACTTTCACGATATATACTTTTTGAAACATCTTCCAGAAATAAATAGTCAATCTGGCATGCATTCAGTAGTCTGTTCAGTTGTTTGGCATTGGCCATTTAGTCTTCCGGTTGAGGGACTATTTCAGAAAGTTTCAGCAGTCCTCATCCAACTTTGAATGGATGCATTTTTTGCGTGTCTTATCATTCTATACTTTATTGGGATCCACTTCCAGTGTACTTTGATTGCCTCTTTGGTGAGCCTTTTCAACTTGCTTTTGTTGATCTAAATTAGATGCAGGAACTAACTCCAGTAAACAGATGTAGCAAATACCCAGCATCATCTTTTACTTTTTAATCAACTACTGTCAAATTTCTACAATAATTACATGAAAATTTGTTGGGTGAGACTAAAAATACTCTTGACTAACGTTAATATGTCAAGACTATTTTTTGATAGCTAAGTCTTATCTAGAAGCTATTGACAAACCTGTCACATGGTTACAGATTGAAATTTGAAATTCAAGCATTTTGATTAGTCA
Source organism: Bauhinia variegata (assembly GCA_022379115.2). Classification (NCBI taxonomy): domain Eukaryota; kingdom Viridiplantae; phylum Streptophyta; class Magnoliopsida; order Fabales; family Fabaceae; genus Bauhinia; species Bauhinia variegata. Next base: position 8,255,747 of record CM039426.1, read on the forward strand.
ATTTAGCAACAAGCAAGATATGGATGCACCCATTATTTAGAGAGAATATGAGAAACTACTAGCAATAGACTTTGTTACTCGTGGGAAGAAATTGTCGCATGTCTAACATATAATTCTCCCTCCATTGCAGTAAACTACAGAGATTTCCGTACACTGCTCACCTTTGCATGAATGTACCTTTCCTTCTGTTGAAAAGCATCTGTAAGGGCATGGTTTTGTAGGAGCATTTGATTCTGCTCTGCAGATAGTCATTCCAAAAAAGAGGGGAACTATTAATGAATAATGAGGATGAATTTCACTGGGGAAAGGATGCATTTATTAATTTTTTTTAAAAAAAAAAAAAAACACACAACAGCAACACAAAAAGTGAAGGCCATTGACACAAGAAATAATAAGAGACTGAGCAAAACTGGTGAATTCAATTGATCAAAATCTAACTTGGGCATTTAGGATAATGGTTCCTTAACAGAAGCACAGTACTACAGTATAACGACTCCAGAGCAATAAAATGCAAGAACTAAAATCTTTAAAGGAAAATGAAGCCACGTAAACCCAATGACAACCAACTGTGGACTTACCACAAGGGAAAGGAACCAATTCTCAAGTCCGTTGGAGCCTGAGGCAACCATTTCATCAACCATTGCCTTATACGACTGGGAAGAGAATAGCTTCACCAGATTCTTAGGAATGAACTAATTACAATGAATATCCCCAAGGAAAGCAGCAAGTTTGCTTATTTGAATTTCTTGTAAAGTAGTATGCTCATGCACTAGAGGAATCAGGTTCAATGGTTGATTGCAGTCCCCGACGAATCATCATTTGTGAATAGAACTCAGCATGCTCCTATACCAAGAACAAAAAGTGAGCACAAATTTTGAAAAAGAAAAGAAAAAAAACCATAATTTTTTATTGAATAAAAAGAAAAAACACAATTAATTTCATAATTGAAAATAACTAAGTTCATATTAATAACCCAAGTTAGTTCAAATCATATATGCGTATCCTCAAGTTTATACAAACAGAAGTCAGAAAATAAGACCAAGAAATCAAAATTTCCAATGATGGGAGTGATGTACAGAAACACAAATTTAAAATAGGAAATCTGTAAAACTGGTGTAAATTAATTAGGAATGATGAAAAAACACTGTTGGCATGTGTATCAGAGGTTTAGATTGAACTTTTGATTAGTGTTCCATCTTATGTATCTTCAACTAATAGAAGTTTCAAAGTTAAATTATGTGTAGAAATGCAAGAACATGAAATCGACAACCAAGAGGTACCAGTACATCTCTGTTCAAACTATAAAAAATGGAGAAAGGGAAAAAAGAAAACTGAATACCTTCACTGTGATAATGACTATAGCTGCTCCATTTTCCCTTGATTCATGAAAGAATTTGCACGCCTCAACTGGTGTAGCTGATGGAACAACCTGGGGTAAAACATTTGCACTGCAAGCAGATAGAAACTCTTTAGTTTTCATCAAAAGCAAGTTCTTTACATGCAAATGATGCCATTTAGGGAAGACAACAACTAGAAATGATGATTTCCGGTATGGAGGGAGGGGGAAAAAAAAAAAACTAGAAATGATAATATCTTCGATGAATTAAACCAAAATTCTTGATAACTGTTCAACCAGTACAATTTGATTAGAGAAATTGTTCTTTCTAGTGATACAATCATGGCAATAAGTGAAAGCAAAATTATCAAGAAATGATAATATCCTTCTCCCAAAATGAACCTTGAAGATGTAAATGCACATCGTCTTTTATTTCATTGATTAGATAAAAAGCAATTTTACCTAAATTCACAGTATGACGAATATCATCAATAAGCAGAACCCTATAACTATCTCCACTTCCAACTCTTTTTCTGGCATTCAGTGGTCCAATACCCCCTCCTGTAATTGCAATAAAGGAAAATATGAATTGTACGTTCTATTCACAACTTGGATGAAAGAAGTGGCCAAAACAGAGAGCAATGAAAACAGAATGATGCACCAGAGTTTCCGGACTAACAATGAAGTTTGAACTCATATCTTAGATATTCTTTTTGTTAGGCTCTTATGTTTCAATAGTAATGGTTTCCTTAAAAGAAGTATATTGGGCTAAGAATTTCTCTGGAAACCATTTCTATTTCTATCAAAGCACATTGAGCCTTGGCCAATAAAAGAACAAGAATGGTTCAACAAAATAAAGCATGATAAATCAGATACATTGGGGAAATAATTTAATAATTTAAAAACTAACAGGAAGAAGAAGTAAAGAAAAAGAAAGAAAGAAAGAAGAACCGAAGGCTTTAATGATTCACAAACTCAGAGCGATAATAGGCAATGAATCATAAGACACAAACAACCAGAGAAGCTCAAAATTGGCGCAAAATTTTTCCTATTCAAGAATCACTTCCGAATTTGATTATGGCAATGTACACAAAAACATATCACAGGAGGAATAATTGAAGCTTCCATTTTCTTTCTGAATTTATTCTGGTAGGAACTTCAGCAACCCATCTACACATCACTCTTATACAAGTTAAACATGATACAATTATTTAAAGCAATTAAATATCAAGAAAGTAGTGATAAAGAACTCACTGAAGGTTTCAACAAGTCTCAATGCAAGATAAAGGGGAAAAAAGAATTACAGATATAGAGGTCAAGGCCAATTTTCCTTGTCTTCCAACCATTGACTATCAAGTGATATCAAATTACCTTTCTGAACTTGAGTCAAGGGTTCAAACTGTGACTGGTCCAATGAGGGTCGCTCCAAGAGACCTGCACCTCCCCTTGAAGACCAAAACCTAGCGTTAACAGAAATGGTTGCGGTTCTGCCACTGCCACCCACACATCTTGCTTGACGAATTCGCTTTGGGCCTGCAGAATTTCGAGTGAACGACGAAGAATGGAGCGGAACGAGGCGAGGAACTTTGGCAAGATCGAACGACATTGAAACTCCAACAATCGCCATTGCAGCTTCTCGATGTTTTTCAGAGAGAAAATCTAAGAGGAAAGAAAAAGAGTAGGCTCTGGGGGAGAGTCGAGGGGCTACGAAGAATGAAATAAATAACGAATGAAAGTGTTAAGAAAAGAGAGCGGCTTCTTTAACTTCCCACTTTCTTTGCCGATTTGTGGTTGGCTGTTACAACGGGGACTGAAAAGTCTAAAATGCCCCTGCTTTCGGATGCGTGCGTCAAAACGTTTCAAATCAAGTGAATGCATTACTTCCACGTGTCAAGTGAGATTTTGTTTCCAGAAACTCCCGAACATTAGAGAGACTGCTTAAGCCGCCTCCCACTTTACTTAATGAGCTCCCTTCATTCAAAATTTTTAAAAGTTTTTAAATTGCCGCTTACGCTGCATATTTTTTATTTCACTTTAAAATATAAAATAATTTTTAAAAAATTATTTAAATTATAAAATAATTTTTTATAATTATTTAACAATTCAAATGATTTATTTTGATAAATAATCATATAATTTAACATATAATTAAATAAATAATTTAATTAATTTAAATTAAATTATTTATTTAATTATCTGTTAAATTATTTATTAAATTATTTATTTATTTAATATAAAATAATTCTAAAACTGTTTGAATTGTCCAACGAATATAAAAAGTTATTTTATAATTTAAATAATTTTTTAAAATTATTTTATATTTTAAAATAAAATAAGTGACATGAAGTGTGTGAGGCAATTTAAAAAACTTTCAAAAAAATTTAATGAAAGGGAAACGGACAAATAAAGTAAAGGGTGCCTTAAGCAGCCTCTGCATTGGAGCAATAGGTTTTAATTTGACAATGCCTTCAATAAAACCTGTCGGTAAGAATTAATCATTTTATTTTTTATAAAAAAATTATATTTCGGTGCACACTCATTTTTTATAAATGCTCATATGATAGACTTTTTTTTTTTTTTCCTTTTCACCTAATTAATTTGAGTTTATATTGAAATTTGAGTAAAATATATTTTATGAGTTTTTTATTTGGTATAACTCTATTTAATACATTATTCCACGTTAAAATTTATTAAAAATCAATTACATTAAATGAAAAATCAATCAAAATAAATAAATATATATATATATATATATATATATATATATATATATATATATATATATATATATATATATATATATATATATATATAAAATAAAGCTCATCTGTCTCTTGTATTTATTTTTTCATTAGATATAAAAAATTAAAATTTGAGTAAAATCAATATTTGATTTTTATATCTTATGTATTAGTGCATATGTTAATCTCCATTTGGTGCTCTATTCTACATGAAAAAATAAAAATAAATAAGTAAATCATTGAAAATTTGTTATAGATAATTAAAGCTGGCTCCTCTCTCCATTCTATTTACATTTTTCCTCCACTTCTAAAATCAAAATTTTTTATTCCAAATTTATCCCTCTCTTCTATGTAACAAACACAAAAAATAGGATTTGATCACTTCCTCACGTGCTCTTTATTAAAATTATCATAATTTTTTTTTAATTTTACCCTTATTTCAAATTTTACATTATTCAAAATTTTAAAATTAAAAATTCATAGTAATAAAGGATAAATGTAAAAAAAATAATAAATACCTTGTAAAAAAAAAATCAGGTATAAGGATTATAAAAAATTTCTAAAAAAGCCTTATAAATAAAGTACTAGAGGGAGTAAAATGGAACAATAATAGTATTAAAAAATAAAAAATAAAAAAATAGAATGGAGAGACGACGATGGATTAAATGGAGCTTAACTTATACACGGATAGAAAAAATTGATATTAGTATCTCTCTAATATTATTTATAAGATTTATTTTAAAATTTTTATAGTATTTAATATAAGATTTTTTAAATTTTAGAAGGATTTACTATTTTTCTAATATTTGTAATTATTGATTTTTTTTAATTTTAAGGTTTTGATTAATGTAAAATTTATCTTTAAATAGAGATAAAGTTGGAATATTGTGATAAATTTTTCAAATATTAATACTTTAATTAATTTTAACAACTTTTTAAAATTATTTAATTCAATTAAAAAGATCTCATAAAAAGGATTGAAGGTAATCATTTCATCAACTAAATGAATCCCACAGTCAGAACTACAACTAAATGAATGCCACAGTTAGAACTACTTGATTAAAGTGAACTAATTACTCTTTATTTTATATGATAAGGTTTTTTGAATTGAAATACATTATTTAAAAAAAATAGTTAAAATTAATTAATTTTTTAATTTTTTAAAAATAAAATATAAAGTTCAAAATTTATCCTAGACTCTAACTAACTATTATAATAGTATATTAATTCTTTATACTAATCAAAATATAGAAATTAAAAAGTAAAATATTAATTAAAGGTAAATATAAAAATAATAAATAATTAGAGATAAATATAAAAAATAAAATATTAATTAGAGGTAAGTATTTAATATCAGACTTTCCTTGTTTCTTGGCATTATTCTGTTATTATAGGTACATCAAACCAATAATCCTAACGCTAGCCCAAGAAAATAAGTCTTGCAAAGAAATTGACGTGTTAGCGACGAATGCAAAGATTTAAACAACGACTATTAAACTAAACTTATTCTTTTAATAAATTTATAGTTACAAAGGTAAAAAATAAATAAAATAAAAAATTAGTTACACTATGAGTTGTGAGGTGAGATAAAACTGCAACAATCCTAGCGATTGATTTAATTTTAATAAAATTATATGATTAAGATCTTACTAACATAATGAGAGGACTTAAATATTTTTTGCAACTAAGATTCCTCCTGCTAAACCCAACCTTATTAACTAATTTTTGAACCTACTCAAAACTAATTGCTTCAGTACAATTAAATAAATAAATAAATAAAAGTGCAATAAGAAAAAGCATGCTAATTATTTACATTAAATCAGAATAAGGTTGGAAAATATGGAAGCTAACTGTGAAATCCCCAAAAGTGGCATTTACAAACCTAAATTACATCAAAGCAACTAACTAGACTTCTAAGTGCCTGAAAATGGAAACTTGTATCACATCAGTGCTAACCCAATTGAAGAGGCAAACATCACCTACTTCTAAAGCATTTTCTCTCACAAATGCTGACCAACCTGCAGAAAAGTAACTTGCAGGAATCTGTGGATAATGGATTAACTTAATCCTCCATGATTTTTCCCCAACTTGCATAGTAACAATTTGTCCACCAGACTTCACAAACCCTCTGTCAAAGCTTTGCGGTAGAGTCTACAAAAGATGCATTTTTTTCCCAAAAAATTTTGTTAGAAGTATTTTATATAGGTGAAAGTGGAAAAATAAGGATTTTTTTTTTTTTTGTTATAAGTAAGATAAGAACACGAGTTTTTTAATATTTACTCTAGGGTGAGAGGGGGCCAAATTTAATTTTAAGATATAAGAGTACCAAAATCTTATCTGTAAATGTTGTACTACTACATTAGATCACTTACTTGAAAAAAAAAAAAAGGAATTAATGGGTCAAAAATTTGGGATGCAAATCATTTAACATTAATTAGGATGGATGAAGTAACTCAATCGGTTTTTCCGAGACCTTCACAGCAGTACCAAAATCAAAAGTTAGTTCTACCATAAACTCCCAGTAATTTTCTTTTTTCAACTTTTACCCACCCATTTGGGTGAGGTAAAATAGCAACATATGAAAATAATATGCAGCTAGCTTATGTTCATTCTTCAACCACTAGATTAAAAGAATAGTTTATTTGAAAACATACCATGGACCACCTTTGTATATGTCTTGCTTTTATAATTACTGTGATGGAAGGGTAGTTTAGGTTGGATTTGCCAGATACTTCATAAACTCCAGAATCACTAACAGATGGCCTTTTAGGTTTTAGATCAGCAGTGCTCTTCTCTTTGTTCAGCTGCTTCAGGTTACCTGTTCAAAATTTCAAAAATACAGATCACAAAGTGGTCTTACGAGAATCTAAAGAAAACCCTAATATTAAAATACTGGCCGGGCTCAAATTTAAGCTTCTATGAGGATCTGTGAAATTTCTCAGTCATGAATTGGTCATGTTGTTGAGAAAATTTCAGATTTGCTATAGCCAGTACATGTTCTTATAAATGTAAGTGATTGATTTTAAAATTAAACATTAATTTTACCTTGGGAAAAGCAATGATTTGGCCGATCCGAGTCTTGGAAGATTGAAACCCTAAAGGCAATTTCAGTCCTGTGAATGAGCTCAAACACACAAACATCACCTAAATTCAAGTTATTGGCCTTAGCAAATGCCTTCCACCCTGTAGAGAGTTCAAATCTTTTTCTCGTGCTAGCATTCCTAATGAGGAAATTAACAGGCCAAACTCTTCCATCCAACTTTAGAGTGAGAATCCCCCTCCTCTTTTCCAAATCAAGGTTCCTAACAAACTTAGCTGGTATGTTCTGCAAAAGGACCAACAAAACTGTTTTTGCTTCATTTCTCAAAAATCTTACGATAAAAAAAGGAAACAATTAGTGTTTCGGAGTTTGCTTGCGAAAGAAGCATCTCAAACAAAGAGATTAACAAAATGCAGTGATTCTTTTTAGAAGCTTACCAGTGCGGCGTGTGAATGGATGTATGATGGTTGCATGACAACACGGAAGGATGGCTTTTGAGGCATGAAAGCATTAGCTTTCTCAAGAGCTCTACCTTTTTCGCATTTAGTGATCATTGCCTGCTGCAAGCCCCTAACTGCCTTTTGTTTCTGGAACTTAGAAGTAGATACGCCGTGGCTATGTTCTGCTAAATTAGAACTTTTTGAAGCAGACATAAATGCAAAAATGAGAAGGAAAAATATTCAGTGTTTGGTTCAAAGGAGGGAGGGGAGGGTTCCTAATGGAGAGTAAAAGCCTCTCCATAATTGGTTTACAAATGGAGGGGAAAGGAGGGAATGTGTAAATTTACTATTATAACCTTATAAGTGATAGAAGAAGATAAAATATAAGGTTCTTTTGTCAAAAACTTGCAATTGTTTCTCTCCCCTCCAAAACTCCCAACCTCTACAAAACCCTCTAATTTTGGGGATGAAGAATGGAGGGGAAGGGAGGGAATATTTGAGATAAAAATACCTCCCTTCCCCTCCCCTCCAAATCCCACCAACCAAACACTGTAAATTCCTGTGCAGGTTCCATTTCATGTGAATTAATAAACGTAAATGAGGTGCAGGACAAGGAATACACATATATATACATAAAAGATAAACAGAACAAAGGCTAAACACTTTAAGAGCTTGCAAGGCTTCTATCTGATATAAAATCACAAAACACAAAAAAAAAAAAAAAAATCTTGCCTTTGCACTCTCTGCTGGTCTGATGTAAGGTTTCCGTCTGCAGATTGGACATACTTTCAACTTCACCATCATCATTAGCTCTCGTCTTCTTACTTGGGCGAAGAAATGCCGGTTGTGAGTTATCTTCTCTTTTTCGGCAAGGTGGACATGCTTTCAAAATATTAATCTCTGGAGCTTGAAATCCTTGAGGTTCAGCTAACCTGTTTCCCTCTTCTCGATTTGAAGGGTAGTCTATCTACAAGCCACACTTGTCAAAAATGTGTACCTCTAAACAAGAAGTTTCTCCAAATCTGAAAACCAAGAAATGTCAATGGGCTAGAGAGTTACACTTAGCAAATTCTTTCCAACCCTTTTCAAACCAAGCTTGATCACCGCATTTCGCCACTTTGATTTTCCATTCTGCACCACTAGGAAGCTTGAGAAATACTGTGTTTGGTAAACATTCTCCATATTCCCTCACAAACTTGCTTGGAATCATCTATCACGCAGCCCAAGTTAATACAGAAAATGTAATTCAGAAAGGGGTCAACAAAGTAACTTTTAGCAATATATAAATCATACTTATCATATAGCTAGGAAGTTATATCTATTTTCTTATGTTAAAATTTCTAATATGGTATGCAGATTTCGAGATAAGGTCATGATGTTATAGGCATGCAGAAAATGTAAAGGAACAAGTTTAGTTTAGTTTGTAATGACCCATTTTTTGTGAGATAAATCTGAAATAGTTGTTAAGAGTTTGGTGTTGATATAGACAAGCTAAGAGAAAATTTAAGATAAGTAAGAGCTAGTTTCCACTTGTCTTTCCTCTTTAAGAGTTTGGTGTTGATCTAGGTATGGCTTGTATGGCCTATGAATGGCTACTGAATTTTGTGCATATATAGCATAAAAGCTAAAAGAAAATTTAAGAAGAGTGAAAGCTAGTTTCTGCATGTCTTTCTCTTTAAATTTATTATGCTTTTATTCCTATAAGCTTCCTCCTTTGATTTTTCTAGTATGGTATTAGAGCTTTGAATAATCTTTGTAGGATGTGAGTAAAGAGAGAACACCAGCAAGGCTTCTGATCTTATAAACCTCCTATATCCAAGGTTTCCAGCGATTATTCTACCACATCGGCTTTCAAAGGAGAAAACTAGCCAATCTTGGCAATGAAAATAAAAGCATACTCTAGAGCATTTGATTTGTCAAAAGTAGTGGAAACAAGAAAACTACCTAATCTACCCAAAATCCCATCTTGCCATGCAAAATTCAAGATGTATAGTTAAGAGTGTGTAGTGTGCGAAGGAATAAAAAGCTTGGTTTCTAACCATTTATCTTTAATAGATAAAATTTTTCACAAGAGTTATAAACCAAGAGAAAGCAAAGCAAGCATGGAATAAGCTGTAAGAAGAGTTTCAAGTAACTCGAAAAATAAGATACATTCAAGAGCCCAACTTGAGAAGAGAGTTTGAGATGCTAAGAATGAAAGAATCCTAGCCTATGAAGAAGAATAATGACACACTCATGAAGGTGGTAAACTAACTTAGGTTGGTTGGGGGAGAAATCACCAAGCAAAGGGCTGTGGATATGATTCTTTTCAGTGTACAAGAGAGATATTGACATGAGTCGTGCAATGGTGAAGGTGATTATCAAGTGAACATCAGCAAAGTCCCACATCAGTTGGTGAGGGAGGTCTTTGGTGTTATACATATGCGTCCGCAATCCTACCCTTATGAGCTAGCTTTTGGGGCGGAGTTAGGCGGGTTCTTATAATTTAGTATCAGAGCCTACCTTCGCTGGTCATGTGCGTTGGCCAGATCACCGACCGAGGTATGTCATCAAAAACTGCGCCAGTGGTAGCTCGTGGTGTACCCCAAGTACACCTTGCCTGAGGACGTGCAAGCCAAGGAGAGGGAGAATGACGTGAGCCGTGCAATGGTGAGGGTGATTATCGAGTGAACATCGGCAAAGACCTACATCGGTTGGCAAGGGAGGTCTTAGGTGTTATACATAAGCGTCCGCAATCCTCCCCCTACGAGCTAGCTTTTGGGGCGGAGTTAGGCGGGTTCCTATCATTTAGTATCAGAGCCTACCTTCGCTGGTTATGTGGGTTAGCCAGATCACCGACCGAGGTATGTCGTCAAAAACTGCGCCAGTAGTAGCTCATGGTGTAGCCCGTGTACACCTTGCCTGAGGACGTGTAAGCCAAGGAGAGGGCGAATGACGTGAGCCTCGCAATGGTGAGGATGATTATCAAGTGAACATCGGCAAAGCCCCACATCAGTTGGCGAGGGAGGTCTTGGGTGTTATATATACGCGTCCACAATCCTCCCCCTACGAGCTAGCTTTTGGGGCGGAGTTAGGCAGGTTCGTATAATTTGGTATCAAATCCTACCTATGCTAGTCTTGTGGGTTGGCCAGATCATCGACCGAGGCAGGTCATCAAAAACTACGCCAATGGTAGCTCATAGTGTAGCCCGTGTACACCGTGCTCAAGGCCTTGCAAGCTAAATAGAGGGCGAATGATGCGAGCCGTGCAATGGTGAGGGTGATTATTAAGTGAACATCGGCAAAATCCCACATCGATTGGCGAGGGAGGTCTTGGGTGTTATATATACGCATCCGCAATCCTCCCTCTACGATCTAGCTTTTGGGGTTAGGCAGGTTCGTATTAGATATTAGAGCTTTGAATAATCCTTGCAGGATGTGAGTAAAGGGAGAACACCAGCAAGGCTTCTGATCCTATAAACTTCTTATATCCAAGGTTTCAAGCGATTATTCTACCACATCGGCTTTTAAAAGAGAAAACTAGCCAATCTTGGCAATGAAAATAAAAGCATACTCTAGAGCATTTGATTTGTCAAAAGTAGTGAAGACAATAAAACTACCCAATCGACACAAAATCTCATCTTACCATGCAAAATTCAAGATGTATAGTTGGGAGTGTGCAGTGTGCCAAGGAATAGAAAGCCTTGGTTTCTAACCATTTATCTTTAATAGATAAAAATTTTCACAAGAGATATAACCCAAGAGAAAGTAAAGCAAGCAAGGAATAAGTTGCAAGAATAGTTTCAAGTAACTCGAAAAACAAGATACATTCAAAAGCCCAACTTGAGAAGAAAGTTTGAGATGCTATGAATAAAAAAATCCGAGCTTATGAAGAAGAATAATGACACACTCCTAAAGGTGGTAAACTAACTTAGGTTGGTTGGTTGGGGGAGAAGTCACCAAGCAAAGGGTTGCGGATATGATTCTTTTCAGTGTACAAGAGAGATATTGACATGAGTCGTGCAATGGTGAGGGTGATTATCAAGTGAACATCAGCAAAGTCCCACATCAGTTGGTGAGGGAGGTCTTTGGTGTTATATATACGCGTCCGCAATCCTCCCCGTACGAGCTAGCTTTTGGGGCAGAGTTAGGCGGGTTCTTATAATTTAGTATCAGAGTCTACCTTCACTGGTCATGCGGGTTGGCCAGATCACCGACCGAGGTAGGTCGTCAAAAATTGCGCCAGTGGTAGCTTGTGGTGTAGCCCATGTACACCTCACCTAAGGACGTGTAAGCTAAAGAGATGGCGAATGACGTGAGTAGTGCAATGGTGAGGGTGATTATCGAGTGAAATCAGTAAAATCCCACATCGGTTGGCGAGCGAGGTCTTGGGTGTTATATATATGCGTCCACAATCCTCCCCCTACGAGCAAGCTTTTTAGGCAAAGTTACTCGGGTTCGTATCAGATACTAGAGTTTTGAATAATCTTTACAGGATGTGAGTAAAGAGAGAACACCAACAAGGCTTCTGATCATATAAACATCTTATACCCAAGGTTTCAAGCGATTATTCTACCACATCGGCTTTCAAAGGAGAAAACTAGCCAATCTTGGCAGTAAAAATAAAAGCATACTGTAGAGCGTTTGATTTGTCAAAAGTAGTGGAAACAAGAAAACTACCCAATCTACCCAAAATCCCACCTTACCATGCAAAACTCAAGATGTATAGTTGGGAGTGTGCAATGTGCCAAGGAATAGAAAGCCTTGGTTTCTAACCATTTATCTTTAATAGATAAAAATTTTCACAAGAGTTATAAACTAAGAGAAAGCAAAGAAAACATGGAATAAATTGCCTGAAGAGTTTCAAGTAACTCGTAAAACAAGAGACATTCAAGAGCCCAACTTGAGAAGAAAGTTTGAGATGCTATGAATGAAAAAATCCGAGCTTACGAAGAAGAATAATGACACATTCCTAAAGGTGGTAAACTAACTTAGGTTGGTTGGTTGGGGGAGAATTCACCAAGCAAAGGGCTGCGGATATGATTCTTATCAGTGTACAAGAGAGATATTGACGTGAGCCATGCAATGTTGAGAGTAATTATCCAGTGAACATCGGCAAAGTCCCACATTAGTTGGCGAGGGAAGTCTTGGGTGTTATATATATGCATCCACAATCCTCCCCCTACGAGCAAGCTTTTGGGGTAGAGTTAGGCGGGTTCGTATCAGATATTAGAGCTTTGAATAATTTTTACAGGATGTGAGTAAAGAGAGAACACCAGCAAGGCTTCTGATCCTATAAACCTCCTATATCCAAGGTTTCAAGCGATTACTCTACTACATCGGCTTTGAAAGGAGAAAACTATCCAATCTTGGTAGTGAAAATAAAAGCATACTCTAGATAATTTGATTTGTCAAAAGTAGTGGAGACAAGAAAACTAACCAATCTACCCAAAATCCCACCTTACCATGCAAAACTCAAGATGTATAGTTGGGAGTGTGTAGTGTGCCAAGGAATAGAAAGCCTTGGTTTATAACTGTTTATCTTTAATAGATAAAAATTTTCACAAGAGTTATAAACTAAGAGAAAGCAAAGAAAACATGGAATAAGCTGCATAAAGAGTTTCAAGTAACTCGTAAAACAAGAGACATTCAAGAGCCCAACTTGAGAAGAAAGTTTGAGATGCTATGAATGAAAAAATCCGAGCTTACGAAGAAGAATAATGACACACTCCTAAAGGTGGTAAACTAACTTAGGTTGGTTGGTTGGGGGAGAAGTCACCAAGTAAAGCGTTGTGGATATGATTCTTATCAATGTACAAGAGAGATATTGACGTAAGCCGAGCAATAGTGAGGGTGATTATCGAGTGAACATCAGTAAAATCCCACATCGGTTGGCGAGCGAGGTCTTGGGTGTTATATATATGCGTCCACAATCCTCCCCCTACGAGCAAGCTTTTTGGGCAAAGTTACACGGGTTCGTATCAGATATTAGAGTTTTGAATAATCTTTACAGGATGTGAGTAAAGACAGAACACCAGCAAGGCTTCTGATCATATAAACATCTTATACCCAAGGTTTCAAGCGATTATTCTACCACATCGGCTTTCAAAGGAGAAAACTAGCCAATCTTGGCAGTAAAAATAAAAGCATACTGTAGAGCGTTTGATTTGTCAAAAGTAGTGGAGACAAGAAAACTACCCAATCTACCCAAAATCCCACCTTACCATGCAAAACTCAAGATGTACAGTTGGGAGTGTGCAATGTGCCAAGGAATAGAAAGCCTTGGTTTCTAACCATTTATCTTTAATAGATAAAAATTTTCACAAGAGTTATAAACTAAGAGAAAGCAAAGAAAACATGGAATAAGCTGCCTGAAGAGTTTCAAGTAACTCGTAAAACAAGAGACATTCAAGAGCCCAACTTGAGAAGAAAGTTTGAGATGCTATGAATGAAAAAATCCGAGCTTACGAAGAAGAATAATGACACATTCCTAAAGGTGGTAAACTAACTTAGGTTGGTTGGTTGGGGGAGAAGTCACCAACCAAAGGGCTGCGGATATGATTCTTTTCAGTGTACAAGAGAGATATTGACGTGAGCCATGCAATGTTGAGAGTAATTATCCAGTGAACATCGGTAAAGTCCCACATTAGTTGGCGAGGGAAGTCTTGGGTGTTATATATACGCATCCACAATCCTCCCCCTACGAGTAAACTTTTGGGGCAAAGTTAGCCGGTTCGTATCAGATATTAGAGCTTTGAATAATCTTTACAGGATGTGAGTAAAGAGAGAACACCAGCAAGGCTTCTGATCTTATAAACCTCCTATATCCAAGGTTTCAAGTGATTACTCTACCACATCGGCTTTCAAAGGAGAAAACTATCCAATCTTGGTAGTGAAAATAAAAGCATACTCTAGATAATTTGATTTGCCAAAAGTAGTGGAGACAAGAAAACTAACCAATCTACCCAAAATCCCACCTTACCATGCAAAACTCAAGATGTATAGTTGGGAGTGTGTAGTGTGCCAAGGAATAGAAAGCCTTGGTTTATAACTATTTATCTTTAATAGATAAAAATTTTCACAAGAGTTATAAACTAAGAGAAAGCAAAGAAAACATGGAATAAGCTGCATAAAGAGTTTCAGGTAACTCGAAAAACAAGAGACATTCAAAAGCCCAACTTGAGAAGAAAGTTTGAGATGTTATGAATGAGAGAATCCGAGCTTATGAAGAAGAATAATGACACACTCCTAAAGGTGGTAAACTAACTTGGGTTGGTTGGGGGAGAAGTCACGAAGCAAAGCATTGTGGATATGATTCTTATCAATGTACAAGAGAGATATTGACGTAAGCCGAGCAATAGTGAGGGTGATTATCGAGTGAACATCGGCAAAGTCCCACATCAATTAGTGAGGGAGGTCTTGGGTGTTATATATATACGTCCGCAATCCTCCCCTTGCAAGCTAGCTTTTGCGGCAGAGTTAGGCGGGTTCCTATCATTTGGTATCAGAGTCTACCTTCGCCGGTCGTGTGGGTTAGCCAGATTGTCGACCGAGGCAGGTCCTCAAAAACTACGCCGGTGGTAACTCGTGGTGTAGCCTTTGTACACCTTACCTGAGGACGTGCATGCCAAAGAGAGGGCAAATGACATGAGCCATGCAATGGTGAGGGTGATTATTGAGTGAACATCGGCAAAGTCCCACATCGGTTGGTGAGGGAGGTCTTGGGTGTTATATATATGCATCCGTAATCCTTCCTCTACGAGCTAGCTTTTAGGGCGGAGTTAGGTAAGTTCGTATCAAATATTTGAGCTGTGAATAATCTTTGCAGGATGTGAGTAAAGAGAGAACACCAGCAAGGCTTATGATCCTATAAACCTCCTATATCCAAGGTTTCAAGCGATTATTCTACCGTATCGACTTTAAAAGGAGAAAACTAGCTAATCTTTGCAGTGAAAATAAAAGCATACTCTAGTGCATTTGATTTTTCAAAAGTAGTAGAGACAAGAAAACTATCCAATCTACCCAAAATCTCATCTTACCATGAAAAATTCAAGATGTATAGTTGAGAGTGTGCAGTGTGCCAAGGAATAAAAAGCTTGGTTTCTAACCATTTATCTTTAATAGATAAAAATTTTCACAAGAGTTATAAACAAAGAGAAAGCAAAGCAAGCATAGAATAAGCTACAAAAAGAGTTTCAAGTAACTCCAAAAACAAGATACATTCAAGAGCCTAACTTCAGAAGAGAGTTTGAGATGCTAAGAATGAAAGAATCCAAGCTTATGAAGAAGAATAATGACCCATTCCTGAAGGTGGTAAACGAACTTAGGTTGGTTTGGGGAGAAGTCACCAAGCAAAGGGCTGCGGATAAGATTCTTATCAGTGTACAAGAGAGATATTGACGTGACCCGTGCAATGGTAAGGGTGATTATCAAGTAAATATCGGAAAAGTCCCACATCGATTGGCGAGGGAGGTCTTGGGTGTTATATATACATGTTTGCAATTCTCCCCCTACAAGCTAGGTTTTAGGATGGAATTAGGCGAGTTCCTATAATTTAGTATCAGAGCCTACCTTCGTTGGTCTTGTGGGTTGGCTAGATCGCCAACCGAGGCAGGTCCTCGAAAACTGTGCTAGTGGTAGCTCGTGGTGCAACCCGTGTACACCTTGCCTAAGGACGTGCAAGCCAAAGAGAGGGCGAATGACGTGAGCAGTGCAATGGTGAGGGTGATTATCGAGTGAACATCAGCAAAGTCCCACATCGGTTGGCGAGGGAGGTCTTGGGTGTTATAGATACGCATCCGCAATCCTCCCCCTACGAGCTAGCTTTTGGGGTAGAGTTAGGCGGGTTTGTATCAGATATTAGAGCTTTGAATAATCTTTACAAGATGTGAGTAAAGGGAGAACATTAGCAAGACTTCTAATCCTATAAACCTCCTATATCCAAGGTTTCAAGCGATTATTCTACCACATCGGCTTTCAAAGGAGAAAACTAGCCAATCTTGGTAGTGAAAATAAAAGCATACTCTAGAGCGTTTGATTTGTCAAAAGTAGTAAAGACAAGAAAACTACCCAATCTACCCAAAATCTCCTTTTACCATGCAAAATTCAAGATGTATAGTTGGGAGTGTGCAGTGTGCCAAGGAATAGAAAGCCTTGGTTTATAACCATTTATCTTTAATAGATAAAAATTTTCACAAGAGTTATAAACCAAGAGAAAGCAAAGCAAGCGTGGAATAAGCTACAAGAAGAGTTTCAAGTAACTCGAAAAACAAGAGACATTCAAGAGCCCAACTTGAGAAGAAAGTTTGAGATGCTAAGAATGAAAGAATCTGAGCTTATGAAGAAGAATAATGACACACTCATGAAGGTGGTAAACCAACTTGGGTTGGTTGGGGGAGAAATTACCAAGCAAAGGGTTGTGGATATGATTCTTATCAATGTACAAGAGAGATATTGACATCAGCCGTGCAATGGTGAGGGTGATTATCGAGTGAACATCGGCAATGTCCCACATCGGTTGGGGAGGGAGGTCTTGGGTGTTATATATATATGTCCGCAATCCTCCCTTATCGAGCTAGCTTTTGGGGCGGAGTTAGGCGGGTTCCTATCATTTGGTATCAGAGCCTACCTTCGCTGGTCGTGTGGGTTGGCCAGATCGTCGATCGAGGCAGGTTGTCAAAAAGTGGTAACTCGTGGTGCAGCCCGTGTACACCTTGCTTAAGGACGTGCAAGCCAAGGAGAGGGCGAATGACATGTGCAATGGTGAGGGTGATTATCGATTGAACATCGACAAAGTCCCACATCAGTTGGCGAGGGAGGTCTTGGGTGTTATATATACGTGTCCGTAATCTTCCCCCTACGAGCTAGATTTTGGGGCGGAGTTAGGCAGGTTCATATCATATATGAGTCTAGAATATCCTTTATGGGAATTGCAAAGGATAATCTAACCCAGTTGAGTCTGACAAAGAAAGGCTTTAAGACAAAGCTGAAAGAGAATCTAACAAGCAGCAGTTGAAGGCAATAAGAAATCTATCCACCATGTCATCCTTACTGCAAGAAGAAAAATCATTCTAAAAAATCTTGCTGGTATTGGCCCAATGTGAGATGTAGAGCATGCAATGAGCTCTATCATGTTGAAAAGGAGTTCAAGATCAAGGGAATTCATTGAAGAGACAACAAGCACAAGTTGTTAAGAACCAAGAGAAAGATGAACAGACACTCTTTGCTGCAAAAACACTGCAGTTTACAATAGCAAATATATAGTCACCGATCAAATTAACACGTCTCATGATCTGGGTCTATTAAGAATGTTGGAAAGAAGCTATTATTCAGAAGTTACCACATGTTTAGACGGAGAGAAAATGGGAGAGAAAACAGATTTTCTCCTATTTGGATAGAAGGTTAAAAACCAAGAGGACAGAAAACTGAGGGAAATATATATATAGGGCTCACATAAAAAATTTTCTTCAAATAAAGAGATTTTGGATTAAAAAAACTTCCTCTATGTTATTTTAACTTTTTTATTATAAAATTACCCTATAATAAGAGTGGGTATTATTGATATTATAAAATAAATTATTTTTCTTCTGTTTCTATTTCCCTTATTCATCTAAAAAAAGAGAGAGAAAACATTTTCTCTCCCTCCATTTTCTTTCCTTTCATTTTCTCTTCTCATCCAAACAAATCATTAACTTTGAAAATGGAGACTTTGTTGAACTAAAAGGAAAGGGCATGGGTGCTATTAATATTGATTGAAGTGTTAAATTTATCCATACTGTTCTATTTGTGCCTGATATCAGTCTAAATCTGCTAAGTATTTTCCTCAATTGGCAGAAGAGATTAATCACGCATGTTTTTAAAATCTTCGCCAACAACATCAAAGTCCCCTAACTAGTCTCGTCTGAACTCTTGCATTTTTTATTGAACCTCAAATCGCCAATAATGTATTCTTCTGCCGAAGTCAGATTCCAACCTTAAATTAAAGTTCAACCAATTCATGCGTGAATGTATGATAAAAGTAATCAGGATTTGAGTAAAAAATGCTTAAATATCCTATATGTGGGTCTTAACCAATTCATGCAACCAAACGAAAGACTTCTATATTCTTCAGAGAGAACCAGAAGAAAAACAAAACTGAATCAAAAGAAGATTAAACTGCTGATTTCGGACTTTATCCAACGCCTAAATGCGATGATTTCTTGTAGTTAGAATATATAAGAAAGAGAAATGAATGCTTACTAGTTTTCCTTCTTCAAGGGTACGAGTAAGTATGACCTTGAAGAAATGGATAGGCAGCTTCATCAGCTGCTGCTGATATTTAGAAGCCATGGCTAGTATTCTAACACTTGCTTCGGAGACTGAACCGAGCGCGAGTTAATATAAACTTGTACCGTAGGGGCGTCTGGTTGGCTGTTACTTGATAAGACCAATTAAATGATGCACCCAACACTAATGATGCAAGTCTATCATTTCTTGTAGATCTATTAGAGCAATTAGATAAAATACAATGATGTGTCACATTGAGTATATCTTAATTTTAGCCTATCCTAATATTTCATCATTTTAAATTTTAGTCTTTTAAATTTTAAAAATTTGTTAAATGGACCTTTTTCCTTCTCTCCCTGAGTTTCTTCTTCCTTTTTTTAATCTTTCTCTCTTTTTTTTTTTTTTTTTTTTTCACCTCCAAACAAAAGGCTGTTACTTACTGGAATTTTTAAATGAAAATTATTGGGTATTTCATATCTCGTAAAATATTAATTAATTTAGATTCTAATTGATGAAAATTACACAAAACATAAAACTCTCTCTATTAAATTATAATAAAATTATTGCTTTAAGTTTTGAATCCAAAACCTTTGAATTTTATATATTAATTATATATATATGTAATTCTTATGCTTAATAAATTAATTTTTATTTGTTATTAAAGTAGCAAAAATACATCCAACTTAATGTTTAGTGAGCCCACGGAAAATTTGGGGGAAACAACACAAAAAATGCATAACCACTAATTTTTGTTATGTGGATAAATTTATTAAAAAAAATGTTATTAACACAAAAAAAGAAGAAGCTACCATTTGTATTCAATTATTTGAATTTAAATCATAACAATTTAAGTTACCTTTTTATTATATATATATATATATATATATATATATATATATATATATATATATATATATATATATATATATGAGAGATCTATTTACTACAAGAATAAAATTTGTCATAATTATTTTTTAATAAAATCTTTTAGAGCTATATCAAAAAACTTGTTTTGAAAGAAAATTAATTTTCATATATTGATCCAATTTTTGAATTAGAAGTTCACATATACTAGATCACCCTTATACAGTTGTATAAAATGTTAGAATTAGTTGATAACTCATTAAATGAATTTATTTTACAAAATAAATTTTTTAATTATAAATAAAAGTTATCACTTATATTAAATATTTATGAGTTTTTTACTTATATAAAATTTGAAATAAATGATTAATATCATAATATGACATAATTTAATAACATTTTAAGAGATTAAGTATTCAAATCTTATTATAATGCGTGTGTGTGTATAACTTGTAAATTTAAAAGAACTTGGATAGTATAAATTCTAACAATTTTGGGTAGTATTTTTTTAAAGATGTATTTTCATCATTTTAACAATATTTTTAGAATGCAATAGGACGTCATTTTGAATAATGCTCACGAAGAGAATTAAAAAAAAAAGCAGAAAGGTGCCAACGTGGATCGCGCCTTTCAAGAGAGACAATTTGTTACTGGGGTGCCAATTGTGATGGCGCGTCCAACAGTCCAATACTTAGCCATTTTTTGAATGGAGGGGAAAAGGCAGTCACTCTGAGCGCCAATCGTGTTAGCGCCTTGTAGGCGTGAGTTCGCCTATGGAAGGCGCCATTCATGTTGGCGCCTTTCCCTTGACAAATAATAGTGCATGGCACGCATTGCTTACGTCTTCACTCATTCTTTATTTCCCCTCCCTATTTCCCACCATCAGTCTTGTATCTGCTTTCTGCTTCAGTCCACTAATGATGTTTTCCTTTGATTTCACACACGCAGGCCCCTCTTTTACAGTGACATCTTTCATCTTTCTCTTCTTCTCGGCTTCATTTAATTTTGCTTCCATTTAGTTGGAATCTTGGTTATGATTAATGGGTTGTTTCTCTCTTCGAATTCTTTGAAGACCCTTTTGATTTTATTGGTGGGAATTTGAAGCATTCTACGTATGGATATTAGCTGAAATTGGTTTTAGTAATATAGGAACTTATATTTATACCCTTGTGCTTGAATTACTTAATAAAATATATATAAAATTTATTAGTTATTATTTTTTATCGTGTGAATTTCTAAAGATAACGTTATAATGTAATATTTGACATTATGATTTGTAATAGTACTTTACACTTGCAAATATTAATGGGATTGTTCTAATATTGTCATGAAAGGAGATTTGAGCTCAAGTTTTGCATTTTTTTTTTTCATTTTCTTACAAAAATGATTTCAAATCCATTTCTCTGTTTAATTGTTTACTTCTGCTCAGAAAATTGCTTACTTTCTATGAAACCAACATATTATTCCCTTTCAATCTTACCACTTGGAGATGCTTCTTTCTGACTGAGGATTATTTGCATTGCTTTTGTTATTTCTTCTTTGTGTTATTAACTGCAATTGTTCACTGCAAATAAATATTTGGGTATCTTAGTGTTATTATCACATGAATTCTGTAGTTCTTTCTCTCATTATCCGTACAAGTGCTAGGAGCCTAGGTCCATTCTACTCTTTCCAATTTGCACCTCTTGTTTCTTTTAATGCCGTTGTATGTTGTGAAGAGAGGCTAAAAAGCACTCAGCAAATGGTCAATGGGTTGACACCCAACATACAATGATCCAACATGAATGGCGCCAATCTGAATTTTCCCCTCCATTCGGAAAATGGCTGTGTTGGACTGTTGAAGGGTGCCATCATGATTTAGGGATGTCTATGAAACAACTCAATTCCACCAAACGGAATCGATCCAATGAAACCCAATTAGTTTAGGTTGCGTTTTCTATTTGACTGGTTAGGTTGGATTTTACAATAATAACCCAAAAAGTATTAGATTAAGTAATAAGTTTAAGATATATGAACTTAACTCAATTTATATAGACTCATTTGACTCATGTATTAAAAAATTTAAAATTAAAAATATATAAAACATAAATTAAATGTTTGTATTTTATTAACGGACAATTATTTATATTATGGATGAGTAATTCTTTATTTTTAAATAAGTTATTATATACTTTTTTTTTTTGCTATTTTTTTATATATAGTGATCTAAGTGATAATTTTTTATTTTATTTATCTCAATCAAAAAGCTTATAAAATATATTCTTGTATTTTAATATTTCATCATTATAAGTATCACAACTAATTTGATTTGTTTAACTTATGATTAATTTTTTAAATTATATACATTTTTTTTTTGTAAAAAAAAAATTATTTCAATTCATTGACTCATCCCAACCCCACAAATCTGGGTTAGATTGGGTTGGGTTAATAAACTTTTTTCTTTGCCAAACCCAACCCAACATTTTCTATATGGGTTGGGTAAAAAAAATGTGCTGGACCCTATAACCCATAGACATCCCTGTTATGATTGGTACCCCTTGTAACAAATTGTCTCCCTTGAAAGGGGCCACCCACATTGGTGCCTTTGTGCTTTTTTTTTTTTTTTTATAAGGTTTTAAATTCTACACTTTATACCTTATTTTTTTTTAAAAAAAATATTTTTAAGTTAATAATATTTTAATAAATAAATTTTATTTTCATATTTTTTAAGGAATTTATCCATAGTACGGTCACACTTGTGTTTTCAAATATACATGTATATGATATCAAAATATCAATAATTAATATAATATACATTTGTTTAAATAAATTTATAATTTATATATTTTTAAATTTTTAATATTCATCAGTCATCATCCTTTGAAATCTCTCACCGGCGGCAAAGAAGACTGCTGGAGGAAGAGGCGTCTCCCTGCTATTTCTGTCGTCTTTTTTTTTTTTTTTTCTTTCCTTCTGCTTCCCTAACGCAGCAGATCTGTTGAACACAAAAATAGAACTGGAAAAGGGAGCTGGACAGTGTCAATGGTGGGGTTAGTCTCAGATTCATCACTTCCTAGTGTTCTTTAGCTTTTATTACGGCAAGAATGTCTCTTATTATCTCTATTTCTCAATTCTTCCTCTCCGGATTTTCCCACACCCATTTTTTTGGGGTTTCGAGTTCAAAATTGAAAAGAGACGAAATTAATCCTAAAATTTGAGATACGCAGTTCAATTAATGTTGGAAATAGATGAACCGCAGAGAGAATCACGCCCCACAAGGTTTGAAATAAACCACTAATGAAATTTTAGTTTTCGTTTGAATTGAGCTGTTTTTCAGTTATGATACTCTTGGATAAATTGCAGGGGAAACAACTTGGATTGTGATTGAGTTTCTGGAAGTGGCTATTACTGCAATTGTTTTTCTCAAAGGAGTTTATCCTTCTGGTGGATTATTGCCTACCCATTACTTTCGTTAGGATCTTTTTTAAGTTGGTTGCTGGGGTAAAAGAAAATTATGGATTTTGATGACACATTCCTGGGTTTGGAAATTTTTCTCTTTTGTTTTTCCTGGCAACCAAACTATTTTATCTATTAGAATTTTCTTTGCACTGATATCTGGGTGTGTGTAAAAAAAGGTGCCTTTGAGAGGAGAAGATATCTGAACATGGTTGTTCAAAGGGCTCGCCATCCTCAGCTCAGATATTACATACATGCTGCTGTTTCAGGACTTGCTCCCTATTTGGGGCAGGTTGGTCTTATTCTGTAATTTATTTTTCTCTTAATCTGGCGTAGGCAAGATAAATAGTTGTTGATTGTTTGTTTTGTAATTAAATATATGGTGCTTAAATCTGAGGTACAATTCAGAATTGTTTCAATTGAGCATATCTTGTACCCTGTTTGGTCATATGATGTAGGGTAATGAGTTAAGAAAAAGTTTTTGGTTGTATATCTGTGAAGGCAAGTTCACTGTATGTTTAGTGTAGCATTTCAACCTGACTTACTTATTTTTTCATTTCTTATTTTGCATGTCTCCTGACTCTCTTCTTTGGTGTTTCAACCTACCCAAGTTCTAATCAATACTTTGACAATAGAATCTTAACCTTATTCAGGAAGCAGATAAGAAAAGCCGAGGAGTTTTAAACTAGGGAGATCTTGCTCTGCTTGTATTAAGTAGTCTGGGAATGTAAAGATCACTGTATTTTTTTAATGGTTGGGATTCAAATGCTAGTAAGTAATTATTTAAGAACAAAGTCAGTCATCACACCATCTCTCTCTCTCCGCTCTGATGCGTGTATTAGCCTTGAACTACCCAACTTTTTCTAGAGATATAATACAATGGACTTTGATCATTTTTGTTGTCTTAAAGGTTTACTTTTTCCTAGAGATTAATTGCATTGTACCTATGACTTTCATTGGTTATATTATGGTGAATTACCTTGATACTGGATTTGTTGACTGCAAAGAAAGAACGTTTGGTTCAACAAAGCATTTCCTTTGCTTTTAGCTCTAAAGACAATGATTTGACATTTTATAATTATATATCGAAATGACATGCTGTAGCTCACACCTAATTTCTGTCTCTGGGTCCTCATGATAAGAAACATTAGAAGCTTGGACCATATCTTTCTTTTATTATTTATACACCATGAAATTTATGGTGTATCAGATTTCTTCTTTTCTTTATTTCATCTTTATGAAGGACTTAACTTGAGACTATTAAGTAAATTATGGATCACTTAAATTATTTGCATATAATTTCTGTAATTCTTCTTAGAATATACTCACCCTTATATATTGTGATTCTTCTTGGAAATATGTGAGTGAGGTTACTGATATAGCCTAATTTATTTGAAGATTATGTTTGTAATTCAATAGCTACTTGAAGGTTCACTATCCTGTTTGCAAACAATTGTGCCCGAATGTCTAGCTTTCCTTGCAACTGCTTTCTTTAAAATACTAATTTTCCCTCTTTACCCCACCATTCACTAGGGAATGGTGGAGAGAGTTGCAGTAGTTTTCTTCAGTGCTGACAATGTTCCATTGGAGAAGTTTGTATTCAAGCTTGCAATGAATCAATCGTATGACTCAAAGGTGGAGCAGATGGACTTGGAGTCCTCTCTCAGATCATTTCTGGTCAAGCTTTCAGTCTCAAATTCTCTTACTAAGGACCTTCCTCAGGGTACTTTTCTTTGTTGTAATTGCACTCTCTATTATGCATGCGTGCATAAGCACACACATCCATGTACGCGCATATCTTGCCATCGTCATTTGTTTTTAGTCCATGAAGATGCTATAGTTTAAGAGCCTATTTGTATTGGTTTTTGTTAATCTGCATTTGCTTTTAATTTGAAAAAAGAAGTACTTTATACAAAAATTTACTATTTGAATTGGCTTTTTGCAGAAGAAAAATATATCTAGAGGCCAAAATCTTTTTTTTTTTTTTTAAAGTGGGGATATTTCTCATTTGAACTTTTGCTTCTCCTCTTTTTGGCTTCTCTTTTTTCTAGAAGTCAATCCAAACAAGCTCTAAATTAAGTGGCTTGGTACTTCAGTCCTTTCTGCATTTTGAACCTTGTGAGCACAATCTGGTTCTTTTGGCATAGAGACTTTGAAACTCCGGTCTAAAATATTTTTTTGTTTTCCTTTTCGTAAAAAAACAGATATCAGGTGGGAGATAACTGGTTACTTTAAATCCCTTCCTACGGGTGGTACAAACAAAGAAGCAGAGTTATGGATCCCAACAGACACAGAGCTGTGGCAGCAGCCTCCTCTTATAACCCCTATCAGGTCCATGAGTAGTGAATCTCTGTGTTTGCAGTTATACTTGGAACACCCAAGTTTATGAGAATCAATGGTTTAACAAAGGAACTTAACATACATGCATAAAGATAAAAGATGTACAGTAAGCACGTAAGCATAAGTAAGTGAGAATTTTTGATTAGATAATTCAAACATAAAATAACATTTTTTTAAATTTAACTTTTACTTTTATTTTTAGCTTTTTTCCTTTTTTTTTTTAAAAAAAGTTTATCTAAACAAGCTTTTATATATCTCCCTTTTCCACTATTACCCAATTGCTAAAATCTTGAGATCTTATGAAGTTTTAAGAGTCCTAGATATTAATAAATTTGAAAGTCAGATATTTAGATGGGATCAAGAGAACAAAGGATTTTACACTATAGTAATCTACAATCATAATTGCATAACCAAGAGATTAGTTAAGTACCAACTATGGATTTGGAATTTATGTAGTCACCAACCCCTATAGTCATTACATTTAACTAGTAACTTGCAACATAATTCAATTTGAGCTGTTAGATATAAATTGAAGGGTAAAAACTCGGTATACTACATGCAATCTTAATCTATACGATTGTATCTCTTTTTGAGGTAGTATAACATAACAGTCTCCTTTGTTTTCATATTATTATATGAAAGAGAAAATGAATTGGGTAAAGTCCATTGATGAAAAATGTTGCCCAAGAACATCTAGTCGTCTAGCATAAGCTTGGCCCTTCACCTATGAAAGTGAGAACCAAAGATATCCATTGCCACACCCTAAAAAGGGGAAGAAGGATTGCGAGCGGTAAGAAAACCAAAAAGAAGACTCTCTTTTTCTAAATATGTCCTGAATTGTTGTAAAAGGGTGTTAATGAAAGTGCGTATGTGTGTTAGTGAAAATACATGTGTGCTCTAAAAGAGGTGAATAAAATATTTAAAATTTTTTGTAAAATATTTTTTTTAAAAAAATAAAAATATGAAGCTCAGTTTTATAAGCTTATTGAAAAATAGTGTAAGCTTGATTAAGAGTTAAAAATAAATAAAACTTGTTGGTAGAATATGACTAAGTGGAGTGTGAATATAAATGAAGAGTTGAAAATAAATAAATGATCAAACAAACTAAAAGAGCAACGGAAGAAGAAATATATAAGTAATTTGTAGCGGTTAGATTACAAATAAAGATAACTTATATCTCATATTCTCAAATACTTTTGAAAGAGTTATTTATTATTTTCAATCTGGTTTATAAGATCTCAACACCTTCAATACATTAAATTTTGGTTTTATGGATCACCAAAGAACCTTTTGGCAACTCTCAACTTACGCAAGCTAAGCTTGGTTTTTTGAGGTACCAAGAACCTTACAATAATAATCAATGGTTCAAACAGAACCACCTTATCCTAGAAAAGGATTTATAGATCAAATGCAAGGCCTTAAGCCTTTGACAAGAGTGTTTAACAAGCTCAAAATGTTGACTAGTATACTCAATTGGTTTTTCAAAGAAGTTTAAAGACAATCTAAAAATATTTGCAAGTGAAAAATAAATGTAGAAAGAACTAAAGAGAGTATAATTATTCAAATTTTTGCACACTTCAGTCTTTTTTTCAAAATGGTTGATCACTTCTCTTTATATAGCCAATATTCAAATAGCTATTGGAGGAAAAATTTGAATTTTCAAAATTAACTTTTCTCTTATCATAGCTGCAACTCTAGTCCATTAGTGTTGTCTAATGTTTGCAAATGCTAAAGTTGACTTTGTTTTAGTAGCATCTTTAGTCATGGTACTCATTAGAGTTTCATATTTTAATTATTTATATTATTTTTATGAGTTTTACGATGACACATCACTCTATACAAGTTATACAATTTTCTCTCTACTCATATAACTTTAAAAACTTTCTTAAATGGATTCCATAAATTATTTTATATTATTATTTTTAATCAATCTATTCTATAATTCTTCTATTTCCTCCTATAAATTTCTTCTTTTCTTCTTATAAAATACAAGTTGGGCCCCTTTTTTTTTTTTTTTTTTTTTTATTCACTGTTTCATATTTCAACTACCTTCTATCTTCTCTCTATTTCAACTCATTAAGTTCTAGTAGTGTAATAAAGAATGAAACGTTGCATATTCTTGTGTAACGCTTAATTTTCGACCACGCCTTAATTTTAACACAATATTAGGCTAGAAAAAATAAAAAAATGGCTGGGCCTTTTCTCATACAAGGGCCCACGTTAATATCATTTGTGTTTAGTGAAAGAGCTATTTCCTAGGTGCAGCAAAAGTTGATTTTATGTTAAGGAAAGTTTGTGACACTTATGTCTTTGAAAAAGGGATACACAAAACTTCTTTTAGGGCCATGCAGATATCGAGGTTGGATAAAGACTTTGGTCCACTTTTACAAAGATAATAATAATATTATAAAACTAATCCCAAGATAATGAACCAAACTAACTAGAAGAAGGATTCATTTACTCTAAATTGAATGACTTATTTCTCATTCTAATCCTCCATTTCACTTGTATCTAATAGTTGATATTCATTCATTAAAAGTCACGTGAGATGCACATGATTTATCCTTACGTAAATCTCATCTCTACTCTTCTCTTTTATTCTCCGATAGATGTTCTCCTTCTTTTTCCCTCTTCCATTGTAGACAAAAGCAAGGATAGTTCACTATTTTCTTCTACCATAGTAGACAATCACAAAGAGAAACACACAAGTGGAGGGTAGAGAAGAGAGGGGAAAAAGAAACCTTTCATGCCCCTTTCCTTTTGTTTAATGGTCTTCCTTGCTACTCCATCCGTAGATCTATGCAACAGTCTTTTCTGTTACTCCATCAGTAGATACTCACAAATTGAGAATGGAGAAGAGAGATTAAAAAAATGTTTTGGCCCTTCTTTAATTAGGAAACCATCATGTAACCAGATTGTGTATTTCTTGCTAAAAAAATAATAATAAATTTGATTTGAGCACAATACTCAAATTTAAATGATGGAATACAAAAAACGAATCAAAACAAATTCATGGATCAATTAAGCCGTAAGAGATATAGTAGGGTAAGAAGTGCAGGAATTGCTAGATTGGATGGTTTATTGCAACCACAAGAGAGAGACTAAGGGCAAAATGCAGTAGAAATGTCAAGGGGACAATTCAATAAAAAGAAAAGAAAAATCGGTGGAAGGCACAAGGAGGGTAAAAAACAAAAAAAAAGTATTTTGAGAAAACATGTACATCTCACATGACTTTTAATGAATGAATTTTAACTATTGGATACAAGTGAAATAGACACTATAAAAAAAAAAAAAAAAAAAAAAAAAAAGACGATTTAGCCATCCAAACAACCACCAATTGCCATCGATATTTGCAACATGAATTAATGAATTGTATTTTACCTATTAGAGACCAATTTTGTCACCAAATATAGTCAGTGACAAAATTTATTATACCATTCAATCTCAAAGTAGTAGCAAAATTGGTAGAAAATTGTCAAATTTACTAAAAAAAGTTTTGCCACCACTTAAATTTGGTGGCAAAGGATTTTAAAATTTTGATTTCTTTTTATCATTAAATAAATTTAGTAGCAAAAACTATTCTTAAACTTAATTCCCAAATTTTTTCTCACACTTATTTTCCTCCACACTCTCATTTTCTTTAGCCCCATCCACCATAACCGGCCAGCATTCACAATCACCAGTTGGTGTCTAGCTTCTCCGGTCACCATTGTCCTCTTCCGGCCACCTCCTCTGGCGGCGTTATTATTCTTCTGCATTTTAGGGTATGTTTTTGACTGTCATTTGTGTTTCTTCCCCTTATTTTCAAATTAGATACTTCCCATTGTTACTTTTCTGCATCATTCTCCCTTCCATTGTTGTTATAGTGAGAGATATTAGGACATCCAGGCTATAGCTACTTTGAAGATCGGTGGTTATGGTGTTTTTCAACTTTTACGTTTTCTGGTTGTAGTGTTATTTAACCGCCTCTTCTTGATTTTGAAATTTCTGTAGAAAATTCTTTCTATACCAGCTTTACTCTTGGACCTCCTTGCTTATCTTATATATATATATATATAGTCCACATGAAAAGGACTAGTTGATGGTTCCCTTTTTATGGTATAGGCCAAAATAACCAAAAACTAGGGATGACTGAGGTAGGATTTCTGAAAATCCTAAGTATGTAAATCTGCCCTCTGTGTAATGGTTGAAGTTTTGAATGGAGATAAGGGTATTTATTTTTGCTGACAAATGTTTCCTCTTATTTGAGTTGTTGCTTTGATGTTTAAGTTGAGTGTACATATATTTTACCATATCTCTTTCGAGGCCTCAAGTGTTATTTTGGGTTCGTTACCATCAATTTGTGCTATTTGTTGGATATTCTCCTCGTAATCAAACATCGAATAAGGAGTGGTTAATTCCTTTCTCAACATAAAACTAGTATCAAGAATTGAATGGGTTCCAACGATCTTTTGTAATCAAATTAATTAGGATGATTTTTTTTTTTATATAGAATTGATATAATTAGATTAGATAACTAAATAAAAAAAAAAAACCTGATCCAAAATATTTAGATTACACTCTACTTTTGACCACTTATTCCTCTACAGTTATGTGTTATGTTGCTTGGAGACCACCAATAAGTTCAAAAAGAATTTCGGCCCATTCTTATTACCTTAAAACCTTCACTGTTGGCAATTTGCTTTTTTATATTTTTCTCCTACCTTCTCCCTCTTAAAAGTTAAAAGTCAAATCAATATCCTACTCAGACTTGTTACTCCATTTTTGGAGGGTAATATTAGCTAAAGTTAGTTTCTCAACTATTGGATCTGCATCAAATGGTTAGATTTCACTTGCTTGCACAATGTCCCAAAAACAAGTAGATATACTTTACTAAGATTAACTCTAGTAGTTGAAAATTAAGCATTGCACATGGAATATGTAACATTTCATTATCTGTTGTACCATTAAAGTTAGAAGAGAAAGAAGATAAAAGGTTGTTGAAATTTAGATGTCTTTTTCTTTATCTACATGTAACAAAAACCTCAAAGTTATTAGTTCTGATAATAAATTAACAAAAATTTCTTAGGGAACTCCCCCTTCTTATATACTCAGCTAAGTTTCAGACAGCCAACTACAAGCTGTCCCAATGATCTGGAATATTAGTTCTAAGGGTTTAGAATATAGCTTTACAATAAGATAAGTGGAGAATCAAGACTTCCTTTATCCTTGTTTTGTCCAAAAGATTTCTAGTGTCCCTATATTTATCTAAGATCTTGCTTTGATTAAATAAATAATTTTTTATTAATAAATTTATTCATGACACTTATAAATTAATAAAATAATTTCTTACATTTAAAATTGATAATAATATATTCTTCTGTTATATTTGTATTTAAATTTTAATAGAACTTTTTTACATAAATAAAATGGAATATTTATTCAAATGTTTGAAGATTTTGTTAACAAAAGCGAGGATAAATTTATCTGTGTCAGTAACTAAATTAGTATTCTTCTCTTAGACTTGCGCTGTTTTTGGGCTGCTGGGAGCTGAATTTACAATTAGTCTAGTTGAAATAATACTGCGTTCCTTCAACTTATCTCCCTCCGTCGAAATCCTCAGCTCTCATCTCTTAGAAATCTCTCACTGGCGGCAAAGAAGATTGATTGGTGGAGGAAGAGGCGTTTCCCTGCTTTTTTCTGTTGATTTCTTCTTCCCTAACGCAGCAGATCTGTTGAACACAAAAATAGAACTGGAAAAGGGAGCTGGGCAGTATCGATGGTGGGGGTTGACTGCAGATTCATCACTTCCTAGTTCCTTAGCTTTTATTTCGGTAAGAATCTCTCTTATTATCTCTATTTCTCAATTTTTCCCCTCCAATTTTCCCACACCCATTTTTTTTAGGGTTTTGAGTTCAAAATTGGGGATAGAGGGGAACCACCGTGTATCGTGGTAGAACCCTTCGATTTTCCCTAGTTGGACACTGACTGACCGATTTTCAGTCTAAATTCCTGAATCCGTTTTACTTTCTTGTGCATTATGGATATTTTGGGTTTACGGCGTGAGGGTGATGGTTGCTGCCAAGTGCCACCAACGGTTAGAGAGTCTAATGTGGTGCATGTCAAGTGGCAAGTCGAAATGCCCTGATTAATCAATCTCTTGAAGTTTCAGTAACATTCCATAATAAATTGCGAGTTATTGCGTTTGATTCATGTGCCAATGCTATGAAGCTGAATTGCTTCTTGTGCTAATTAGTATGTCGGGATTAGTATCTTATATGATCTGTTTCCATTCTTATTTTCTGTTTCAGCAAGTAAATTTGTTCCCCCAAGTTAAAGGGGAATTTTCTTTTTCTGGAAAAAGAAATTGGGTCAAGGCGGGGACAGAACGGGACTAGGACAATACTTTCTAGAATCACGTCGGGATGGGGACAAAGCTGGACTTTGGGATGGGATTGGGATGAGATTTTCTGTCCTGATCAATTTTCAAGATGGGACCAACATAGCCAAAATCTTGTCGTGTCCCAGTCCGTACCCATCCCTACAACCAAATCTAGATAATTAAAGTAGACCATGCAGACACCATTGGAACAATAACGAACACTATTAAGGATAACCTTCACAAATGGTTCTTAACATGGTATTGGAGCCTTTTGGGCCAAATGGTTATGGTGCTTTTTCTCACAAGGATGTGTTAGAAATTAGGTGTAAAACCATTCCTGCTAAAATTTCCTCTACAACTATTCTTGATTCAATAATATCTCTGAAGAATTGAGTAGTATGATAGAAAATGTATTATATCCTGTCTAAATTAGTCACGATGATTAAATTTTGTCTTTATCCACTTGTCTATATATGGAGGGTAACATATAATTCTTTATATCCTTAATAGGAATGTGCAAGAATCATACAGTAGGGAAAGAAATCATTGTATTTACTTCTGATGGGGGAAGATAAGCGGCATTTACCACCATGG
The DNA here is from genome assembly GCA_022379115.2 of Bauhinia variegata. Taxonomy (NCBI): domain Eukaryota; kingdom Viridiplantae; phylum Streptophyta; class Magnoliopsida; order Fabales; family Fabaceae; genus Bauhinia; species Bauhinia variegata. Next base: position 8,288,142 of record CM039426.1, read on the forward strand.
ATGCTACAGAAAGTTGCTGCCAGCCATGTGAGTAAGTCTGAAATTGTTGAAAACACTTGCTACACAGAGGAAGGGGCTCTGAATCAGGTTCCTGACTTGAAAGCAAATGCTGAAAATGATCCGACCAAAAAGACTGGGCCAGATCACAGGAGAAAAACTACGGGAAAGAAATCATGTTCTCTCATAAAATGTGAAGCTAAGAGAAGAAGTTTAGGCCAACAAGATGGAAGCAGTGACAACATTACTCGAGAGGAGAAGCGGAAAAATGGTAGTTCTAGAGGCATAGTTCGGAAATCCTCTATAAAGAAAGGCCTACATGTAGAAGACCCTAGCTATAGAAATGGTGACAAGGATCCAGTTCAAGCATTTAGTAATGATGATGTGGAGCTTACAGTTGATGATTTAATGGCCATTGCAGAAGAGGTAATTTAATTTACTCATAATATCAGAGGGAGAAAAGCCACTACTGGTATTCTCTTCGTTTTATCAATCTGAATATGAATATGTTTGTCATTTGTATCATCATATATACAAGTGTATTGAGAATATAGTCCCCTGATACATAATTGAAAGTTGCTTAGGTTATCTATGTTTTCTTCGTTTTGCTTTAACATTGATCTAGGATAATTTGTATTCATGTTCATGCAGTATGTCAAAATTTCCATGAGAAAGGAGCAACAAGAGGTGCCAGGTAGACAATGTGAGTCTGTAAAGCAAGTTCCAGCAACAAGTGAATCAAGAAGTACTAATGATTTAAATATTGAGAACGAAAGGTCTCCTGCCCATGCAAAGCCAGCTGTAGATCATTACACTCCCACTACAGCTAGTGAAATAATTCCCACCAGTACCTGTCAAACAGGTGATCCTGCTCAAGACATGCTAGACCTTTTCCTGGGTCCCTTGCTGAAGAAGAAACCCCTTGAGGAGGAAAAGCGTGAATCTTTTGTAGAAGATTTTTCATTTACACATGAGTTGGCTAGGCAAGGTCAAGATGAAATTGTTGGTGAAGAAAAGGGCCCCTTGATGAAGAAGAAAAGCAGTTTGAAAGACAAGGTGGAAACACTTCTGGAATTAGGTATGTAGGTCTGTCAAGGAAATTATGTGTCACATAGCAAAGCATAAAGTCCAGGTTCCTGCATGAGCCAAAGGGATAATTGCACTTTACCTTTAATTCATTTTATAATTACAGTAGCATCCCAGTTGGTCATAGTTTTTCCATTGTAATATAATAGTAGGTAGGGTATAGTTTACTTCTTAAAAGTTATGCTCCTTTGAGAGAAAAGCTTTATAAATCAAATTCTGACACATTGAAACTGAGGAAATGAAAGCTTATGTTTTAATATAGTAAAGCATTTTTGTGCTTTATCTTAAGAAGCGGTTATTGAAGCTTGCTACTAGAATCATGGGTTGCTTCCCTTCTTAATTGTACTCCCAATAGCTTCTAAAATACATGTTACAAACGAAAAGTCTACTTGGCTAGTAACATGATGGGCCTGCCCATATGGAACAAAATGGTTAAGCCCAAGTTACTGGTAATAAGCCTAAGCGACTTTATATGTACTATAGCATAGCACTTCCATGTCTCTCCAATGTCAATCTTGAGGGTGTTAGACAGGATCGCATCATCTGTCCTCCAGGACAAGCTAACAAATAAGCTGAGGATATTTTGCAAGTGTTCTTGATATTGACGGATGATGAAATAAGAACTATGGTAAGTATAACTTTTAATAGTTGTGGATGCTAATTTATTTTGCAAATTCAGGTTTCAATGTTGGGAATTTGGGAGAGGTTTTAATTGCATGGCATATTTGGATGAGGATTATTGATATTACTTAACTATTGAGTTTGGATTTCTATTTGTAGCATGATTAAATTACTTCAGTAAGCAATGTTGGACAATAATCAATTTTAAGCATTTTGGTAGGAGTAAGGAGGGCATGTTCTTCTGTAGGTCTGTTATTCAAGAATGATTTATTTGGTTGAAGCCTTATGCTTATACACTGTAGTATAAGCCTTAACCTTATATAATATGATAACTGGCCAGTTTTGTTATTCATCTCTTACTGTCTCCAGTTTTACTTATTCTATCCAGACTGAAGATATACTAAATATAAAGACTATAAGAACTTTAGGGAATTATAGTACTAATCTCCCTAGATGGATTAAGGTTGTTTAATTCTTCATTGAATATCAATGTATATCTGTGTCTTCACGTATAAATCTTGGTAGTCCAATTTTGTGTCCAATTTCCTTGACATCTTCTTGAATTTGGCTCCGGTATTCCCCAAAAGTGAACTTCCTGTACATAGAAGGTTCTTTGCCACTCCCTATTAAAGTATCGTAAGATGGACAAAGGAAATATGCTGTCGAGTATCTATCCATTTTGTCATTTGCCATAACCTTGTGCTGCACGCTTCTGTACACATCATTGCTCCATGCCTGCATTTTCCAAAAGAAAGCCGGTTATTGATTTGATCCATTCACATAAAGCTAAGACAAGACATATTTATTTGACAAAAAGCATGTTGGCAGCAAACTGATGTCTTCACACATGTATTTCCTTGCTGGGTTTTTATTACTGTTAATAATATAGTATCCGTTAATATAATATCTGTTTAAATCGTCACTGTTGTTGATATTATTGTATTAGTAATATTGGATGATATGCAGCTCAATAAACTGAGAAATATCCTTTTGAGTAACTATGGTTCAGGTTTAATAATACTACAGTTTGCTTTTTGCTTCCAGTTTGTCTACTTTTACTGACTATTTATTGAAAGTATGATTTCTTGAATTATTGACTTATTTCTTTATTATATTATTCATATGAAAAGAAAATATTGCATCAGTTGTTACGATTATTTTGTATGTGTATAAATTGTAATTCTTTTTGTACTAGTTACTGCTGTATTATTTTACTTCTTCCACCATACTTCATTCAGTACTTGGACCTCTAGAGCTTAGAAATGATAATATTCATGCTGAAATTAGTCTTTGTCATCTTCTTAAGCTTTTGGGAAAATTTGGTGGAATTATGCTCAACTAACTTTACCTGGAAAAGGTCTCCAATATTAACAATTAGAGCATCTGGATTTGGTTTTACAGTCACCCATTTGGAATCTTTCATAAGTTGGAGTCCACCAACTTGATCTTGATAAAGAATTGTAAGGAAATCACTGTCAGTGTGAGGCACTTACCCAAAAACTTTTCCTGCAGATTTTGGGCAGGCTGGATAGTGGTTCAATCGCAGAAAACATGTGCTTGCATCACAGATTTCTTCAAATGCATTCTGCGGGTAACCCAAATTCTCTGCTAGAATTCCTGCTAACAACCAAGACAGCTTCAACGTAGCTGCTGCAAATTCTTGTATTACTTCCCTGTAGCCACTGTTAGAAACATGATTAATTCATGCATATGCAAATGAATTTTTCGCTTCGTTTTTCTTTCTTTAGTTCCATTTCTTATCAGAGAGAAATGAAGCTGTAGGATTATAAACACAGGAAAAGAAAGATATCAACTAAAAAAATGTTAACTTTGATTTAAGATCATGTACCTTAAAGAAGTGAATTCACCCCAGCAAGCTGCTTCTGAAATCTTATTGAGAGGAATGTGGAAAGCTTCTGACCATGAGAATTGCTTTGGACGAGTGGCTGTTTGTGTTCCCCACCTGTATGAGTTATTCAGAAGCCCGCAAGTGACCTTCTCAAATGGTAATTCAAACAACTTCACTTGCTCTCTCCTTATCTTTCGTAGTAAGTCAGGATTTATCCCATGGTTCACTACTTGAAAAAATCCCCATTCTGATGATGCCCTGCAGATTGCAGAAGAGCAAGCTAGTCGTTCCCTTTCATTAGAACTGCTTAAACCACTAAGGTCTATCAATGGGAGTTCACAATCATCCATTAGAGGCTCAGTTTGGTCTTTAGAGCCTTTAATCTTGGGACCTTCAGCAGAATTAAGCAGAAGAGCTCCATAATGTTGCAATAGAGGTGGATTAGACTCCATCATGTTGCACCTAGTCATTTCCTGTAGCTGTAAAAGTGGAAATAGATGAAAACCAGTGGAAGATTGTGTGAGTTGATAACTGTATTTATATGGTTTGAAGACAGATTGCAGTTGAAAGCCCAGAAATGGACAATCAGTGAGGACAAACAGGGCCTGCCAGATCATGACATTTGTCAAATGGCTAGTTGTTTTGAACTGTCTTACAGAATAAGTTTGGAATGATACTCTAAAATATTGGAAAAAGGTCAAAACAAGAGAAATTGGCAAATGAGAACAAAAGAGGCTTCATACTTTGCTTCATCTTTGACTTTACAAACGACATCAAATGGTTTATGCCATGTTGGGGAGAATCCTTCTGGTATAGTTTGGATGCATCTCTATTTTGGATGGATATAGGATTCGGTATTGGCATTGTTTCCACTTTTGACTATTTAATCTGCTGAGAAATTTGTTATTATTTTAATGGCAGCATCTTTTGAATATTCCTGGTTCCAAATTCTTAGGGTCATATATGGCCATTAAATATTGAGTTTTCTTGCACTTGCTCCTCCGGCCTTACCTAGTATATTGTCTTATTACTTTTTGTCTTGTGTGCATTTCTATTTAACAGAATGCAATTGCTATTGTCTTGCCTTTTGATATAATAGAAAGTGGCCACTTCAATGGTGCTTGTATCAAATTGCTGTCTCTTTAGCATTGCCGATTTGACCAATAACAATTTATCAAGCAAGCAAAACATGCAAGCAATTTTTCAAAGGGACTTCAACACCATTTGACAAGGAAAACGAGAAAAAAAGAAAAAGAAAAAGAAGTGTTTAGTTGAATTTAGATATTACTAATTATGTAGATCTAAAGGTGGAAAAAATTGTCTTACCAAAAAAAAAAAAAAGTAAAACACTCGAAATTAAAAAAAAAAAAAACACATATTTGTATCATGTGTTAAAATTTTAATTTAATCAAGAAAGTGGAGTGGGAGGATATGGGGCCTGTGAGAATGTGTTGTCTGTTTTTATGTTTTCAAAACAATTTTATAAAAATATTTTTTTAGAACATGTTTAGGAATAAAAAATAAAAAATACTTCTTTGAATAGTTTATTTTAAAAAACACGTCCAAAAACAAACGAACAAAAAATTCATTTGAAAAAAGTTGTTCGAGATTTTATTATTTTAATTCTAAATCTAAATTTCTTTTTACAAATACAAATATCTCTTTAAATATATCTTTATTTGATGTCTTATTATCTTAGAAATTTTCATGATTTCTGCAAATATCTTTAATATATCTCTCTCTTAGTATATTTTCGATACAAATCTACACAAATTGCCATTTATGATCCTGTTCAAGTTTGATAGTGAAGTTTTATTATCATCTAATTTTGTTTGTATGCAAAAAGTTTCTATCATCAAGAGAAGCATTTGCTTCCATCTTGTCCAAAACCTAATATGAAAAAACATACAGGAAGATGATTGAAACTAATTATTAGGGATGATCTTGGAAATAGTAAAAAAAAAAAAAAGAAAAAGTACACAACCGAAATTAAAGAATGGAGAAGATTTGTTATGAGAAAAATTTCTTGACATAGTATCAAAAACTAAATGTGTTAATGACTGTTTAGTAAAACTAGTCAGAAGTTGAACGATTCTAGGGTGTAGTTGTGAAATTAGTTAAAAGTTGTAAGATATAATTAAAAGTTTATATGTAGTTAATTGATTAAATTAGAATTATTTAACAAAATTAACTGAAATATGTTAAATGACTAAAAAGAACATATAATATTATATTAAGTTAATATTAAGATTAAATATAATCCATTTTAATGATTTATTATGAATATTACTTAAATAATAAAAAACCAAGTGAGAGAGGAAGAAAATGGCAGAGGAAAAAGAAATGAGAGGTAATGTAAAAAATAGAGAGTTGTTTGATAAAACTAGTTGATTACTATGAGACTGTAGTTGATAATTATGAAGTTAGTTGAAAATTGTGAAATTATAGTTAAAAGCTTATAGTTGTGTAGTTAGCAAGTTAAATTAGAGTTGTTTGACAAAATTAGTTGTACAACTAGTTTTTTTTATAACAGTTGTACAACTAATTAAAATGTGTTAAATGATTCAAAAAACTTGTAATATTATATTAATAATATTATGACTAAATTAACTCATTTTACTTATTTTTAATTCATTATCAATATGTATTTTACTTATTTATTATGAAGAAATTAATTAAATTATTAGTTATATTTTTATTTATTTATTATCAATCAAATAATTAAATAAAATAAGGGGAGAAGAGAAAAAGGACGAGAGGAAAATAATGCAGACTAAAAAAAAAAAAATGAGGGGCCACAGGCCACAAGAGATGAGTAAGTAGGGCTAATTGTGTAAAAGGTAAATATTATCATTTGTTAGAGTATAAATGAAATTGAATTATTGGTAGCTCGCGTCCAAAAACAAATGCTACTACAAGTGGTTTTTCAATAACTAGTTTTCAAAAGCTATAATCTCTCTTTATTTTTAATTTATCAAATAACTTTACTAGTTTATTACCCAAGGTCAGTAAGCTATAATATCTTAAATAAGCTATAATTTACACCTCCCAAACACACTCTTAGTCTTTTCTACTTAGCGTGTGTTTGGTTTAAGGGAAATTAAAGCTTTTCAAACTAGTAAAGTTGTTTTGTTTATCAAAATTAAAGGAAGATTGTAATTTTTAAAAGTTAGTTTTTAGAAAACTACTTAAAATAGCGTTTCACTTTTAAAAGTTAATTATTAATAATTCATTATTATTTTTACTTTTAACTTTTTCAATAAATGATAATATTTATCTCTTACATAATTAGCCGTAAAAACTCAACTTCATTCTTATTTTCTTCTATTTCTACCCTTAATATTTTAATACTCTTTCTCTCTCCCCTCTATTTATCCTATCTATTCGTGGTTTTTTTTTTTATAACTTCAGTTTACTTTTTTTTGTTTGGCAATTTTATACACTATTTGTAATATTTAATTTATTTTAATAAACTACTTACTTTCAAAAAATATATAAGAGCTTAAATTAATTAAAGATTGTTATGAAAATAATGTAAAAAAGAGAGCAATATAGAAAGCACAAAAATTGAGAGAGTAAGAGCTTTCTTTTCATTTCCATTCCCTCTCACATATACAAATGGAGTAGTTCTTTTATAGGCATAAGGACTTGTAACCTTATACAACATTCCAATAAATGAGAATAATACATAATGAATTCCTTTAAATAATTACTTGGAGGTTATGGGAGGTGAATAAAAACTTAGGAGTTATAACCTACAAAGGATAATGGGACATAAAGGACTAAAGGTTATAACCTTCATGGTAATGAAAACCCTTGAATATGGACATCCATACCAAAATAAGTGTATTCATAACACTCCCTCTTGGATGTCCATCACTTAAGAATGTGCCTCATTAAAACCTTTACTAGGAAAAATCCTATGGGACAAAAACCTAGTAAAGGAAAAAGAGTACACAATTTTTTCATACGCTATGAGATACTACCTCATTAAAAACTTTACCAAGAAAAACCCAATGGAAAAAAAAAACTATGGTTAAGGGAAAAAGAGTACAGTGCGCATGTCTTGTGTAATTTGAAATCTTTAGTCAATAGACTCCAAAACTTTCCTAATAATGTTGATGTCTTTGTGGATAGATTTGAGTAGTGTCATCCCATTTTTCATGTAAGATCATCAAGATCATTTTTTTTGAAGATAAACCACAAGTTTTCTCATATGTGTTAGATCATAGCTTTTAGCCAAACACATTCTCATTTTGCCTCATATAATGCCAAAGTTTCTGCTAGATTTTGCAATATGACTAGTATAGCTTTTTCCATAAATTGTTATAGAATGATTGCATCACCACATGTAAGCAAATAAACTCTTAAGGTAGAAATACATATATTTAGTTTGTTCTAATGCCTTCAAGAGGTGAAGAACTATAACTTGCTAATATATCACAAATGATAATTACGTTGTATATGGCAAACAAGATAGATTGGTGCTTTGATTGCACTATGATATGGTACTTCAGGACCATGTAGTTCTTCATCTTTTTCTTGAGGTTAAGAAAAGATATTTGTTTGCTCAATGGGTATGATTTGTCTATATCAAACCATTTTAGCACTTTTACAATATAAGTTTTTTGCCATACAAAATTTCCATCCTTTGAATACTCAACTTGCCAACCAAGACAAAACCTCCATTCTTTCTAGATCTCAAATTGTTTCTTTAAACAATTTACAAATTTTGGAAGCTCTTCAAGAGTTCCAAAGATATTCATTTTTCATATATATGGATCATTTTATTTCCTTGCTTTATCAAATATTCAAGGAGGCGATTATACCATATATCTCCATATTGCTTTAATCCACAATGAGATTTATTCAATTCCGTCGATTACTCATTTCAAGAACTCGAACACTCAAACTATTTGCTTTAGGCAAATAAAATCCTTTAGGGATTTCCACATAAATAAGCTATAGCAACACCTATTAGATGCGAATTGATTTCTTAATAAAGTATATTTGCATCCACCACAAGTTGTTCTCTTCAAAATCAATGCTAGGCCTATGTGAAAATTCATAAGCAACAAGTTGTACTTTATATGTCAAAATATCACCACATTCATTTCACCTCATAATTTCACCATTCTCATTTCAATTTCGCATAACACTAACTTTTAAACTTTTGGTGTAGGACTTCATGTCCTAAAGCGAGCTAAATTATACCTTAACACGTCTTTCTATTTGGCCAATCATTGCTTTGTCTGCAGACTTTACTTCATGATCCTCATTATCATTAAACTATCATTACTGTGGACTTCATTTCGGTTCCATGACATAATTTATTGAGATCTGTTCATTTTTATAACTTTAAGGTACCTGAAGTTCTTCTAGAACTATGATAGTAATTATGTCTGAGAACTCTTCTAGAGTTACCTCTAGGCACTCTTCTGGAGTTGCCACATCCTCGATTATGCCATCTTTATCCTGAACTCCATTTTCTTTAATTTTAGAGGATGTTCATCCTTGGAACCGGCAAGCTAGCCACACTTCATGCGTTTACAGTTGTCCAACAAGTTTTTCATGCTTCATGCACGCATTAGGTTTATTTGTCCGATAGGGACATTGGAGAATTAGCAGTCGGAACTTATTATTTAGCCATTCTCATAGGTCTATAAACATATCTGGCACTTAGCTAAATGATCTCATGAACTTCCAATTCATGTTATTTTGAATGAGGATCAATTTATTTTCACTAATCTCAACATAATCATTCCAACTAATATTTCTTTTCCAACCGCTTCTTTTCTCCCCCAATTATTAAGAAAACTTACACGTGGAGATTTCTATATTCCCAACCTCAAGATATCTCATCATAATGCATTGTAGTGGAACATCTATAATATTTTCAAAACTCTGAGATGGGAAATACTTAGCTTCTAACCATAAGACAATTGAAAAAGGGGGAACTTATAGCTTTTTGGCATGATGTGTACAAGTGCTACTACTTGTAAATATATCAATGGGAATCAATTGGACATAAAATCTTGCAAACTTCAGGTTGCAAGCTTATAATAAACAAACATGTGACCATTTAGTCGATGCATTGATTAAATCATAAAATACCTAAATGGTCAACATGGTGGTTGTATCTTGTGTTTGAGAAAACCACATGATTTTGTCCAACTTTGACTTCAAAACTTTTTGATCAACTTTTTTTTTAAGAAAAGCAGCACATTAGAATTCATTAAATTATAAGAATTTTCAAATTCTTCAATATGTCATCATGTGAATTCTCAATAATTTTTTGCATCATATTGACCCAGGATGGCATAACCGGTCATGCCAAATAGTAAGCTTTTATGATTCATATACTTATGGTTTACGATAACAAGTGCTTCAATTGCATTAACATATGTGTAGTATAATTTGGAGGAAATGCATATAATTTCTCCAATACAAAATGTTCAATATTTTTTATTTCATTTGTTGTCTCAATATGACATCAATATCAATGAAACTTATAATTTTATATGAGATTTTATACAAAATCAATATCTGATTTCTTTCCTCCAAGTGATAATTCTTTAGCTCTTCAGAAGCTATAAGTTATCTTTCTTGTTCCCCTTCAAAGGAAAAATTTGCTAGCTCTTCAAGAGCTTTCAAGGAACGATTTACTAGCTTTTTAGGAGCTTTTATTTATCTTTGTACTACCATATATGATACTATATATGATAATATTATTGGCTTCTTGCATTAAAAGAGATATTTCATCCATGAAGCCAAGAATAAATAAAATGAAAATTTCTTGACATGATAAGATGAATAGCAATAAACTAATGCAACATTCATTAAAAATATTCTTAATCTATGTATTGCCAAAGACTATACTACAACACATATTTGCAATAAAATATTCATGAACTCATCCAAAGACTAATAAACAAACAAAATATCAAACTATGATACACATATATAATTTTGTATTTAGGGAAAATAGTGAGATTTATAAAAATTTGTCTCAATAATAAAAGGATTTCAACTCTTCAAGAGCTTAATTCAAATTCTATATTGCCATATATCTTATGAATATTGACATTGCCTATAATCATATTAGAGAAATATTTTTATCTCTAAAAATATTATTCATTGATACGCTATCAATGAGAATATGTATTTCAACATATTTGTTATTATGCCCATATTATTCATTTATCATTATTCACTATTTTTCCACTTCTGGTGAAAAATATAACAATCAAGATAAATATTTTACTCAAATTTTGGATTGCAATATTCAATAGGATGCACTTAACTCAAGAGAAGCATTCTTTTGTATTACACTCATCAAATTAAAAAGTGTTTTTCTACACTAGGGAGAAAAACTTTTGACATCAATCTCAATACTCATATCAAGAGTTATAGGGGTAATACCTTTTAGTGTGTCACTTTTGCCTTATCAATATTTTCTTCTCCCACTTCTGGTGGCAAGAATTATTTTGATATTACGACTATCATCTCCTTTCGTAACGATGGACATAACCATGCCTAAGCCTTTAAACAAAGTTGCTGCATTCACTTCAGGGAATGGAGCAAATCCAATTGGATATGAGATTTGTGATTTATCGTTAAAGGCTTAATAAATCTATAAGTTTTTTTTTTTTTTTATCACTAAAGACAAAAGTTTTAATATAAATAAATCACAAAACAATAATCTAGTATTGTAAAAGAGGATAAATAAATCTTATCTTAAAGTAAAAATATAAAACAACTAAAATCAATTATGGTATAGTGTAAAATTACTAGGCAACAATATTATCAAAGGAAGAAAAGAATATACTAGAATAGTTAGACTCACAAAAGTGGATTTTTAGTTCTTTTGCTATTGTTCTTCTGGACACATGGCTCATTTAGATTTTTTATTTTATTTCTCTATGCCATAGTGCTTATGGGCTCATAACAACATACATAAAATTCATACTATGGCTCTTCAAGGCACATCGGTCTCTTTGGGTACATTCATACTATGGCACTTCTAGGCACATAGATTTCTTTGGCCAATGATTCATTCACTTGGCTCCACATTTTATGATAATGACATAATACTTCAATGTAGACCGAAAAGAGATAAAACACAATTCAAAAAAATGTGGATGTACGTAGTAGTATATGTAATCTAATAAGTAAGGCAATGTAATAAAAATGTGAGGATAAGATATTCAATATAATCTTCAATTGAATATAAAGCATAGACTCCTTTTGGTTAATTTTTCTAAGGTGTTAGGCATTGCTTTAAGAGAGTTGAAAATAGAATAATCAAAGAAATACAAGTGCAAGATGTTGAAATCACAATCAAAAGATTAAAGCTTGAGGAACATAGGTGATGCATGGAATAAAACTAACCTGCTTCCTTTGATGAATTCAAGAGAGAAGCTTCACAACACAATTATTTTTGTTAGAGCCTCGTGCTGATAATGTGTTATGAAAATAATGTAAAAAAGAGAGCAATATAGAAAGCACAAAAATTGAGAGAGTAAGAGCTTTCTTTTCATTTCCATTCCCTCTCACATGTACAAATGGAGTAGTCTTTTTATAGGCATCAGGACTTGTAACCTTATGCAACATTCCAATAAATGAGAATAATACATCATGAATTCCTTTAGGTAATTACTTGGAGGTTATGGGAGATGAATAAAAACTTAGGAGTTATAACCTACAAAGGATAATGGGACATAAAGGACTAAAGGTTATAACCTTCATGGTTATGAAAGCCCTTGAATATGGACATCCATACCAAAATAATTATATTCATAACAAAGATCTTAAAGTATAATTACTTAAAAGTACATTTTTGTTTACAAAACAAATTTAGAATTTATGTAAAAAAAATTATATATCTTTTTATGTGATTTTACGTGTATTAGCTAGTTAAACAATTAATTTTATCAAACCTTAACAATTTTTATAAGAGTTAACATTTAAGCTTTTAGCTATAATCTTACATCTTTTAGCTATTTTTACAACTATGAGTTACATTCTGGTAATTTTCAATTAGTTTTGCAAAATGGACTATTGTATCTTTCTCTCATATGTCTTAGGTTATTCCAATTTGAGACTTTAACCATACTTAAATATTTAGTTAAATTATTCTCTTGATTCTTATATTTTTTGAAAATTAAGTTTTAGTTCCTATACTTTCAAAATCTATAAAATAATCCTTATGATTTTCAAAAGCTTAAATTTTTGTCCTTACCTTCAATGTTTGTTAAAGCTTCCATTTTCTACAAATTTTAATAAAAAAGTTAAATCATTTTTTAGTCTTTATAGGTTTTTAAAAGTTAAGTTTTAGTCATTCTTATATTTTCTAAAACTTATAAAATAGTCTTTATACTTTTTTTTTTAAAAAAATTAATGTTTCATCCCTGTGATCAATGTTCCATACAAGTCTCATTTTGTGCAAACTTGGCCTTTTGTGTACAAGCAAATACTTGAGCTGCAGTATTAAATGCTAAAGAAGTAGCTTCTCCATTGTCTTGGATGAAGAATGAAATCCCAACAGCTATACTCCACAAAAGAAGTGAGAACATTTAATAGAGACCCTTCCAGTCAACAGACTTTTATTCTTTAGCATTCAATATTATAGCTCAAGCATTTGCTTGTACATAGAGGGTGCATAAAAATGATATGTTTATTAAATAATGATGACAAGGATATAATATTCATTTTTTTTAAAATAATATAAGGATTATTTTATAAGTTTTAGACAGTATAAAAATTAAACTTAACTTTTAGAAAACTAAGGATTAAAAAAATAATTTAATCTTTTGTTAAATTTTCAGAAAACAAAAGTTTTAATAGACATCGACGATAAAGATGAAAATTTAAAATTTTGAAAATTATAAAAATTATTTATAAGTTTAAAAATATAAAAATCAAAATTTAATTTTTAGAAAATTATAAGGATTAAAAGAATAATTTAACTTAAATATTTTGGTATACTCAACAATCTCCCTTAGTGTGAGACTTCTCCACACATTGGGCTAAGGTGTTCCTCCTCTCCCCAATGAGTGGAATCTTTTCCGAGTTTGCCGCGCTGAAAGCTTGTTATAGACTCCACCACTCTTGCATGGCCGTGGCCGTCACAAGGCAAACGAGACTTGCCTTAGGCCCCAATTTTTATACTTGATTAAGAGAATTGAGAATGATTTGATAAATTTGTGATTTGAAATAGGCCTCGTTTGATTATATGCATAACATGCCTAAACGCTAAAAACAAAATACAAAGTAGGAGGCTTGAGAATGAATAGTTAATTGTGTGAAAATTAAATGAAGATGGAAAAATGACATGGAGTGATTATCTTCAACAAAAGAACAAAGAGTAAAGAAAATGAAGTTTCATTGCTATTCGACAATAATCGCCTCTCAATTAAGACCATGGCTACTTGTTTTATAAAATTTTAACATTTTCTCTTCAACTCATTAATCTATTCTCACTTCTCTTTACTTTCATTTTTTTGAAGTGATGGTCTTCATTTATTTTCATAATTGAATGTATTGAGAGAATTCTCAACACAAGAATCCAAATGTATGCATCACTTGTAAATATATTATTAGCAATATTTGTAACGATTACTATTACTAGAAAAAAAATTTCAAAATTAGAATGGCTTAAATCCTCTTTGAGATATTTATTACGAGAAAAAATTGATGGATTAATTATATTATTTATTGATAGTGAGATATGAGAACTACTTGATTATAAAACTCTAATAAATGATCAATTTTACATAAGCCCTTATGAAATTTTGTCCATGCCCCAAAAGTCTCTGACATGCCACTCTAACTGTCGATTGAGCCTCAGACATTACTTGAGTCTCCAAGACTCTCCACTTGACTCTATACCAATCCCACATGCAAGCCACCCTACTCATTGACAATGGCCTTGAACCTTACCTAAGCCATTGCATTCCTAACACGTCCAAAAGGAAACACCACCTTTCTCTCATGGCAAGCTAAATCATTTACTCTCTAATAGTCAAGAATTAATTCAAAAGCATAAATTGTTAGTCGAAGGTGCAAAAATGATTTTTTTTTTTTAGTAGATACCAAACAAAGAAAGATACATTGTTGATTTCTTACTGTATTGTTTCTTATTCACTTTTATTAATTTTTTTTTTAATTAGGTAGTTTCTCTAAATGGAGGGAAAATGGGGCAGCATGGAAGGAAATGGCCTCCGGCAAAGTAGAGAAAATCCACGCCGCAGCATGGCAAGAGAGCAGGTCGCAGGCAGAGACTTCTTAAAATCTTGTGGATTAAAAAACTATGATTTATGTTTGTTAGTATATAAAAATATCAAAATAGGGTTATGAAAATATATGCAATAACTAAATTGTTTTTAACTATTTATTAGAACATATGACAGGGTTTAAGACAGAATGTGAGATAGAAGTTCATTTTTCATTACCTATTAAGCTCTAAAATGTGCTAGAGATATATGCAACTAGTAGTCTGTAATAACATTATTCACAAATCATCTTTTATTTATCAAATCCAACGAGATTATAATGTCATTTGATAGTGCTAGCCAAAAAAATGTTATTAGGACAGGTTTGCAAGACATTATAATGCCATTAGTGGACAACAAAGATTTATTCTTTTCAGATTTACAATTGTTATACGCATACTTAAGAAGAATATAATTTTAGAGCTTGTAACAGTAGCTCCATATGAATTATCAATGGAAAACGTTGCAAATGTTCGTGGTAATTTATTAATTTATCTTACATATAATAGTTTTTCTTGTCCCATACACCCATAATTAAATTTTCAGATTAATATACAGACACTATTCATCATATATTGACCTGTGAGGTTTATAAACAAAGTCCCTTAAACATCCAATTTAGTCCCATAACACAGAAGACCAACAGTATAAACATAAATAAGTACTACGAAGTAATATCTTGATAATAAAAGCAACATATATCAATAAATAGTCATAGCTTCCAGAGTTGTGTACATAGAAGACGAGGGAAGTGATCTCGGTTCATAAATAAAAAATTTAATAGGATTGTTGAAGAAAATGAACCTAATAAAAAGTTAATAATAAAATTTATGGGTGCAAATGTTTCATATTTATATAATAATATATAATACATTATATTATATTAAAACTTTTGCAGGGGCAAGTGCCACTGTAGTCCCAAACGAGAATCCGTTCTGACTAGATTCATAAATGAAATTAAGAAATGGCAGAATTGAGGTTTCAAAAGCTCTTCTCTGGTTTGGCGCAATGAAAAAGAAATTTAAGACAGTGGCACATTTCTAAAATAAGGCTTTCACATTTTCATATCCTATGATCAATCTCGTAATCTTTTCACATGTTTGAGTTAATATGTCTTATCTATAATAATAAAAAATATTATTTTTAAACTCTAGTTATAATAAGGCGAGTTATTCAAAGATTTCAATTAGACAAGGAACAAAATCACTCAAGAAACTGTCTGCAATTCTTGAATCAGAAATAATATGGAGCATTGAGTCCTTTAATTTCAGTTTGAAAGCAGAGGTGATTTATCACAATTAAGCAGTACAGGAAATTATCCCCTTGATAAGTAATGTAACATATATATTTATGTATAGAGCAAATTAAACATACCTCGTTTAGGATTTCTCCTATTGAAAATTAACTATTTAGACCTTAATTAGCTATTTTAATGTTAGCATGATAAATGGACTACTATGATATTTCCACAACGACTGTGCTTGAAACATTCAATTCTTCTATTATATTTATATGCAGAGGTGATTAATCTATACTCATGTAATATATGAAATTTATCCTCAGTGACTAGGCTTGAGGTTTGGTAAAGCATTGTCACCAATTGTTGCCAATCATACCAGGGAAAGAATACAAATATGTAATACATATATAAATTTATATAGTTTGTTTCTATAGTCAGGATGGCCGAGTGGTCTAAGGCGCCAGACTCAAGTTCTGGTCTTCGTAAGAGGGCGTGGGTTCAAATCCCACTTCTGACACATTCTACTGTCTTTTTATTCTTTCTTCTGTCTTGTGTATATTTTAGGGAGAAGGAGAGAGAAGGAAAGATAGCTACCATTGTGTGAAGAGTTTGAATGTTGTTTACACTTTTTTTTGTTCCACTTAAGAAGATGAGAGAAATATTATTGCATTCCATTCTATTTTAGGGGAAGTGTCATAATACTTTTGTAATCTTATTTATACTAAAAGCTTCTGGATGTTTGTATCAATTAACTTCCACACTCAATTTTAAACTAAAGCTTACTAATTCAACATATATAGTAACAGATTTTTTCACCAATTTTTTTTTTTTTTTCAACTAAACAATGGATGCTATCTTTGTTATCTTACTAATGCTATACTAGGTCTACTTTAAATAATTGCATGCATGCTGCTATGAGATATAAAATTTATTTCAAGTTTTTTCCTAGCAACTTAAGTTTTTGAGTTAAATTATTTTTTAATATGATATCAGAATTTTTATGACCTTATGGTTGAAGGTTCGAATCCTCCTACTAACACTTTCAACTCATGATTGTTTCAACTCATCATATAAATAAACGTGCTGCTTTCAAAGATGGGAATTTTGAAATGTTAGACAGTGAGCCGATAATTTGATTGGATCCCATGATACAGCCCGAAGAAGTTATGAAGAATTGTTGAAAAGTCTTGACTCAAACCCACTTTAAGAAGCCATAACTTGCTCAAGTTACATATATTCCGCAAGGATTTCAGAAAATTGATCGAAATGTTATCAAAAGAGAGATCTAGGATGGTAAGAGAAGAAGAAAAATTGGACTTTGAAGGGCCTAGAAAAAGGAAAACATCGTCTGAAAGGCCACAGCCTTCTACAAATAATTCCCTTGAGTTTCGAAGCTTACCTAAGTAGTATATAGAATTTTTTTTTTCTCTCCACCGATTTCTAACTCCTTTGACAAACACTCTTTGTATTATTGGAAAATAACTATGAAGATTTTAATTTTCCCATTAGAAGAATTTAATGGGCGAAATGAAATATTTCAGTTGGGTGAGAGCTCCTACATTTCTTCTTCAACCCTTCACCGACAGCACCAAGCACCACTTCCATTTGCATCCTCATTGAGGTTAGTCTCTCATTTACCCTTTATGTGCTATTTTTGGATGTGGTTTTGGGTTCTTTGATTTAGCATAGGTTAGTTGTTTGGTAGATGCAGGAGATGGTTTATCTACGTTGGTTTTATTTTTTTTGCTTTCAATAGCTGAAAACGGTCCTAGATAGCCCTATAACATCAGAATTTGAGACAACGTCCCTAAAAAGGCGTTTGGTTGATACATGGTTCGTGTGGAGAAACAAACAGTTATCTACAGTCATTTAGTGTGCGTCATGCCACAAATATCTGTATAGAGCCATTTGTCACACCATAGAGGCAGGAACCAGCTAGTTTTAAACGGCTCTCTAAGGTTCTTTAGAGTTAGATGGTTCAATGTCTTTTTTTTTTTTTTTGCATTTAAATTTTATCCTTTCTTAACCACTGACAATAATTTTAATATGAGGATACATTTTGAATTGTTGGATGTTGATATGGCGAGGACCAAGAACATTGGAGAGTCATCACAATTATGTCTCATCATATGTTAATTGAAGAACATATGTAGAACGGTTAAGTCTTTTTTGTGATGTACATTATTATGTTTATTAATGTGTATATATATATATATATATATATATATATATATATCATTTTGGACATCTAGTTGATTTTATTTCTTTATCTGTGACATAGTTACTTTTTTGATAGAGTTCTGCCTTTCTGTCAATTTGGAGTTATTTTGTATGGTCTGAGATGAACCAAACAGTGGAAAATTACACCCAGGAAAGAGTGAACTAAAAATGGTTTTACATAGTTGTTTAGGGCCACAACAACTGTAAAAAGCTGTTGGGACCCTAAACGGTTGTTTACATCCGTTTTATAAGATCCATGATGATTTTATTTTGTTTCTTGACAATTTCTTAAACTCTAACATTAATTTCAAGAAAAATTATTGCCCAATAGCAGACCCATAAAATTAAAAAACCTACATAAGTGTAATAAAGTATATTTACAAAGAACCATGACACTACTGAGACAATTCCTCAAATTGGTGCATACATGTTAAATAGTTGGTGACCCAACCATGTGCTTCCTGCGATGCTGAATGGGACTATTGTGGTGCTACTGGTGGAAATGAGGATTCATACCTTGCAGTTGCATTCACTTGAAAGAAAATTTCAGTATCAATTATTATAATTGAACATTCACACAAGTATTGCACAATAGTTCAGCCTCAAAATATGTACATACATCGTCAATTAACTTTGCATTTGTTGTCATGTCCACTTCCTCGCATAAGTAGTACTCATGATTAAAGTATGGATTTACCTTACTCGTTCTCTACAATTAATCACATTCTGCTACAAATAGAGAAATAGAACAAATTCAGCATACTAACAATATAACATCAGCAAAATGCAGTAGTTTTCAATTATAACCATCATCTGGTCCCCAAATGGCTCTATACAACCATTTTCAAGCATAAGTGTCATCTGGTTGCCAAAATGAATCTATAAAGTCGTTTCAAATATTCCGAGTTTTCATTTTGTAAACAGTTCTATATATCTGTTTTACGCATTTAAACATTTTTTTTTATAACTTAAATGGCTTTATAGATTTGCTTTATGAATTGAAAGACTTTTTCATGGCTGAAATGGCTTCACCTAGGACAACAGTTTTTATTTTTATAAATAGCTCTTGTTTCACCCATCTCCACCATTTTTCTTGCAGTAAATAGCTCTATAGAGCTATTTTTAATAGAAAATGCAGATGAAACGACTCTATAAAGCCATGTGATGCAGAGACGATATTTTTAACCAAAATTTGATTATTTACCTCAATTTGAACGTCTTTCCTTCAATTCTTCAACTAAGATACAAAGATAAACTTTTAAGAAGTAGAAATAACCAAAATGCAACTCCTTTCATCAACTTTAATGGATTGATCAAAGAAAATAAGTAAAAAATGAGGAGTGAGAGTAGAGAAAAGTGAGATAGAAGGGGGTGATCCACATGGAGCTAATGGTAAGGAAAATTAGTTGGGGGTGTGTCATTTTAATCAGGCAAAGTTGTGTAATTTTCATGGTTTGGAGTTTGTAATCAAAATAGGAGATGTGTTAATTAACTCCCTGATTTAATAGGCCCATTCTCACCATATAATACTTTATTTTTGCGCCTTGGAACTAGTTCCCATGTTCGGTATTGAAGGAAGGCTTAAACTTTTTCATCCACGGAAGCAATTTCACTTTGGATCATTGCAAGCTTTGTGAAAGGATTGTGGTTTTATATTTTCTTGAATGGAGTTAATGAATAATCATGTTCAAGAGTAACATGACTGCTCAATGTCCAATCTTCTTTGAGAAAGTATTTTTTGAGTTGAACATTTCAAGTTTAGCGACATAGCAGAATTTCCTAATGACTATCACTGGCTTTATTTGTATATGACACTGTTAGATATAAATCTTAGACCCTCACCTAATACTTAAACTTTTGAGTTAAATTGATTGTTATATCGGAAGGTCAAATCCTTCTACCCTCACATTTTCAATAAAATTAAAAGTTGAAAACACAATATAAGAAAGTCTGTGCTATGTTTATATTTTAAGCTGAAAGGGTTAAATTGGTTATTAACACTTGGAGTTGAAGTGATTATCTCTAGATTCAGAGACTCCTTTTCTTAGTCACATTGTAAAACTTGTCATAGTATTCAATGGGGAACTGCATTATGTAGCATTCTCTACACCCAAAATTTTGAATAAATTTAAATCAATCCATAGATCTACTACAGCCAGATACATTGTTGTTATTTTCAGCCGACACTTGACTATACAAGGAATGAGATTTCTGGTGTTTGGTTATATAGAGTTTGATCTGCCATTTGATGGAGAGAAGAGAAACAAAGACGACGATTGGTGGATTTATGATTCTTACACCATGTTATTGGAGTTTGTGTACATGAGGAGAAGAGATGAAAAGAGAGGTTCCAAGAATAAAGAGATTTGTATTCTATTCTAAACCTTTTGAAGTGTACAATAGATTTATAACCACTAAACATATAGATTAGCTAACATGGTTATTGTTTTAGCTTAATCAGAGATTTTTTGGGTTTGAGATCTAAGATTGTAATGGCATTAAAATTTAGGAAGAACTTTGCAACGCTTATTTTCCTATGTTACTCAAAACATATTGTCAGTATTTAATATAATGTTTTTTCACTTTAAATAAAAAAGGAAAAAAAAGATATATATGTAAGACTAAGCATTATATTTCAACAGATGCTGTACCACGATGTCAAACAACATATATCACGTGTTCAAGTAATTAAGAAGGACTTCTATAGTTGCTTGAATATATTATCAATGGTAGTTATTTCATTTCAATAATTCATCCATTGAAGAGAGAAATAATTAGTTAATTAGTATCAATAAGGTGTGATTAAATTGATAAGCAAATTAAGCTTAGTGATCAAGAAGTCTTTGGCCCTCTATAAAATTAGAGACTCAAAACGCAGAAAAACATATGAAAATAACTGTCATTATTCTAATTTTTGAATAAAACTAATTATATATTCATTGTAAAATAAAGATACTCGTGTGTAAAACATAAAAAAAAAAAAACTAATTAATGAATCATAAATTTTAAACTTGACAATAGTTGTAACCTGTTTAAACTTTACTTTTTTAATGACTCACTTAAAATTATTATTGATATAACCTAAGAATAACATTATTACCAACTTGTACATTTGTAACTACGTTTGCAATGATACTGACAATTGTGCTTCAAATTTGAAGGTCAATAACTCAGATTTTCCTTTATAACTGCAGAATAGAATTATCAACTTTTCTGAAAATTTAATTTAATTTTTACGATATTTGAAGCAATCCCAGGGAAACTAATATCATAAAACCTTTACACACACAAAAGAAACTACCAATTAAATGCCACAGATCCTATCAGAATATTATTGCCAATACTTGTAATGGTTATTATTGCTAAAAGAAGTTTTTTAAATTAAAGTTGCTTAAATATATTTGAGATCAACTATGTTACAAGATAGATCGAAAAGAATGATATATATATATATATATATATATATATATATATATATATATATATATATATATATATATATATATATATATATATAGATGAAAACATAAGATGGTTAATAGCACAAACAACTTAGTTTAAAGGATAAGTTGTAATCAAAATCTATAGCCGTTTCACTCTAGAAATTAATTCAATTCATGTGTATATATATATAATAAAACACTCTAGCTAGAAGTTATAAAAACTGTTAAACATAACAATCTTGTTCCTGAGAATATTTTACTTTCTGTCAGTTATTATGAGTTTCTTTGAGTGAACAAGACATACAGTAGGACCGTATAAAAATGAATATTTTCATTAAAAATATATACCCATTTTATCGTTGATAATTACTTCTTTTTTTTTTTTTTTTTCCAAATCCTTTATGTTTTGATTTTCTGCTACTGTTTTACAAATTAGGTTGATGTCATCAATTCGTAATTAATTGTCATATTGCAGCATGATGATTAATATGTTATGTGCTACCTGAATTGGTTGAGGCTGATGTTTTGATCATATATCCTTCAATGTTGTTGATATCATGTGAGGCTTCTGATTTACATTAATTTTTTTATGAGTAGTTCCTAATTTGTTTTTATGTACCAGTTATTTATTTCACTTTGCAACTCATGGATCAATTGCCAAAAACAAGGATGATGCGATTATCACAAAATTAGTGGTGCATAAGATATGATAAACAATTATATTGTGATGTTGAGACAATTCATAAGGAGTGTTCAAGCAATTAGTTGCAGATTTAATTATGTTTTACAAGATGCTTTAAGAAGTCACAAAAAACTATTTAAAGAGTCTAAGCCAGTCCAAAAAAATTGCACCGAGGGGTATGAGTGGTTCAAAGAAATTTTTGAAATTTTTACTAAGAAAACATGGTAATTTTTCTTTATTCTTTTCAACTTTGATGATTTTATTAATTTTGTTTCATTCAACGTAGAATCATCTAGGAGAATTAAATGGAACCTATATCAAGGTTAATGTTCTAAAAGCAGATAAAACTATAAATACAAAACAATAAAAGGAACAATTAGCAATAAATGCGTTTGGAGTTTGTTCTCAAGGACATGCAATTTATTTATGAAACTTAAATTTTTTAATGTAAAATAAAAGCCAAATTGATGTAAAATAATAGTGGATAAAGAAGAGGGAAAAAAAAAAACCCTAAGATACTCCCTTATGTAGAGTATTCTCGTGAAAATAAATTTAGAGTATTCTTTTATACCAAAGCATTTTCCTTGACATGGCCCAGATACTCTGACACTTCCCTTAGATGTCCACCACTTAAGAATGTGTCTCCTTAAAACCTTTGCTAGGAAAAACCCTATGGGCCAAAAACTTGGTAAAGGAAAAAGAGTACATCATTCTTTTATACACTATTAGATACTCCTCATTAAAACCCTTACCATGAAAATCCAATGGGAAAAAAAAACCATGGTTAAGAGAAAAAGAGTATAGTGTATATGTCTATGTGAATTGAGATCTTTAGCCAATGGACTCCAATATTATAGATAAACTTTCCTAATATTGTTGGAAATGAATTGGTGAACAATTGTGAGCAATGTAATCTCATCTTCATATAAGATCATCAATATCATTTTTCTTGAACTCTCAGCCAAACATATTCCCAATATGCATCACATAATGCCAAAATTTTTGCGAGATTGTGGATGTTATAGCTACAAGTAAGCAAATAACTTTTATGGTAGGAAAACATATATTTACTTTAT
The DNA here is from genome assembly GCA_022379115.2 of Bauhinia variegata. Classification (NCBI taxonomy): domain Eukaryota; kingdom Viridiplantae; phylum Streptophyta; class Magnoliopsida; order Fabales; family Fabaceae; genus Bauhinia; species Bauhinia variegata. The sequence continues at coordinate 8,311,629 of CM039426.1, forward strand.
TCCAATGCCTTTCGAAGAAGGTGAAGAACTATATATAACTCTAATTATATAGCCAATGATATATTACGTCGTATGTGGCAAACAAGATAGAGTGCTCATGTAGTTTGATTGCACTACAATATGATACTCTGGGACCATGTAGTTTTTCATCTTTTTCTTGAGGTCAAGCAAAGATTTTTTTGTCCACATCTATTTGCTTTATAACCATTAGAGTGCTCAATGAATATGATTTGTCCTATAGAACCATTTTAGCACCTCTACAATATAAGCTTCTTGGTTCACAAAAGCTCCAACATTTGAATGCTCAATTTGTCAACCAAGACAGTACCTTTGTTCTTTCAACAAGTTGTTTCTTTAAATAGTTTATAGATTTTGGAAGCTCTTCAAGATTCGAATAGCATTCATTGTCATATATATGGACAAAAAAGATCATTTTACTTCCTTGTTTTATCAAATATTCAAGGATTTTATCACATATCTCCGTATTGCTTCAATCCACAAGGAGATTTATTTAATATGATTGAGTACTCATTTCAAGAACTTGAATTGTTTGCTTTAGAGATTTCCACACGAAAAGGCTATAGCAACATCTATTAGACACAAACCAATTTATTCATATAGTGCTAGACTAATAAAGTATATTTGCGTCCACCATAAGTAAATACTTCTCTTCTAAATCAATGATAGTCCTATGCGAAGATTCTTAAGCAACAAGATTTGCTTAATATATCATAATTTCACCATTTTAATTTTGCCTCATAGTTTCACCATTCTCATTTCATTTTTGCATAATACTAGCTTTTGACAAAAAAAAAAATCATTATTTGGAACTTCCATGCTCAAATATGCCATCATGATTTTGAGCTCCTTTGTCTTTAATTTTTGGTTTTTATTTAGTTTTCAAGGATGTTTATCCTTTGAATTGGCAAGCTAGTCACGTTTCAAGCATTTACAATTGTTCACAGGTTTTTCATGCTTCATGCATGAATCAAGCTTGTCTATCTAAAAGGGACACTAGAGGATTAGCAATTGGAATTTATTATTTAGTCATTCTCACAGAATCAGTAATATGTCTTAATTTGGCTAAATAATCTTATGAACTTCTGGTTCATATTATTTTGAATGAGGATCAATAAATCTCAAGATGATAATTTATTCCAACTAATATTTCTTTCTCAACAACTTCTTTTCTCACCCCCCCCCAATTATTGGAAAAACTAATTTATCAAAATGACTAGTAATAAATCTCCTATCAATGATTCAGTATATTTGACTTACACATGGAGATCTATATATTCTCAACCTCCAAATGTGTTATCACAATGCATTGTTGTGGAGCATTTGCAACATTTACAAAAATTCTTAGCTTAAAAATACTTAGCTCCTGACTATTAGCCTATTGTAAAAAAGAGAGATCTTATCAGAACCTATTGGCGTGATGCGTACAAGTGTCATTGCATGTAAATGTATCAATTCTAATTAATTAGACATGCCATCTTGCAAACTTTAGGTTGCAAGTTTACATTAACAAACATGTGACTATTTAGTTGATGCATCAATTAAATCATAAAATACCTAAATGGTTGACATAATTGTTGCACCCTTGTTTGAGTTCTAGTAAAGAAAGTGATTCTGTCCAACTTAGACTTTCTTTGATAAAAAGCAGCTCATGAGATTTCACTAGATTAAAGAATCTTCAAGTTCTTCAACATGTATTCATGTGAATTCTTAATAATCTTTTGCATAATATTGACGTGGGATGGCTTAACTAGTCATGCCAAATGACAAAATTTTATGATATTTTATGATGAAAATGTTTCAACTGCACTAATATACTTGTAATACAATTTTGAGGAAAATATACATGATTTCTCCAATATAAAATATTCAATATTTTCCTCATTTATGTCTCATTATGACATCAATTTTATTGTATATCATTAAAACTGATAAGAGACTTTATGCAAAATCAATATAAGATTTTGTTCCTCCAAGTAACAATTCACTAACGCTAAATGAGCTTTCAATTATACTTCTTGTTCCTCTTCCCAGGACAATTTTTCTAGCTCTTCAGGAGTCTTCCTTTATCTTTGTACTATAACATATGATATCACATATGATATTATCATTTGTTTCTTACATTAAAAGAAATATTTCATCTATAAAGCAAAAAATATATCAAATGAAAAATTCTTGACATGATAAAATGAATAGAAATTCACTAATACAACATTCATTGAAATATTCTTGATCTATATATTGTCAATACATATTTACAGTTTATATCAAAATATTTTTGATCTCATCCAAAGACAAATTAACAAGCAAACAAAATATCCAACTATATTATTTTCATTTATAGTTTTAGTATGACACGCAAATATTAATTTCTATTTAGGGGAATAGTTCATCAATTTTAATAATTCTTATCTCATTGGATAAAAAGATTTTAGGTATTCACAAGCTTGATTCAAATTCTATAATGTAATATATCTTATAAATATTGGTGTTACCAATAGTCACATTGGAAAAATATTTCTTATCTCTAGAAGAAATATTGTACATTAATGCACTATTAATGAGAGCATACGTGTTTCAACATATTTGTTATATATTGTACCCATACTCCTTTCTCATTCTTCATTATTTGTCCACTTCTAGTGGAAAAATATGTAAAACAATCGAGATAAATATTTTACTCAAAATTTAGATTGCAATATCCAATTAGGGAGGCACTCACATGAACTCAACCATACTTTTACACAACTCATCAATCAACAAGTGTTTTCTACACTTAGGGGGAACTCTCAAGATCAATCTCAATCTCCATATTAAGAGTTATAGTGGTAATACCTTTTAGAGTATCTCCTTGACCGCATCCTTTCATTCTTCTCCCACTTCTATTGTTGAGGTTTTTTTTGATATGAATATGGTCATAACTATGAGTCTATTTGGCAAAACTAGTTGATAGCTGTGAAACTAGCTAAAAACTATTAGATATAGTTAAAAGTTTATAATTATGTAACTAGTTAATTGAATTAGAGTTATTTGGCAAAGCTAGTTGTAAAATTAGCTAAAATGAGTTCAATGACTAAAAAGGATAGGATATAATATTAGGACTAGATATAGCTCATTTTACTTTTATTTATTTATTTATTATCAACAAATTAATTAAATAATTAGAGATATTCATTTATTATGAAACAATTAATTAAATTATTTACTATATTTTTATTTATTTATCATCAATTAATTAATTAAATAGAATGATAGGATAAGAGAAAAGATATGAGAGGAAAAAAAAATGAGGGGCATCAAGAAAGGAATGTGAGTAAGGATAAATATTGTTTTTTGTTAAAAGATTTAAGGATAAAAATGAGTTTGAAATATTGGTAACTAACTTCTAAAAGACATACGCTACTTCAAGTAGTATTTCAATAGCTAGCTTTCAAATGCTATAATCTCTCTTTATTTTTTTGTTTACCAAACACTTCTACTAGCTTATTGACCAAGGTCAATAGCCTATAATTTGCTAAATAAAGTATAATCTATTTTCGGTATAGCAAACACCTCTACTAATTGATTAACCAAGGTCAATATGCTATAATCTCCTAGATATACTATAATCTACCTTTCCTAAACATACTCTATGTCCAAACCCATTATATCAAAAGTTGCTACAGTTACTTTGGGAGTTCAGCAAATCTAATTGGGTGATATATTTATTATTTCTCATCAAAAGCTCAGTAGTTCTATAAACTTTTTCTTCATATTACTATTGCAATAGCAAATTCAAGACAAAAAGAATAGAGAATATTTTCTCTTTATTATTAGAGACAAAGCTTTAATATAAATAAACCACAAAACAATAATCTAACATGACAAAAGAGGATAAATAAATCTTATGCATAAAGTAAAGATATAAAACTACAAAAACCAATTAAAATATTATGCCAAATTCTTTGACAACAAAATTATGAAAGGGTGAACAGAATAGACTAAAATAGGTAAAATCACAAAATAACAACAATATTATGAAAGGGTGAACATAATAGACTAAAATAGTTAGAATCACCAAAGTAATGAATTTTTGGTCCTCTTGCTATGGTTCTTTTGGACACATAGCTCATTTATTTTATTCTCATATTATTCTATGTCATGGTGCTTCTATACTAATAACAAAATTGCATAAATTCATGCTATGATAGCACTTTAGGGCTCATAAATCTTTTTAGATAAATTTAGTTCCACATTATGCGAATAAAATATGTAATAGTCCAAAGTTGACCAAAGAAAGAAGGAAAATATAGAAATTTATGAATTCTATGTTGCAATTATACATGGTCCTCTCTTCTAGGACAATTACATGGTGGTCATAAAACCTTTGGGAAAAGTTATGAATAGAATAAAATAATCAAAACAATAATCAAAGCATATCATATTTGAAAGTGAAATGATCAAAGGAGAGTACACCTTAAGGTGTTGATATGGAAAGGTAAGGTAACGCTTCACATACCTGTTAATAACAATGACAGCCAATAAACAATTTTCTATGAATGTTGATGAGCTTCACGATCCAATCACTCTTTGCTAGAGACAGGAATTGATAACGTGTTATGAAAATAATGCAAATGGGGAGAGTAGAGAGATTATAAAACTAAAGAGAAGGCAGAGAGAATGGAGGAAGCATGAGCTTTTCTTCTATTTCATTCCATTCATCATGTACAAATGAGGTAGCCCTTTTATAGGTAGAACATGTAACTCCATACAATGTCATTGTAAATGGAAATAATATACCATGAATTCCATTACAAAATTACTTAGGGTGATTATTGGAGGTGCTTAAAGGCTTAGGAGTTATAACCTTCAAAGAATAATAGAACATAAAAGGCTTAAAGGTTATAATCTTCATGGATAATGAAAGTCCTTGAATATAGACAGCTACACTAAAAAGTTATTCATAACATCTTTTTATTTTATTGGAAACAATTATAAAATTTTAATTTCCCAATAAAATAACCTATTGAGAGAAAGTAAATATTTTAATTGGAATGACAGAGGAAATAATTATTAATTACATTTATAATACAAGTTACTAATCTCCTTGATAAATTCATTTGAAACTTATGTCATTACTGATGGCGTTTAGAACACTTTAGACCTCTATTAAAGCAAATTTTGAATTCACTTACTCTCACCAACAAAACTATTGCATAGCTAACATAGTAAACCTTCATATTCGTTAGAGACAATGGCAATATTCAACAGTAGCTTTCTTCTTATGATGGTCTTCCTTGTGGCATACAGTGGTCTGTTGGTGTCCTCTGAATATCCTCCCAAGTCCGCCGCAAAATTAATTCAACATGAAAAAGGATGCAGATCTAGGTTAACTCCAAAATGCCGTGATCAATTAACAGGATTTATAATTTTAGGGAAGGGTGCTGTAACGAAAGAATGTTGTGATGAACTTGTAAACCGTTTGGGAAAGCGTTGTCACTTTGCTTTTCTGAAGCAATTGTCATTGAACCCAGAGTTCCAAGGTATGGACTCTAAAATTTGGGAATGGGGTGAAGAGACTTGGGAGAAATGTGCTTTGCAGCAGAAAGGCCATCACCCTCATCTTAATTAGGCTAAATGCCTTCATCATATATATATATATATATATATATATATATATATATATATTGAGATAGTAACACGTTGTAGTTTCATATATATATATATATATATATATCAATAAAGTATTATGTCAAAATTACAAGGCTCCCAAGTGTTGCAAATAATGATTTTATTGACCCATTCTCACCATATTATGCTTTCATTTTTGTGCCTTGAAACTACTTGACTTCCCATACCTGAATTAGCTGCAGTTAACTACATGGTGCAGTTGGCTGCCAACTGTTAAATGAGATTACAATTGCACAATCATTACAATTGTGGTCTCATATAAGTATTGACTAATAGTCGACTATAGGTAATCCAAATTTTTCACTTCCCTTGTTCCATGTTGAAGGAGGGCATAATCTCTATTTGGAGACTTCTAACATTTGTCATAGTATTCATTGGGGAACTGCGTTGTGCAGCATTGTCTACTCCCAAAATTTTGATTAAACTTAAATCAATCTATAGATTTCATTGTCATTATTTTCAGTCATCGCTTGACTAGCACAACAGATGAGATTTCTAGTGTTTGGTTATTTAGGGTTTGATCTGCCATTAGATGCAGATTGGATTCCAAGAATAAAGAGATATATATTATATATTATGCTCTACCCAATAGCTTTTGAAGTGTAGTAACAAGAGATCTAAGGTAGTGTTTGGTTATTTAGGGTTTAATCTGCCATTTGATGGAGAAAATTGGAACAAAAATGCAGATTGGGTTCCAAGAATAAAGAGATCTATATTATGCTCTACTCAATAGCTTTTGAAGTGTAGTATACAAGAGATCTAAGCTTATTGTAAATTAACCAAAAGGTTCAAAGGCTCAAAGTCGAGTTTTATAATTACAAATACGTTAAAAATTTGATAAAATGAGCTTTGTTATTATTGCGATCTTATTTAACTTAAATTGAATTAGTTATCACTAAATATGATACCAAATACCAGATCATTCTTAAAAAAAAAAAAAAAAAAAAAGACAAAACAAAACAACATAATCAAAAACTTTTGCTATTTTTAAGTAAGAAGTTCAATAAGCACATTAAGGAAGATACCAATGGATGATCCATTGAAGAGGGAAATAATTAGTTAATGAATATCAACAAAGAGTGACTTAATTGATAAACAAACTAGGCTTAATGATTAAAAAAAAAATCAGGGGTTCAAAATTAGGTAAACATATGTTAATAAGAGAGGTAATCATAATTGCTCTAGTTTTTGAATAAAATTAGTTATACTCTCAATATAGATTAAAGATACTTGTGAGTAAACATTAAAAATAAAAGTAATTAAAGAGTGATAAATTTAAAACTTTTCAATAATTGTGACCAATTATAACTTCTTTTTAATGAGTTAAAAGTTATTATTGATTTAACCTTAGAATAACATTACTTGCAACTTGTATCCCAATTTATGTAAGCAAAAAGTTATCTTGTGTATACCTTGTATATGTAAATTCATTGTAATGATAAAGCTATAAACAAAAAATAAAAGAGATGTAAAGATGGGGAAAAATGAGATGTAAAATTGAATATAGAGAAATAGTATACAAATAGCATGTCTCTTTACTTATGCGGTTCGAATTTATGACTTCCTTGTCAGCAAAAGACTTGAGAATTAAGGGTTGCTCAAATATAATTTTTTTTTTTTATAGCCAAATCACATGGTAATCACTCTCTATCCCTAAGTAATATTAGTCTCAGTTTCAATATGAGGTGAGGATACTCATGGTAAAAAAAAAAAAAAAAATCAAGAAGTTTAAATCTCTTTTTTGTTTTCCAAATTAGTAAAGTTTTGTCACCAAAATGTTGAGAATCATACCCGGGAAAGAAAAAAGCATACATAAACAGATACATGCATGCGTATATAGATACTTATACATGCATTCATGATACATATATATTTATTGGAATTTGTCCTAGCCTTAATAGTTAAAAAATTATAAACTTTTTAATAATGTTTTTATTATATAGTCATAATGGCTGAGTGGTCTAAGGCGCCAAACTCAAGTTCTGATCTGTCACTTACTGCTGTCTATTTAGGGGAAGTGTCGTAATACTTTAGTAATCTTATTTACACTAGAAGTTTAGGGATTTTTATCCATTAACTTCCAGACTCCATTTTAAACTAAAGCTTACTAATTCAACACATATATTAACATAATTTTTTGCAAAAAATAATTTTTCAACTTAACAATGGATACTATATTTGTTATCATACTGATGCTATAAAAGGTCTACTTTAAATAAATGCATGCATAATGTTAGATATAAAAAATTTATCTTTTTTTTTTTTTTTAACAACTTAAGCTTTTAAGTTAAATTAATTTTTGATATGACATAAACACTTTCTTAACAAATTAATTATAATTAAATATAATTTTAACATATGTTATGAGTGAGCCTATGCTACTTTTACAATTTAAGCCAACAGTGCTTTCTTGCACAGGGGTGCGTTCTCTTAATAGTTTAAGCTTTTGGGTTTGATAGGCGAAGCCATAATTTTATCTCAATGTCTTAGAGAGCAATTACTTTGCTTGTTAAATGGGTAGCCTAATCACCATTAGTGTCTCGTGGGCTATATGGTGAGTGTTCTCACTCAAATGTACATATTATATTTTATAGCACCTGCTCTTCCAGTAACCATTGGTGCAGCAAAGGAATGCACCTGCAGAGAAAGAATAGTAACAATGTCGTAAAGAGTATGATCGTCTTCACTTTAACTTATTTTTTGGTGTAGAATATAGGCATTAGCGATGACCAAAATTAGCTCGAAAACTCAAAGTCTATGATTATTAATTATTAATTAATGTCTCTTCTTACCTAGGGCTCTTATTTTCCATAAAACGTATTGGCTGGGATATTATTAATATGAATGGATATATAAATATTTAGCCAACATTACAAGCACAATTTCTTGTCATGGCATCTCAATAAGAAGTTGATTTAACATGAGTGTTCAAAATGCATTAACCTAGGGATAATCGATTAGAAAGTCGCCTGGTTCACCGTGGTCAGCCAAGCGGCCGCTTCACCAATGTCCGCTGTTGCAAATCCAAAATCTCAACCCAAAATTTTAATGGGTTATCAGTAATTTCTCTAGATTTTGTTCTCTTATGGGACTTGACTAGTGGTTAAGGGTTAGGAATCTCATTACTGAAGGCTCATTCTCTGGTTTCAAATTAAAATGGAAAGACCACTCAAGGCAGTGATTCGTCCTTTCATGACTGAAGTTCATCTCTTTTTTTTTTTTCTTTCAATAATTTTTTGTAAAATCTAATAATAATAGATAATTCATTATAAATTATAAGAAGTTCTTTGAAATTTTTTTTAGTGATGTAAAATTTTATTTTATTTAATTGATATAGTTATTTATTATCATTTAGAGGATAATATTGTCTTTAAACAATGTTTCCATTCCATTCTTTCAATTTTTTCTATAGCATACCAAACAAAGGAAATAAACTTCCATATTCCCTTTAAGGATGGAAATGAGCGGAGCGAAACTAAGCTCAAGCTCGGCTTATGTAAAATTTAATGAGTTCAAACTGGACTCTTTTAACTAGCGAGTCAATTTTCTCAGCTTAAGCTTCTCATTTCAAAGCTCATGAGCTCGAGTTAGCTCACAAGTTGGTACAATTAAGCAAATCATATACTAATCACATCCATTTAACAAAATAAATAAGATATTATTCCACAGTATTAAAGATAAACATTACTCAATCAATAGCCTTAATAAAATAACAAAAACAAAGTATAAAATCACAATAAACATTATAAAACAATTCTATAAAACATGTATGCTTTGTTAAAAATAGATAAAGCCATATGTACTTATGGTATCAAGGCCTATGAAAAAAAACAAAGTTGTCCAGGTCTATAAACTTAAAATATATTGATATAGCGTAGGTTATATATAATGATATAATAAATATACAAAATACTATACTATATATATATAATTAATACATATATACAAATGAGCTAGCTCACGAACTAATGAGCTAAACTTATAAAAGCTCGAACTTGGCTCATTTAATAAATGAGTTAAAATTGTTGACTCAAACTTAGCTCATTAGCTCACAAGTCAAGTTGCCAAGCTATTAGTGAGTTAAACTAACTTAGTTCACGAGCCAGTTCAGCTTACTTCCTATAGTGTCTCCACAATGACTGTGCTTGAAACATTCAAATTCTTATATTATATTTATATGCAGAGGTGAATAATCTAAACACATGTAATATATGAAATTTATCCTCAATGACTATGCTTGAGGTTTGGTAAAATCTCAAGAAATTTAAATCTCTTATTTTCCAAACTAGTAAAGCTTTGTCACCTAAATGTTGAGAATCATACCAGGGAAAGAAAAAAGCATACATACACACATATATGTGTGCGTACTTGTGTACGCACGTACATATATATATATACATTGGAATTGTACGTCAGCCTTAATGAATATAAAATTATAAATTTTATGTCTAACAATTTCTTTGTATAGTCAGGATGGCCAAGTGGTCTAAGGCGCCAGACTCAAGTTCTTGCCTTCGTGAGAGGGCGTAGGTTCAAATCCCACTTCTGACACATACTACTACTGTCTTTTAGGGTTAAGCTACAATTGTGTGAAGAGTTTGAATGTTGTTTGCACTTCTTTGTCTTCCAACATATAGAAGACCACTGTTCCACCGAAGAAGATGAGAGAAATATTATTGCAATCCATTCTATTTTATGGGAAGTGTGGTAATACTTTTGTAATCTTATTTATACTAGAAGCTTTTGGATTTTTGTATCCATTAACTTCCAAACTCAATTTTAAAAACATATATATTAGCATAACATGTTTGAATCCTTTACCAGCACTCTCAACTTTGGTTGTTTTAACTTATGGTATGAATGAGCCTGTGCTGCTTTTACATCTTAATGAGTTGCCAGTCTAATATTTCCAAGCATCCCATTTAATTGATTACGATAGAGATACAATCCTTTCAAAGATGAGAATTTTGTGTCTGAGATCCCAACTTCAGCAATTCCATTTAATTGATTTTATCCAAGGAACAAAGATTTCAAAGATGGGGAATGTTGAAATGTTAGATAGCGAGCCTATAATTTGATTGGATCCCATCATGCATGTGTATCTGCCACACCCAAAGAAACCCAAGGATTAAATTTCAAAGATGGGAATTTTGAACCTGTAATTTGATTGGATGCCAGATACAGTTTTTGCAATGTGAATCTGTCACACCCAAAGAGATTATGAAGAATTTTGAAAAGTCTTTACTCAAACCCACTTTAGAAAGCCATAACTGGCTCAAGGTACATATATTCTCCAAGGATTTCAGAAAATTGAGTGAAATGTTATTAGAAGAGAGATCTAGGATGGTAAGAGAAGAAGAAAAAATAGGCTTTGAAGTGTCTAGAGAAAGGAGATCATCGTCTGAAAGGCCACAGCCTTCTAGAAATAATCCCCTCAAGTTTCGAAGCTTACCTATAAATGAAGTAGGTAGTATAGAATTTCTCTTTTTCTCTCCAACCATTTCTAACTCCTTCGACAAACACTCTTTGTATTGTTGGAGAACGACTATGAAGATTTTAATTTTCCCATTAGAAGAATTTAATGAGCGAAATGAAATATTTCAGTTGGAATAAGATAGGAAATAATTGTTAATTACATTTATAATTCAAGTTCATTTGAACTGATCTCATCAATAAATTCATTTGAAACTTATGCCACTAATGTGACCTTTACAACACTTTTAGACCTCTATTAAAGCAATTTTTCAATGTACCAGCTACTCCCACCAACAAAACTACTGCATAGCTAACATAGTAAAAATTATAATTGTTGGAAACTATGGCAAGATTCAACAGTAGCTTTCTTCTTATGATGGTCTTCCTTGTCGCATGCAGTGGTTTGTTGGTGTCCTCTGGGCTATCCTCTGAATACCCTCCCAAGCCCTCAGCAGACTGGATTCGCCATTTAGAAGAATGTGGATCTAGATTAACTCCAAAATGCCGTGAAGAATTATCTGGATTTATAGTTTTTGGGAAGGGTATAGTAACAGAAGAATGTTGTGATCAACTTGTGAATCGTTTGAGGCAGCGTTGTCACTTTGATTTGATGAAGTCCTTGGTGTTGAACCCAGATTTCAAAAGTACAATATCTGAAATTTTTGAAAGGGGTGAACAAATTTGGGAGAAATGTGCTGTAGTTGCAAAAAGCCCATCACCCTCATCTTAATTAGGGTAAATGGCCTCATCATAAATTGAGAAAATTAATAACAAGTTGTAATTTCACATGTATCAATAATAAGGGAAGCATTACATCAAGTATCTCTAAATTAATATTGTATGAATAACTGGAGCTGTATGAATTGAAACTATAAAAAATAGTGAAAACTGCTGTTTTTCTTTTGGTTGAAATTGTGACGTTAGAATATGAAGCTACATAAATATATCCTGAATTGCCTCTGTCATAAATTTAACAGGATAGAAACAATTTTCGTATTGTTAGAGTGTATAAGTGCTTGTGCTAGAAGTTCTTCTGAAAGAAAAAAAAAAAAAAAAATTCTATGAAATTTTAAATTGTGTGAATTGATTTCTAAAAAAAAAAAAAAAAAAAAAAAAAAAAAAAAAAAGCAAAAACAAGTGACAGTTTTTATTAAAAAAAATACTTCTAGAAGCAAAAATAAATAAAAAAAAGTTTCGCTAAGAAGTAAAGAATCTATATGTAACCTAGCATTACGTTAAAATTGTGAGGTTTCGGGGTGTTGAAAAGTGATGATTTAAGAGACCCATTTTCATCATATAACACTTTATTTTTTCACCTTGGAACTAGTTCCCCTGTTCCGTATTGAAGGAGAGGTTAAATTTATTCGTCCATGGAAGATAATCCACTTTGGATCATTGCAAGCTTCGTGAAAGGATTCTGGTTTCATATATCCTTGAATGGAGTTGATGAATAAACGTGTTCAAGAGTAACATGACTACTCAATGACCAATCTTCTTTGAGAAAGTATTTTTTGGGTTAGACATTTCAAGTTTAGCGCATAGCAGAATTTCCTAATGACTACCTCTGACTTTATTGGCATATTATAGTGTTAGATATAAATCCTGTCCTTCACCTAATAATTTAAACTTTTGGGTTAACTCAATTATCATATATGGTGACCAAATCCTTCCATCCTCCAACTTTCAATAAAATTAAAAATTCAACACACACAGTTTAAGTGAGTATGTACTATGTTTATGCTTTATGCTAACAGGATTTATTTTCTCATTTAATTTAAAATAGCGTATGATATAAATGGATTTGTATTTGATTCAAATTTTAAACACAAAGGCTTTCACAAAGTTAAATTGATTCTTCACATATGAGAGTTGAAGTGATTATCTCTAGATTCAGAGATTTCTTCTCTTAGTGACATGGACATGGTAACATTTGTCATAGTATTCAATGGGGAACTGCATTGTGTTGCATTGCCTATACCCAAAATTTTGATTAAACTTAAATCAATCCATATATAGTACATTGTCATTATTTGCAGTCAACACCTGACCAGCACAAGGAATAAGATTTTAGTGTTTAGTTAGTTAGGGTTTGATCTGCCATGTGATGGAGAGAAGAGAATCAAAGATGAAGATTGGTGGATTTAAGTAGAAGAAAAGAGTTGAGAAGAAAGATGAAGAGGTTCCCGTAATATAGAAATTTGCATTCTATTCAATACCTTTTGATGTGTACAAGAGATGTATAACCACCAAACACACTGATTAGATAACAAGGTGACTATTGTAACTTAATCAAAGAATTTTAGGATTTAACTTCTAGGATTGTAGTTGAGTTAAAACTTGGTAAAACAAACTTTATTACTCTTATGTTCCTTTCCAACTCAAACTAGATTAGTTTTATATAGGATTAGCTAGCTCGTTTTGATTGTCATTTGTTAGTTTTTTCTTCTTTAAATTTGAAAAATAAACACTTTTTTTTTCATTGTCACCATTTAGATTGGCTTGCAAAAATAGAAGCACTTGTATAAATTAAAAATCTACTTTTTTTTGAAGAAAGTGGGAAATGCTTCTAAAAAGAGGAGAAGCAAAAGCCGATTTGATGAATTTTAAATTATAAAAATGCCCCTAACTAAAAATTGGAAATACATTTCTCTATTAAGTTCAATTTGTCCATTAAGCTACTCCTTAGGCCTTCACATGTGAACTGTGACTTTTTATAATGATTTGTTTATTTATTTATAAATTCATTATATATATATATATATATTCAATTTAATTTTAAATATAAATAATTTAAATGGATGAATATAATGAACGCATAATTATTTTTATTTATATATATATCGATTATCTTATATGATTAATTTAAATTGAAACATAAGTAATTAAAAATTATAATCAAATAGAATAATGCAATACCACAAAATAACTCGAAAGTACAAAAAATATTATTATAATTGTAAAAAATATTCAATATTTTATATTTGAATGCTTACTATCATCTTATGAGTCAGTTTGATAAAATAGGTTAAAAGTTGTGAAATTGTATGTGTAGGTGTGAAACTAGCAGAAAATTATGAAACATAGTTTAGAGCTTATAAATGTGTGGTTAACTGATTAAATTAGGATTGTTTGGCAAAGCTAGCTATATGACTAGCTGAAATGTGTTAAATAACTAAAAAAGATATATAATATTATACTGACATAATATTAAAATTAAATATAACTCATTTTACTTATTAATTAAATAATTAATTTTATTATTTATTTTATTATTAGTTTATTGATTGAATAATTAAATATTTATTTATTATCAACCTATTAATTAAACAATACATATGATGTTTGTGAGAGAAAAAGAAAATGAAGTGAGAAGAGAAAAAAAAAAAAAGAAGAAAAAGAAATAAGGGGCTATGTGAAAGAGAGAGATGTTAAGTTATTAGAACTAATTGTATGAGAATAAAATTTGTAATTTATTAAAAAAATCAAGGGTAAAATTGAAAAATAAATTATTGATAAGTAACTTTTAAAATGAAATGCTACTTCAAGTAACATTTCAAAAGCTAACTTTTAAATGCTACAATCTCTTTATTTTTTATTTACCAAACAATTCTACTAACTTATTGACCAAGCCAATATTATACAATCCCCAAAGTAAATTAGTTGCTTCCTTTACCAAACACACTATACTTGTACTAGTATAACAAAAGTAAAGAAGTATCAAAAAATAAATAAATAAAAAGATAAATGGAAGAAATTGTTTGCGAAGAAACAGTTTGGAAATTAAAAAAAAAAAAGGACATTCTTTGAACTGAAAATTCTTTTTCTTTTAAGATTTTAGTATATATGCAATGGATATTTAGCCTATATATTATATGCTAAAGAGTACATAACTTTCTATTTGTAATATATAAGAATGTGAAAATAGGGTTATGAAAATAGATGCAATAATTAAATTGTTTTTAACTATTTATTAGGACATAGGATAGGGTCTAACACGGGATGTGAGACAGAAGTTCTTTTCTCATTACCTATTAAACTCTAAAATGTGCAAAAGATATATGCAACTATTAGTTTGTAACAACATTATCCACATATCATCTTCCATTTATGAAATCCAATGAGATTACAATGTCTTTTGATACTACTAGTTAATAATGTTTTTAGGGCAGGTTTGAAAGACATTATAATGTCATTAGTAGACAATAAAGATCTATTCTTTTCCAATTTGGAATTGTGATACGCATACTTAAGAAGAATATAATTTTAGAGCTTGTAACGGTTGCTCCATACGATTATCAATGGAAGACATGGCAAATATGCATGTAATGGTAATTTATTAATTTATTTTACATATAATAGCTTTTCTTGTCCCGTATAAGCATAATTACATTTTCATATACAGGCACAATTCATCATATATTGACCTGAGGTTTATAAACAAAGTCCCTTAATATCCAATTTAGTCCCATAACACATAGAAGACCAACAGTATAAACATAAATGAGTACTACCAGTAATATGTTGATGATAAAAGTAACATATATCAATAAATAGTCATAGCGTCCAGACTTGCGTACATAGAAGACGAGGGAAGTGATCTCGGTTCAGCCAAAGACGATGGATAAAATTAACAGTAAAAGCAGTAAACAAGGCCTTTGCATCTTCTGATAAAATTTCAACAAACGTGAAAGCCAACTAATGATGGTAGCATAGGTTGAAGCTGAGAATGCCACGAGCTCCGACCAACTAGACCAGGCTTTGGGACAAATAATCAGTGCAACCTGTTACGGGAAACAACAAAATATTGACAACAATTTAGCCACCTCCATTATCGTCCTAAGAAGCAACAACAAAGAAAGCTTATTATCAAATCCAAATCCCATAAAATATAGACTACAATTCTTCTTTGTGATTGTTTTTCTATCACAAGTTAGCTCATTTTGGATTGATTTAAAGGATTCCCAGCCAGTCTTGTAGAAATTATCATCAAATAAGGTACATATGAATAGAATGAATATTGAGCATGCAATAAAACACATTTATCTTAAATTAAATCTTGATGCCACCATACCTCTACAGGTTCTTATACAGTAAGAAATTATCATGATGTGGGGACATGACAATTGATTTGATAACCCATTGATAATGTATGGGCCTTCTTTAAACCATTGTTTATCAATTCCTAAAGCAATTATCAGTATCTCATTATCTTCACTATCTCCAAATTCCTCATCATCCATTGCTATCCAGAAGAATTGCTATGAAAATCAATGAAAGAGTGAGAGCGTTAGACTAATTTTTTTGTCTATAACAACTCTAAGACAAGGGTTTATATAGATGGTACTGCAAAGCCGCGGAAAAGACAGTGATACTTAGGTTTTTGTGCGTAATACCGCTACTGTAAAAAATAAATAAATAAATAAATTTGATTACGATGAATCTCAACCAAGCTATATTCTTAACCTTTTTCTTTGGTCTAGCTAACTTTTCTTCATTTTTATATTACCAAATAATCCTCTTCATATACTAACTCCAGTGATGCTATTCGCATCCTTATTTCATTAGACCATTCATTACACCTTTGTGATCTCAATAAAAATTGTTTATTAGTAGGCCTTCAATTGAAAAAGAAAAAAATTGCTTTTCGAATCTCTCCATTCCCAATTTTGTTTTCATTCTTCCACTACTCTCAAGCATGTTCTCATTTCCTCTCTCTCTCTCTCTCTCTCTATATATATATATATATATATATTCATTCTAACCCAAAGATATGATTTTCATATATGAATGGTCTATTTAGCAAAAATAACTAAAAAGTTAGCTGAAACACGAATTTTTAGCAAATAGTGAAGGTTGAAGGTTGTTAAGCATCTTATTGATTCATAAATGTTTAGTAAAATTAGTTGATGAATATAATATGATATGAAAATTTATATGTATATATCTTTATAGAATAAATTCTTTTTTGTAAGTAAAAAAATACTTTTAGGTGATTATAGTTTTACTTCTTTTAGCTACTTTTATGTTTTCTTTTTTTTTTTAGATTAGATATTTTATTAAAATAAAACAAATAGTATAAATAATACCACAATTAAATAGAATAATGTAATACAACATAATAATTCAAAATAGAAACAAATAATATTATAATTGTAAAAAATATTCACATCTGTAAAATGATTATTTAGCTCTTAAAGTTTTCAACCTATTACTCAATAGGATAGTTAGAGAGAATGAACCCGATAAAATGTTAATAATAAAATTTATGGGTGCAAATGTTGCATATTTATATAATACATTTTATTATATTAAAACTTTTGTAGGGGCAAGTGCCACTGTAGCCCTAAATGTGGATCCATTCTGACTAGATTCATAAATCAAATTAAAGAATGGCAGAATTGAAGCTTTTAGTTTGGCACAATTAAAAAGAAATTTGATGCAGTAACATAATTTTAAAAATAAGATTCTAACACCTTCATATTTTAGGATTAATTTACTTCTTTAAATACTTGGATTAATATTAAAAAACTTATATTCCTATTCTATTTATGATAAAAAAAAAAATAACGTTTTGAAACTCTAGTTATAATAAGACAAGTTATTCAAAGATTTCAAACAGACGAGAATCAAAATCACTCAAGAATCTGTCTGAAATACTTGAATCAGAAATAATAAGGATCCTCGAGTCCTTTAACTTGAGTTTGAAAGAAGAGGTGATTTATCGCAATTAAGCAGTACAGGAACTTATCCCCTTAATAAGTAATGTGGCATATATATTTATGTATAGAGCAAATTACACATACCCCGTTTAGGATTTCTCCTATTCAAAATTAACTATATAGATCTTATTTAGCTATCTTAATGTTAGCATGATAAATGGACTACTATGATGTCTCCACAATGACTGTGCTTGAAACATTCAATTCTTCTATTAAATTTATATGCAGAGGTGATTAATCTAAACTTACGTAGTATATGAAATTTCTCCTCAGTGACTATGCATGAGGTTTGGTAAAATCTCAAGAAATTTAAATCTTTTTTGTTTTCCAAACTAATAAAGCTTTCTCACCCTAATGTTGAGGATCAAACCTGGGAAAGAAAAAAGCATATAAACACATGTACATGCATGCGTATAAATATATTGGAATTGTATCTCAGTCTTAATGAATTTAAAGTTATAAATTTTGTCTTCAATTGAAAAGTTAGGATGGCCGAGTGGTCTAAGGTGCCAGACTCAAGTTCTGGTCTTCGTGAGGGGGCGTGGCTTCAAATCTCACCTCTGACAGTTTTGCTATCTTTTTATTCTTTCTTCTGTATTGTGAGTTTTGGGGAGGAGAGGAAAAGAAAGATACCTACCATTGAATGAAGAGTTTGAAAGTTTTTTTTTAACTTATTTTTTATTCCACCATAAAGATGGGTTTTTAATATGATATTTCTATAACTTCACGGGTCAAAGGTTTGAATCCCCTATCAAAACTTTCAACTCATTCTATATTGTGTGTTTTAGGGAGGAGAGAAAAAGAAAGATAGCTACCATTGTGTGAAGAGTTTGAAAGTTTTTTACACTTATTTTTTATTCCACCATAAAGATGGGTTCTTAATATGATATTTCTATGACTTCACAGTTGCAGGTTTAAAATCCCTACTTAAACATTCAACTTATGATATGAATGAGCATAAGTTGCTTATACCTCCAAACGAGGTGGCAGTCTAATATTTCCAAGCATCCCATTTAATTGATTATGAGAGAGGTACAATCATAATCCAGGCTTTTTTTTTTTTAACAAAAGTTTTTGGATTAGATGGGTTCTAATGTTGTAAAAATTGTGTGACAATATGGAATACAGTGCAAGTGTACACTGTCAGATGGTAAAGTATCACAGGGTTGTCATACCTAAGGGACTGTGAAATTGATTAACAAAATACTATAATAGTAGTATGACCAAAGCAATCGAATTAAGATAGAAGCAATAGAAATGAAAGTAAAGCAACAATGAAAATGGAAACGAGAATAAAGGAATAGAAATTCAGTGATTAAAAGCCTAGGGGTTTAGATTTCACTATAATCATATGTATAAATTCACTTAATTTCATCAATGAATTCTAGTTTTATCAATTGCTAGCCAAGATCTCTCTAATCCATTAAAAGCCTCTCCTGAGGTCAGATTAAACTAATTATAATTACCAATCTAATCATATCTCTATGTGAATTGTAATAACTGAAATTATCCTAAGTTTTATGGATTCCTTTTAATGGCTACACATGGTCCTAGGTACATTCATGTCCTAAGCTCTACTACGGATTCAATTCTCATGGTCTAAATTAACTAATCTTTTTCCAGTTCATAGCAATCCACAATTTCCCTAACTAATTGGCCAAATCAATCAGAGATTTAAGCACAAAGAATCAAAACTCAATTGAATCAAACATAAAATTTCATTAAATCATCATTCAAGTTCATGCATAGATTGGGCTACATCCTAGCCCCTAGAAAGAAGTTTAGCAACTCATTGTAAAAGTCAAATACATCATTGAGGCAGAAGAAGACATGAAATGAATAAGGAGAAAAAGAAAAACTCTTTGAAGTTCCACGGTATTCTCTATCTTCACGCTTGCCTCTTACCTCTTTCAATTCCTAGGTTGCCAAAAAGATCCCAATTGATAATCCTAATTGCCTATTTATAGCTTAGGTACAATTTCTATCTCAAACTAAGACTCCTAATAGTCTATTTGGCCCAAAAACCCACAAAATCATGCATTGGGACCTCCAGGGCGCCACGATGCAAACCTCCTGGCGCCACAGCACCATTTGCCTTGCTTATGGAATTTTTTCTCCTCTTCTTGGTGCCACAGCTCCACAAACTGGCCCTTACTGGAATTCTTCAACGCCATGGTGCCACCACAGCGCCAAAACACTGCTCTTTGGAAATTTGGGTGCCACGGCACCAGGCTGGTTCCAACGCTGAATTTTCCTTGTCTTATCTTCTTGAGTGCTCGGTTCCTGCAAAATGAGCAAATAAGGTCAAAAGTATCTAATTCTTCCTCAGTTTAGGACTTAAATGCGAGGAAATAAGATGCAAAACCTCTATACAAAATATATTCATCAAGTTCTTAATATGATATTTCTATGACCTCACTATCAAAGCTTTGAATCCTCCTACCAACACTTTTAACTCATGATATGAATGAGCCTGTCCTGCTTTACCTCCAAATGAGGTGGCAGTCTAATCCAAGCATTCTGTTTAATTGATTATGAGAGGTACAATCCTTTCAACGATGAGAATTTTGAAAAATGAGATAATCCACATGTGATTTGGTTTCTATCTAAACTTAATTCTTGTAATATCAATCTACACCGAAGTAACTTACGAGTCACCAATCAAAACTCTACAGTCAAGCTATTAGAGGACAAGGACAGGACTAAGTGTCTGAGGTTCCAACTTCAGCAATTCCATTCAATTGATTTTACCCAAGGAACAAAGATTTCAAAGATGGGACTTTTGAAATGTTAGACAGCGAGCCTGTAGTTTGATTGGATCCCATGATACAGTTCTTGTAATGTGTATCTGGCACACCCAAAGAAGTTATGAAGAATTGTTGAAAAGTCTTTACTCAAACCCACTTTAGAAAGCCATAACTGGCTCAAGGTGCAGATATTCCCAAGGATTTTAGAAAATTGATTGAAATGTTAATACAAGAGAGATATAGGATGGTAAGAGAAGAAAGATTGGACTTTGAATGGTCTAGAAAAAGGAAAACCTCATCTGAAAGGCCACAGCCTTCTAGAAATAATCCCCTTAAGTTTCGAAGCTTACCTGAGTAGTATAGAAATTTATTTTTTCTCTCCAACCATTTCTAATTCCTTTGACAAACACTCTTTGTATTTTTGGAAAACGACTATGAAGATTTTAATTTTCTCATTAGAAGAATTTAATGGGCAAAATGAAATATTTCAGTTGGAATGAGATAGGAAATAACTGTTAATCACATTTAGAATTCAGGTTCATTTGAACTGATCTCATCAATAAATTCATTTGAAACTTATGTCATTAAGGATGACTTTACAACACTTTTAGACCTCTATTAAAGCAAATTTTCAATGTACTAGCTATTCCCACCAACAGAGCTACTGCATAGCTAACATAGTAAAAATTATAATTGTTGGAAACTATGGCAAGATTCAACAGTAGCTTTCTTCTTATGATGGTCTTCCTTGTGGCATGCAGTGGTTTGTTGGTGTCCTCTGGGCTATCCTCTGAATACCCTCCCAAGCCCTCAGCAGACTGGATTCAACATTTAGAAAAATGTGGATCTAGATTAACTCCAAAATGTCGTGAAGAATTATCTGGATTTATAGTTTTTGGGAAGGCGACAGTAACAGAAGAGTGTTGTGATCAACTTGTGAATAATTTGGGGCAGCGTTGTCACTTTGATTTGATGAAGTCCTTGGTGTTGAACCCAAATTTCAAAAGTACAATCTCTGAAATTTTTGAAAGGGGTGAACAAATTTGGGAGAAATGTGCTTTGGCTGCAAAAAGCCCTTCTCCCTCATCTTAATTATGGTAAATGGCCTCATTATAAATTGAGAAAATTAATAACAAGTTGTAATTTCACAAGTATCAATAATAAGGGAAGCACTACATTAAGTATCTCTAAATTAATATTGGATGAATAACTTGAGCTGTATAAATTGAAACTATAAAAAAAAATAGTGTAAACTACTGTTTTGCTTTGGGTTGAAATTGTGACGTTAGAATATGAAGCTACATAAACATGTCCTGAATTGCCATTGTCATAAATTTAACAGGATAGTAACAATTGTCGTATTGTCAGAGTGTATGACAGCTTGTGCTAGAAGTTCTTCTGGTAAAAAAGAAAATAAATATATGAAATTTTAGATTGTGAGGTTTAAGGGTATTGAAAAGTGATGATCTGATCCATTTTCAACATATAACTTTGCACCTTGGAACAAGTCCCCATGTTTGGTATTGAAGGAGCTGTCCATGGAATATAATCCACTTTGGATCATTGCAAGCTTCGTGAAAGGATTCTGGTTTCGTATTACCTTGAATGGAGTTGATGAATAATCATGTTCAAGAGTAACATGACTACTCAATGACCAATCTTCTTTGAGAAAAGTATTTTTTGGGTTAGACATTTCAAGTTTAGCGACGTAGCAGAATTTCCTAATGACAAACCACTGACTTTATTGGTATGTGATAGTGTTAGATATAAATCTTTGTCTCTCATTTAATAACTTAAACTTTTAGACTAAACTGGTTATCATGTCAGGAGGTTAAGTCCTTCTATCCTTACAGTTTCAATAAAATTAAAAGTTCAACACACACTGTTTAAGTGAGTAGGTGATATGTTTGTACTTTAAGCTGAAAGGGTTTATTTTCTCAATTAATTTATAATAGCATATGGTACAAGTGGATTTGTGCTTTATTCAAATTTTGAGTACAAAGGGCTTTCACAAGGTTAAATTGATTCTTAACATATGGGAGTTGAAGTGATTATCTCTATATTCAGAGACTTCTCTTAGTGACATGGTAATATTTGTCATAGTATTGAACGGGGAACTGCATCGTGTTGCATTCTCTACACCCAAAATTTTGATTAAACTTAAGTCAATCCATATATCTGCTATAGCCAGACTCATTGTCATTTTTTTTAGTGAACTTTTGACCAGCTGAAGCAATAAGATTTCTAGTGTTTGGTTAGATAGGGTTTGACCTGCCATTTGATGGAGAGAAGAGAAACAAAGGTGAAAAAGTGGTGGATTCATGATTCTTATATACCATGTTACAATTTGTGTAGAAGAGAAGAGTTGAGAAGAAAGATGAAGTGGTTCCAAGAATAAGAAGATTTGTATTCTATTCAATACCTTTCGAAGTGTACATTTTAAAATTCAAGTCTAAGGATTGTAGCTACGTCAAAACTTGGTAAAATTAATTTTGTTGCTCTTGTAATTTTCTTTTTTGACTCAAACCAAATTAGTTAGTATTTGATGTAGTGTTTCTTCACTTAAAAAAGATCTTATAGGACTAAATGTTATAATTCAACAGATACTGTATCAATGTCAAACTTATATCATGTGTTCAAGTAATTAAGAGGGACTACCATAGTTACTTCTACATATTATAAATGGTAAAAATTTTATTTCAAGTAACTACAAAGTTTGAATCAATTGATAAGTTAACTAAGCTTAACTATCAATAAGTTTTTAGGGATTCAAACTCGTAAAATAAAAAAATAAAAAATAGGATGACTGTAATTGCATAATTTTTTAAATAAAATTAGTTATATATTCAATGTAAAGTAGAGACACTCACAGATTTGGATCCTCTCCATTTTTTGAAGAAAACATTAGTTAAATTTATAGATCTATAGCCGTTGTATCAATTTTTACCTATTAGACCTTTGACCTGAAGCAAATTGTAGAAAATGAACTTAGATTTTTTTTGTTTTTTAAGGGATATCCACATTTCAAAAATTTAACAGGTAAAAGTTCATCAAACAGCTTTGGACTTACAATTTTAGCCAATATTTTTCTCCAAAAATGTGGAGGATCAAAATCTAAATACTGTAAGTAAATACAAAAAGAAAGTAATTAATGAATGATAAAATTTAAACTTGACAATAATTGTAACCTGTTCAAACTTTTTTAATGACTCACTTAAAATTATTATTGATTTAACCTAAGAATAGCATTACTTGCAACTTGTCTGTAAGGTGTGATATATAGGGTGCAAATTTATTGTCTTATTTGACGTCTCATATACTTTTCACTCACAATGATTGGTCTAAATGCTATAAAATAATATTATGTAATGTTGGGTCTTACTCATTTGAACAAATTATAATAAGATGGGATAATAGAGTTTGTTCGTCAATATATCACTTCCCTATATATATAACGCCTAGACGGGAAAGTAAAATTAAACCAAACCAAATGGTAACTACGTTTGCAATAATACTGACATTTGTGCTTCAAATTTAAAGGTCAATAACTCAGATTTTCCTTTATAACTGCAGAATAGAGTTATCAACTTTTCTGAACATTTAATTTAATTTTTACGATATTTGAAGCAATCCAACGCAAACTAATATCATAAAACTTCTATATACACAAAAGAAACTATCAATTAAATCCCACAGAACGTATCAGAATATTATTGCCAATATCTGTAACGATTACTATTGCTAAATCTCTGATTGAAGCCCAATTAAAACCACAATATCTAACTGCTCATTTTACGTCACATTCTAAATCCCAAAAATCGGACAAAACCCATATTTTGTAATTAGAAATATTGAATTTCTTTTTCTATTTCCCCGGCTATATGAAATGTAAAGTACAGAATTATTTCTCACCAACCATTTCTAACAATACATTTGCAAACACTCTTTTTATTTTATTCGAACCAATTATAAAGATTTTAATTTTCCCAATAAAAGAACCTATTAAATAACTAAATACTCAAAATAATAAAATAATTTTATTCTAGTAACTCAACATAAAATAAAATTTCAATATCAAAAAAGCCCTAATTAAAACCCTAATTGAGCCCAATTAAAACCTTAATATCTAACTGCTCATTTCCAGTAAAAGAACCTATTAAGAGAAAGTAAATATTGCAATTGGGATAACAGAAGAAATCATTATTACTTACATTTATAACACAAGTTAATGATCTCCTTGATAAATTCATTTGAAACATATGTCGTTACTGATGGCGTTTAGAACACTTTTAGACCTCTATTAAAGCAATTTTTCTATTCCACTTGCTGCCACCAACAAAACTACAGCATAGCTAACGTAGTAAAACTTCATAATTGTTAGATTATGGCAAGATTCAACAACAGCTTTCTCCTTACGATCACCTTTCTTGTGGCATGTAGTGGTCTATTGGCATCCCCTGGGCTTTCTTCTGATTTATACCCTCCCAAGCCCTCGGTAAAGTGGATTCAAAATCAAGAGGGATGCAGATCTAGGTTAACTCCAAGATGTCGTGATCAAATATCAGAATTTATAATCTTTGGGAAGGGCATGGTAAATATAGAATGTTGCGATGATCTTGTGAACCATTTAGGAAAGCGTTCTCATTTAGCGTTTCTAAAGTCTTTGTCATTGAACCCGAAGTACAAAAGTATAATCTCTCAAATTTTGCAAAGGGGTGCAGACACTTGGGAGAAATGTGCTTTGCTGTACAAAAGCCCATCTCCTCCATGTCCCCCATCTTTATTAGGCTAAATGGCCTGATACATACATATATGTGTGTGTGTGTGTGTGTATAAATGCATGTATATATATGTATCAACAAAGTATTATGTGAAATTTGTGAAGCTTCCAGGAAATGCAAATAATGATTTTATTGACCCATTTTCAGATTTGGATATACTGCAGTACCAAAACCCAACAGTATACTACAATTTCAAAAATCTCAGACATCCAAACAATCTAATGGCGCATTTATGTGCCATGTCATCACCAACTAATAAATGAAAAATAAACTGCAGTCTAACCTTTGCACAAGTCATATACTCGAGCGCATATGGTTCATAATATTTTACTTTTCATGTATATTCATAAAGCAAACATAAGTTTCCTCTTCTTGATTCTCATTCAAATCAATTAATTATTTCTCATCCATAAGACTGGATTTACAGCTGCAGTTGTAGCAATAAATTCTGCTTCTGCAACAGATTGAGCATTAATCTCGTGCTTCTTAGAGCTCCATGAGAATACACCAGAACCAAGTTTGAAACATTAGCCTGAGGTACTTTACATATCATCCGTAGACCCTGCTCAATCACTATCAGAGAAACTATGAAAATTGTTCTTACCAGCGTTCCAATCTATTTTTGAGGACACGTGGGAGATCTCGTACCTACAAAACTCAAAGAAAGAGATCGAGAGTGAGAGGAACTCTCCGAAACACAAGTTAATATCAAGTTCAAGATGGGAAATTGATCTGAGAAAAGAGTGGTAGAGTTGAAGAAAAATGACTTCCTAAGTGGCTTTCTAGTGCCTATTTTACCAGGTCCATAACAAAAATTAAAATCATGACCATAACTAAATAAGAATCCATAATTAATTGTTACTTTGACATATCTCAGGATAGGTTTTGCTGCCTTGAAATGTTTCTCACTTGCACAATGGAAAAATCTTGATAACACAATCACAGCTTGCAAAATATCTTGTCTGGTTGCTTTGAAGAACATTAGACAGCCTATAAGACTTTTGTAGACAGCTTCATCAACCTTTTCTGCATTATTTTCTTTGCAAAGCTTCTCCTTTTCATTCATGGGGGTGCTCATTGGGTTGCAATCCTCCATCTGGAATTTTTTTAGAATTTCTTTGGCATTTTTTTTTTCTTTGTAAAAACTATTTTTGTTTTGACTTGAGTTTTGAGAGTACAAACCATACTTGAGAATCTTCATTGTATCTTAAAAGGAGACTCAACATTAAACCCAATTTGCACCCAATCATTTGAAATCGGTAGGTGTGAATCAAGCCTAAAAGAAAGTGTTGCCCACGTTTTAAAGACTTGTACACAACTTTCTTTTCCCTCTCTACTTCTTAATTTCAAAGAGCCATTTCCACCGATAAGATTTATGCTTGTTGTCTAACAATTAATAGAATGAATATTCAATTATACTCTACATGATGTTTTAAGAAGTCACAAAAGAACCTTTTTAAAGAATCTAAGCCAAAAAATTACACTGACACGATGATAGAAGTAATTTTATAAGGTTATTTTTTAAAATTTTATTGATAACAACATGGTCATTTTTCTTTATTCATTTCAACTCCGGTGATTTTTTTTTTCTTCAATGTAGATTTGTCTAGGAGCAGATGGAACCTATATCAAGGTTAATGTTTTAAAAATTATTAATAAAAGAAGAATTAGCAACCAATATAATGGGAGTTTTTTTTAATCTAAAATGTATTGTAGTGGGAGTTTCTTCTCAATGCATCGAATTTACTTTTAAAAAATAACAATTCTAAATCACAAAAATGATATAGAATCCATGTTTTTGTAATTAGAAAATCAAATTTTGCAATATTTCTCTACTAAATGAAGTAGTATAGAATTTTTTTTTTCTCTCCAATCATTTCTAACTCCTTTGACAAATAACACTCCTTGTTTTATTGGGAAACAACTATGAAGATTTTAATTTTCCCAATAAAAGAATTTAGTGGGCAAAATTAAATATTTCAGTTGGAATGAGAAAGCAAATACTAATTCTTAATTACATTTAGAATTCAAATACTTTATTTGAACTGGTCTCATCTATAAGTTAATTTGAAACTTATGTCATTAATTATGACCTTTACAACTTACACTTATTAAAGCAATTTTTCAATGTACCAGGTACTCCCGCTAACGCACGCTTATAACATTGCTACTATAAGTGGCGGCCAAATTAAAATCAAGTTTGAGTTTTCAACCGAGAATTGTGTTCTCAAAGAATCACTAGTATAAGTCTCAATCAAATTAGACTATGGGAATATGGGTTTTCAGTGGAATCAACAACAATAGAGTAACTAATAGTAAATAAACACAATAAATAGGTAAATTGAATCAACCAATGATGTAAATGCAACCAACGTAGAAACTATCTGACTCCCGATGATTATATCCTCGACCTAAAGGAAAAAAAAAATTAATTTAAGTTATGTCAATTAATTAGATTAACCTTGAAATCTCAAGATTAACTTACTTAAGTAATTAATTTGGTTGAACCTAACTAAGCTGAGGTCCCTACACTTAGCTTGGCAATTCCTACTACACAATCGCATAGGCTATGACCATTGGAACCAAACTCAACACTAATCATAATCACAGCATGGGATTACAGTATCCAAGACCTAAAATCTGTATTTTTATCCAACCAAATTGAGTTCTACTCCGTAGCAATTACTCCTAGGATGATCAAACCTAAAAAATTCACAAACCCATCCAACAATCATGCTTAAAAATCATTATGCACAATTAAGCAGTATAGGAAATTATCACAATTAAGCATTACAGGAAATTATCCCCTTGATAAGTAATGTAAAATATATATTTATGTATAGAGCAGATTACACATACCTCGTTTAGGATTTCTCCTATTCAAAATTAACTATATAGACCTTAATTAGCTATTTTGATGTTAGCATGATAAATGGACTATATGATGTCTCCACAATGACTATGTTTGGAACATTCAATTCTTTTTTATATTTATATGCAGAGGTGATTAATCTAAACTCGTGTAATATATGAAACTTATCCCCAGTGACTATGCTTGGGTTTGGTTAAATCTCTTTTTTGTATTCTAAATTAGTAAAGCTTTGTCACCTAAATGTTGAGAATCATACCAGGGAAAACAAAAAGCATACATACACACATACATGCATGCGTACATGATACTTACATATGTGCATACGTACATGTATACATTAGAATTTTATCTCAGCCTTAATGTACATAAAATATAAACGTTGTATTCAGTAATTATTATGTATGGTTAGGATGGCCGAGTGGTCTAAGGCGCCAGACTCAAGTTCTGGTCCTCGTGAGAGGGCGTGGGTTCAAATCCCACTTCTGACACGTACTGCTTCTTTTTTTTATACTACCGAAGAAGGATCGAAAAAGAAAGATACCTACCATTGTGTGAAGAGTTGGAAAGTTTTTACATTTTTTTTTTTTTTGTTCCACCATAAAGATGAAAAGAGTGTTCCACCCAAGAAGATGAGAGAAATATTATTACATTCCATTCTCTTTTAGGGGAAGTGTCCTAATATTTTTGTAATCTTATTTATACTAGAAGCTTTGGGATTTTTGTATCCATTAACTTCGAGACCCAATTTTAGACTATAGCTTACTAATTCAACAAGTATATTAACATAATTTTTCACAAAAAAAAAAGAATTAAATAATTTTAAACTAACGCTTACTAATTCATCATGTATACTAACATAATTTTTCACAAAAAATAAATAAATAAATAATTTTAAACTAAAGCTTACTAATTCATCATGTATACTAACATAATTTTTCACAAAAAAAAAAAAAAAAATCAACTAAACAATGGATGCTATCTTTATTATCCTACTGGTGCTATACAATGCCTACTTTCAATAATTGTATCCCTGATGTTAAATATAAAACCTATTTTGAGTTTTCTTCTAACAACTTAAATTTTTAAATTAAATCAGTTCTTAATATGATATTAGAGTCTCTATAACCTCATAGTCAAATATTCAAATCCTCCTACCAACACTTTCAACTCATGTTTATTTCAACTTATGGTATGAATGAATCTGTGCTGCTTTTACTTGGCAGTCTAATATTTCCAAACATCCCGTTTAATTGATTAAAAAATCTGAGATTTGGTTTCGATCTAAACTTAATTCTTGTAATATCAATCTATACTCAAGTAACTTACAAGTCACCAATCAAAAGTCTACAGTCAAGCTATTAAAGGACAAGGACAGTACTAATGAATTTAAGGAGCATGTGTTTGAGATTCCAACTTCAGCAATTCCATTCAATTGATTTTACGCAAGGAACAAAGACATGAAAGATGGGAATTTTGAAAAGTTAGACAGTGAGCCTGCAATTTGATTGGATCCCATGATCCAGTTCTCGCAATGTGTATCTGGCACAACCAAAGAAGTTATGAAGAATTGTTGAAAAGTCTTTACCCAAACCCACTTTAGAAAGCCATAACTGGCTGAAGGTAGATATATTCCCCAAGGATTTCAGAAAATTGATTGAAATGTTATTACAAGAGAGATATAGGATGGTAAGAGAAGAAGAAAAATTGAACTTTTGAGGGTCTAGAAAAAAGAAAACATCCTCTGAAAGGCCACAGCCTTCTAGAAATATTCCCCTTAAAGTTTCGAAGCTTACCTAAATAGTATAGAAATTTTTTCTTCTCTCCAACCGTTTCTAACTCCTTTGACAAACACTCTTTGTATTATTGGAAAACGACTATGAAGATTTTAATTTTTCCCATTAGAAGAATTTAATGGGCGAAGAAAAAACTGTTAATTACATTTAGAATTCAAGTTCATTTGAACTGATCTCATCAATAAATTCACTTGGAACTTATGTCATTAAGGATGTCCTTTACAACACTTTTAGACCTCTATTAAAGAAAATTTCAATGTACTAGCTACTCCCACCAACAGAGCTACTGCATAGCTAACATAGTAAAAATTATAATTGTTGGAAACTATGGCTAGATTCAACAATACCTTTCTTCTTATAATGATCTTCCTTGTGGCATGCAGTGGTTTGTTGGTGTCCCCTGCGCTATCCTCTTAATACGCTTCCAACCCCTCAGCAGACTGGATCAACATTTAAAAGAATGTGGATCTAGATTAACCCCAAAATGTCGTGAAGAATTATCTGGATTTATAGTTCTTGGAAAGGGTACAGTAACAAAAGAATGTTGTGATGAACTTGTGAATCATTTGGAGAAGCATTGTCACTTTGATTTGATGAAGTCCTTGGTGTTGAATCCAAATTTCAAAAGTGCAATCTTTGAAATTTTTGAAAGGGGTGAACAAATTTGGAAAAAATGTGCTTTGGTTGCAAAATGCCCATCTCCCTCATCTTTATTAGGCTAAATCATAAATTGAGAAAATTAATAACAAGTTGTAATTTCATAAGTATCAATAATAAGGGAAGCACTACATCTATATCTAAATTAATATTGGTTGAATACCTTGAGCTGTATAAATTGAAACTATAAGAAATAGTGTAAACTATTGTTTTTCTTTTGGTTGAAATCGTGACGTTAGAATATGAAGCTACATAAACATGTCCTGAATTGCCTTTGTCATAAATTTAACATGATAGTAACAATTTTCGTATTGTCAGAGTGAATAAGAGCTTGTGCTAGAAGTTCGTCTAGCAAAAACCAATAATTCTATGAAATTTTAAATTGTTCGTATTGACATCTAAAAAAATAAAAGCAGAATCATTTCACGGGCTTTTATTAAAAAGTAATACTTCTAGAAGCAAAAATAGATAAAAGAAAAAGAAAAAGTACTTTTGGCTACAGACCTTAAGTTCCAACGTCTGAGTTCTGTTGAAAAATAAAGCATCTATATGTAACATAGTATTATGTTAAAATTGTGAGGTTTCAGGATGTTGAAAAGTGATGATTTGATAGACCCATTTTCACCATATAATACTTTACTTTTGCGCCTTGGAACTAGTTCCCATGTTTGGTATTGAAGGAACTATCCATGGAAGATAATCCACTTTGGATCATTACAAGCTTCGTGAAAGGATTCTGGTTTCATATTACCTTGAATGGAGTTGATGAATAATCATGTTCAAGAGTAGCATGACTACTCAATAGCCAATCTTCTTTGTGAAAGTACATTTTAGGTTAGACATTTCAATTAGCGACATAGCAGAATTTCCTGATGACTACCACCGACTTTATTATGATAGTGTTAGATATAAATTTTTGTCCCTCACTTAATAACTTAAATGTTTAGATTAAATCGATTATTATATTTGGAGATCAAATCCTTCTATCTTTAAACTTTCAATAAAATTAAAAGTTCAAAACACACTGTTCAAATGAGTATATGATATGTTTGTACTTTAAGCTGAAAGGGTTTATTTTCTCAATTAATTTAAAATACCATATGATATAAGTGGATTTGAGCTTTATTCAAATTTTAAGTATAAAGGACTTTCACAAGGTTAAATTGATTCTTAACATATGAGAGTTGAAGTGATTACCTCTAGATTCGGACACTTCTCTTAGTGACATCGTAACATTTGTCATAGTATTGAACGGGGAACTTCATCGTGTTGCATTCTCTACACCCAAAATTTTGATTAAACTTAAATCAATCCATATATCTACTATAGCCAGATTCATTGTCATTATTTTTAGTCAACACTTGACGAGCAGAAGGAATAAGATTTCTAGTGTTTGGTTAGATAGGGTTTGATCTGCCATTTGATGGAGAGAAGAGAAACAAAGATGAAAAATTGGTGGATTCGTGATTCATATATACCATGTTACAATTTGTTATAAAGGTTGATGCAGTTGGGACTTTCTTTTTTTGACATATCAAGGTTGCGTAGTCTCAAATCATAGAATGCTCGAAAAGTATAAATTAACAGAAAAACTTACTGCAATAATAGATGAGTCCAATCTCATATTCATCAAAGCATCAAATTGCTTCCAAATCATTTGGTAGACTTATAAATTTAAAGAATTATGCAGGATGGCTCCATCATCAGCCTCAAATACAATTTCAAAGCTTGAGTCCAGGGACACAAAATGGTAGATAACCTTTATATCCCAAGTGTACAGACTTTTCTTCTATTACGGATAAATTTATCTTTCAGCAATTTATGATATCAATTTATCACGCTGAAAACAACTGGATAGATTATGTGTTTAAGCACATAGTTGTAATCGTTTAGCCTCATCACACCAACATTATAGAGTATAGACCTGTTTACATGGAGCAACAAGACTGAGGTATTTACCTTATAAGTAGATAAATTAGCAGTAATTTGGCTAAATGCTTGAACATTCTGCTCAAGAGTTGCTTCATGGGACCACAAATTCCTGAGAACACACAAGAAAACAAGTATATGACAAAATCTTGAAACCAGTGCCAGCAAAAATAAATAAATGCAAAATAAAAAGATGAGGAGCTGAGGATTCTGAGGCAGTATATGAAAGTCAAAAGAATTAGTTAACTAAGTAGAAGTTTAAAAATAAATAAATAAATAAATAAAATAGTGATGATATATTTTATAAAACAAGGCCCTGTCACTCCATGTACCTGACGCAGAATCTAAAAGGTACCACAACCAAAACAATGTGCAAACTATCACATATGCTCGTGAAGACCTTTCATAGAATTTGGAATTTAAGTACAAATTTAGTTCTGTAATTATTGTTTTGACTTGACAAAATGATTTGGAATAATTAAAATAGAATAATCGACTAAAATTAAAAAAAAAAAAAAAACAACAATAACAAAAAAATCTACAAATAAATATGAGAATTTTATCATATAATTACCCACTTAATTTAATGAAAATTCAAATCTTTAACCGCCCATTTGGTACAAAGAATTGTTTTAGAAATAATAGGAATAGGAAAAGGAAAATGTAAGAGGAACTCCAAACAATCTTTTCTACAAAATCTAGTTTGGTATGAGGAGAAAAAGAGTATAGATTGCTTGGCATAATTCTGCTTGATATGACTATAATGTAAATCTGAAAATGTTTGAGGAAAAAACACAGGAAGTTCGTACAATAGCAGCAAGTCTGCCCACCGCCATCCCTTGTTCTCGCCGGCATTGTTGCACCACTAGAAAATTGCATAAACCAGCCCTTGCTATTGGCTAGAGAACAAAGTTGTTAGCTTAAGGATGTTTTAATTAAAACTCTTAATTGATTTTGATTAAAAATTTTAAATTTATCAAAATATTTTTATCTTGTAAAATATTTTATGATTTTTATAATTAATAAAAATACTTTTTTAAAATTTTTGGTTATTTTAACTAAATCAAAATATGTTTTGGTTAATTTTTTAAAAGGATTTTTATATTAGTAAATGTAATCTCTTTTTAAAAATAACTTTTTTAATCTTTCACATTTTCCCACTTCTTAACCCTCAAGGGTATTTCGTGTATGAGCATTATTTTAGTTGGTAAACCCATTTTTACCTCTTTTGAAAACTTGTTTAGTCAATATATCTTTCTTTGATAAAAATTCAAATAAGCAAATCAATTATTCTAACCAACATATCTATGACCCCCGTTTTTCTTCTTTACATACATTGGCCCACTCTTTCTTATAGAATATTGTTTTATTGAAAATATCTCTCTTATCCATTGTCACTGTAAGTTATTATAAGTCAATAAAAGAAAAAGGAAGGCAGACCAACACTCAATTGGATCATCCCATGCACCTTTTAGACCAGTGGATAAAAGGAGAAAAGGAAGCCAACATTTATAAGGCCAGAGATTACATAAAAATTATACAAGATAAATAGAAAACACATGTGATAAAGACAGAGTCACATTAAAACCTCACAAACAAAAGGTTGTCACATGTAAGATAATAAGAGCTATTCAAGTGGGAAAGGAGATCAATCCAACAATCATATTTCAAATTCTAGGAGAGAAGATCTCACACTTGATAAGAAGAAAATCATGTACATTATATTTTGCTTATACACTTCAAAGTTCTTTTCTTCTTCATTTTCATATACCAAAACTTTTACTTTGGATAATTTTTTTGATATATTGAATTTATTGAGAAATCTGTTGATATAATATTTCTTGTAAATCATTTTTTTGTAAAAGCTTCTAATTTACATACTTATGGTCATAACCCTTATTGAAGGTAGATTTAGTTTATAAAAAACTTAATAATCGTTGTAAATGTTTTTCGTAGATCTAAAAAATCACGTTTGAAACATGGATAGCTTGAAGGAACTGCTACTTAAATAAGTGAACAATGGATCATGAGCATAAATTAAAAAAAAAAAAAAAAAAGAATCAGAGATATTATATATATATATATAAAATAAAAAAATAAAAACTAAGTTCCATAAATAATATATATTTTAAGCAATAGCACTCACGGTGATTCCAGAAATTATCAGTCATGTTCTCTCAAAAACGTGACTACAACCCAGTTACAACAAACATCAATTAGAAAAAGTATTTACATAATTTAAAACTTCCTGTACCAAAGTTGAGAATATATTATTTTATTTTATTTTTTCATATTTTACCGAAATTCTATTTCTCATAACATATTTCCTAGCAATCCTCTTATTAATCTGTGTTAATTATTACTTATAATACATCTATAAACTATTAGATTTTTAGCTAAAAAAAGTTATAAAATGCATTACAAATTAAATTTAAAAAGTATTTAAATAAAACAGGTGTTAATAGAAGTTTGAGAAGTAAACGCATCATCATCCCCTAAGGGATTCCATTAACCTATCTATGTGAAAATGATCGCATTGACATTGTAATAGAGTATATAATAAATTTGCTTATAAGGGTATAAATATCTATATCCTTTGCAATATAAAAAATGCTATCAAAGAATAAAAATAGCCAAAGAATCATAGTTAAGATAAGTATAATTATTATACAATTGTTACAAAAAATAATGAATATAAGATTCCACAAAATCAGTGTGGGGAAGAAAAAGAAGGACCAATAAGCAATTATATGTTCATAATTATAAAATGGAAGAATGGTGATTAAACTTTCCTTCAAGTAAATTTACATGAATGATCTATCAAAATCTTTGAACTAAGGTGGCATGATGAAGCAATCAAAGAATACCTCTTTCAATTTCCCTCTCTTCTTGGAAGAAAATAATATAACAAAGTGCATATTATATCATAATATTAGAATCTATTATATAATGTGGACACTACAAATTTCATTCAATTATGTATGTTTAACTATTGAGTCTATTTTATAAGATATAAATACATCACATGACAAAAAGGGGAATGTGTAAGGAAATAACTATCATCCATTAGATATATTTAATATAAGCATGTTGTCCTAAGTCCAATAAGTTGCAAATTCTTGAATTAGATCCATATTATAAACTTAAATGCATAACTTCATATCATATACAACTTGAAGTTTAGGTGTCATTATGTATTTTTAAGTTTATTTTGTAAGACATAAACACACCATTACATAATAAATTTGTAAAAAAGTTTGTTTTATCTTCTCATACTATTTTTAATTTTAAAAAAATTACATTTTAAATTAAAAAAAATTCTCGTATTTTAAATAAAAAAAAAAAACAAATGTGAATTTCTTGTGCAAAAAAAATATTCTAATAAATTTTATTTTTATTTTTAATTTAAAATATAAATATTTATTTAATTTAATTTAAAATGTAAATAATTTTTTAAAATTTAAAAATAAAAAAAAAATTATCGTAAAAAACAATAGATGACATTAATCTTCCCGTCAAAATCAATACACTCTTCAGTCATGTAATCAAATACTAAGTGATATGTCTACTTTTTAGGTGCATGTGAAATTAGCTATAATAATAGCAAATTTGTCATATTTATCCTCTCTTTGTCGGTACTAGTTTCAGTCTTTTATCTATCAATTACATAAATTTAAAAAAAAAAAAAAGCCTAAAATTACATAAATCACATACATATTTGGTTTACAACTTCAATTTTCTTTTTTTTTTTTTTACTTTGGCATTTCTTGCAATCTTGTGTTAAATATAGAAGGAAAAAATATTATTAATTATCTCTCTAAAATAAAACAAATATCTTATATTTTTTAAGCACAGAATTTTTCAAATTGTGTTTTATAATTTTATTTTACTTGTCATAAATAAAATTGAAATACAAATTTATTAATACTAACTAAATTTATTTATACTAACTTAATCGTAAAAAAAGAGTCGAGTTTGATGTTAAAATATAAAAGTTAACATGAATATTGTGCAATATTACTATTATACCAAATACCATTTCGCTATTGTGATATTCATTTAGTCGATGAAATGACTGAAATAATATTATTAATGCCAATTTTTTTATTCTATGTATCAGTGTATTGATTAAATTTTCTTTTTTATTTGAAGGTTAACCTCCATTTAAAGATCATTTCGTATGAAAAATTATTGAAAAATCAGTCAATAAAAAAAATCGATCATGTTAAATATAGAAAACTAAAGCTACTCTCTCCCTTCTATTTATTTTCTTTTTCTCCCACTTCTATGGTCAAATATTTTATTCCAAATTTGTCCCTCTCCCTCTCCATATGACCAGACTTGTCAACATTCCATACCCAAACCTTTTCTTTTTCCCCTTAGAAACTATAAACTATAGATACAATGCAATCCCATACTTGTCAATCATTACTAAGCAAAGTCAACTTACATCTTTTATCTTTTAGCTCTACGTCAATTTTTTTTTTTTTTTGGTTATTTTACTTTAAAAAATGTAAGTTGTACATCGATTTATACATGTATTTTTTTAATATATTTTTCTTTTATAATAATTATAAAAATTAAATTATAAATAAATATATAAATATTACCTCTCTTTAATTTTTCCTTGTGGAAATTTTAGCAATAAAAAATATTGCTAATTTGGATATAAGTTGAGAGTCACGAATTTTATCGATATTATTATATTATACTATAACGTTTTTGTTGTTCTTAAGATACAATTGCATTTTTTTTTATGTACTTATTAAATAAAATTTAAAACCTATACACTCAATAGAAAACTCACTATATATATATATATATATATATTTTACTCGTAAAATCGTTTTATTGAAGGCGCCAGTTGGAGAGATTTCTAGAAGCAAAAAATCCCTCTCGACACGTTGAAGTAATTTCATTCATTCGATTAGAAATATTTTGATGCACGCATCCCGAAGCAGGGCCATTTTAGTCTTTTCAGTCTTCGTTAGAGTAACCAACCACGTATCGGCAAGGAAAGTGGGAAACTATAAAAGGAGCAGCTCTCTTGTCCTTATGGTTTCGTTCGTTATTCATTTCATTCTTCTTAGCCCCTACACTCTACTCTTTTTCTTTCCTCTTGGATTTTCTCTCTGAGAAACTTCGAGAAGCTGCAATGGCGATTGTTGGAGTTTCAATGTCGTTCGATCTTGCCAAAGTTCCTCGCCTTGTTCCGCTCCATTATTCATCGTTCACTCGCAATTCTGCAGGCCCAAAGCGAATTCGCCAAGCAAGATGTGTGGGTAGCAGTGGCAGAACCTCAACCGTTTATGTTAACCCTAGGTTTGGGTCTTCAAAGGGAGGTGCAGGTCTCTTGGAGCGACCCTCATTCGACCAGTCACAGTTTGAACCCATGACTCAAGTTCGAAAAGGTAATTTCAATTGCTTGTTCTTGTATTTGTTTTCGATTTTCGGATGCGACCGTAGACCTCTGTATCTATAATTCTTTTTTCCCCTTAATCTTGTGTTCATACTTTTTGAAACCCTCAGTGAGTTCTTTATCACTTTCTTGATATTTAATTGCTTTAAATAATTGTATCATGTTTAACTTGTATAAGAGTGAAGAAGTGTAGATGTGTTGCTGAAGTAACTACCAGAATAAATTTAGAAAGAAAATGGAAGCTTCAATTATTCTTCTTGTGATATGTTTTTGTGTATATTTCCATAATCAAATTCGGAAGTGATTCTTGAATAGGAAATATTTTGCGCCAATTTTGAGCTTCTTCTAGTTGTTTGAGTGTTTTATGATTCATTTCCTATTATCCCTCTGAGTTTGTGAATCATTAAAGCCTTCGGATCTTCTTTCTTTCTTTCTTTACTTCTTCTTCCTGTTAGTTTTTAAATTATTAAATTATTTCCCTAATGTATCTGATTTATCATGCTGTATTTTGTTGAACCATTCTTGTTCTTTTATTGGCTAAGGCTCAATGTGCTTTGATAGAAATGATTTCCAAAGAAATTCTTAGTTCAATATACTCCCTTTAAGGAAACCATTACCATTGAAACATAAGAGCCTAACAAGAAGAATATCTAAGATACGAGTTCAAACTTCATTTTCAGTCCGAAAACTCTCGGTGCATCATTCTGTTTCAATTGCTCTCTGTTTTGGCCACTTCTTTCAACCAAGTTGTGAATAGAACGTACAATTCATATTTTCCTTTATTGCAATTACAGGAGGGGGTATTGGACCACTGAATGCCAGAAAAAGAGTTGGAAATATTGATTGGTATAGGGTTCTGCTTATTGATGATTTACATCATACTGAGGATTTAGGTAAAGTTGCCTTCACTTATCTAATCAACGAAGTAAAAGACCATGTGCATTTACATCTTCAAGGTTCATTTTGGAAGAAGGATATTATCATTTCTAGATAATTTTGCTTTCACTTATTGCTATGATTGTATCAATAGAAAGAACAATTTATCTGATCAAATTGTACTGGTTGAACTATCAAGAATTTTGGTTCAATTCATCAAAGATATTATCATTTCTAGTTTTTCTCCCCTCCCCCCATACTGGAAATCATCATTTCTACTAGTTGTCTTCCTTAAATGGCATCATTTGGCATGTAAAGAAATTGCTTTTGATGCAAACTAAAGAGTTTCTCTCCACTTGCAGTGGCAAAGGTTTTACCCTGGGCTGTTCCATTAGTTACACCAGTGAAGGCGCGCAAATTATTTCATGAATCAAGGAAAAATAAATCAGCTATAGTCATTGTCACAGTGAAGGTATTCAGTTTTCTTTTTTTCCTTTCTCCATTTTTGATAGTTTGAATAGAGATATACTAGTATCTCTTAGTTGTGGATTTTATGTTCTTGCATTTCTACACATAATTTACCTTTGAAACTTCTATAAGTTGAAGATACATAAGAAGGAAGACCAATCAAAAGTTCAATCTTAACCTCTGAAGATGTTTTTGTATTTATATTTCTGAACAGTCAGAAAACTGCATCCATTGCAATTGTACTTTGAGAAAGAATTAAAGTCTTAGATATAATTGACAAAGGCATTTTTGTGGCACTACAAACATTTTAGTTTACCAAACAAATTGTGTTTTTTCTTTTTATTCAATAAAAAAAATTATGGTTTTTTTTTTTTTTCTTTTTCAAAATTTGTGCTCACCTTTTGTTCTTGGTATAGGAGCATGCTGAGTTCTATGCACAATTGATGCTTCGTTATAGACTGCTATCAGCCATTGAACCTGTTCCGTAGTGCATGAGTGTACTACGTTTCAAGAAATTCAAATAAGCAAATTTGCTGCTTTGAGGATATTCTTGAGTGTATATAACAAATTTTGTAGCTCCTTAGACGAGAATGAGTATTTCTGAATTTTGTTAGGTTTGCTGAATACAATGAGTATTTCAGAATTTTGTTAAGTTTGTTGTTAAGCAAGGCCACTTTACGTTATGGTACAGACAAATATTGGATTTTTTGATTAGTTATTCAATGTTAATCATACTTGAATCACTTGATACTAAAACCTCTTATATAATTATTCTACTAAAAAATTAACATAATACAGAATTTATATCACATTAGTATATAAATATGTAATACCAATATTTACATATAATGTAGTACACAATATAATTAATGTTATTGAGAATCATTAGTCAATGTCTGTAAACAATGAAATGATTAGCTAAAAATCAACATTTGCATAAAAAGCAAAAAGTTTTGGACTCATAGTCCAAACACTCAAGTGTAAAGTTATTTATGGATAAGTGAACTTTTGTGAGTATAAAAAAGTAATAATAAATTAAAATAATACTTTAAGGGTTTTTCGCAAATAACTCACATTGATTTTAATGAATATACTCAATTATGGTGTATAAAAGTACTTGATGGCACTTAACTAGTCTAGCAATACATTAATAACATTATTTGCATTTAATAAATATTGTCATAGTTAAGTCATTCAATAATGATATATTTGATTTGCATAAAGTAATTTAGATGGCCGTCTAACTTAATATTTTTTGAAAATGACCTATTTATCTATATATTAATAATTTTGTTGATAATTATTGAAACTCCTGAAAAACTTCCAAAGCTATAAATTGCTTAAATAATGAATTTGAAATGAAAGATTTTGAGAGGATCAAACTTTGTTTTGGTCTACAAATTGAGCACTTAAGGAATGAAAATGTAGACCAAGACAAATTACATGTGGATCAAGACAAGAAAATTACTCAATGATATGTGGCCATTTGGAAATTAAGATAATAACAAGACTGAGTTTTATATCCCAACTAAAATTCGAGACAATACCAAAACAAAAATTCCTATCCTAGTCCCGTCTCATCTCATCCCATCCCAATAATTGTTTTGATATATAAAAATTTTTGTACCAAATTGTATCATATTTATTTAATATTTCAAAGAAAAATAAAATTAAAAAAGTTTTAAAAAATATATTACTCACATAAAAAAATAAAACTTTAAAATAATGCCAAGACAAGATAGGACAAAAGATTTGGGATGAAACCAGGATGGGAGGAGATTTTTTGTCTGAATCTCAACTAAATTTTGAGACAAGATCAAAACAAGCAAAATCTCATTCCTTACCCATCTCTAATTAGAATAACACTGTTGAACCGTGTAGCCAAAACAGAATGTATAAATTGTTGCTGGTTTTCACTTGATTTTTTGTCTCGAGTCACCACAATGGAATTACCAATATAACCAGCGATACATTTTCAGTTATTGTTGAAAGAAACAACTGCTAGTCAACCCTACAGTTCCAGGATTCACTTTGTCCAGTTACCAATATCAGATTCAGCACTTCCCGAAGCTGTAAGATACATGATGCTTGAATAGAATGCTGGAATTCTTGATGAACTGAAAATATACATCCATTTTCATTAACATTCAGAAAGCAATATAAATAGCTCTTCATCAGTTATTGCTCCCATTTCCATGGCTCTTTCAAGTGCAGTGAGTCCTTCACCATCTTTAAGTGATGGTCTCGCGCCCCTGAATAATTGACATGTTAGTTTTTATATATATATGATCCAACATATAACTGGCAATCTAACAGTCAAAATCATCCATATCTGAGAAATCATGAGAAAGTTAGCAAAGTGTTTAATGCTTGAAACACACATGAAAAGGGGAAATGATATACAATCAAATTATGTCACTTCATCATAAGCAAGGAATGGTATTTTTTGACATAGTAAAGATGACAATTTTAGGAAGTGACCGGTGGCAATTTTATAATTTTATTGACTTCTTTCATAAATTACCATTTGGTTTAATAAAATATATTGAATACATATTGACATCAGTTAAAAATGCAAATGAAGATCAAAAAATTCAACAAACATATTCTTAAAAAATAATATATAAAAATAAAAACACGTTTCAAGAATTAAAAATGGAAAATAAAAATATGAAAACATTTCCTAAACCAAACAAGCCCTAGATACCAAAATATTGAAAATTCCACTGTCGTTAAACAGGGAGTACATTCACTATTTGGTTTGCACTATGCCGTCTTTA
Organism: Bauhinia variegata; assembly: GCA_022379115.2. Taxonomy (NCBI): domain Eukaryota; kingdom Viridiplantae; phylum Streptophyta; class Magnoliopsida; order Fabales; family Fabaceae; genus Bauhinia; species Bauhinia variegata. Next base: position 8,353,833 of record CM039426.1, read on the forward strand.
CGGTGACATCCTAATAGCTAGGATTTCTTTGTAAAAAGAGGGTGCTGCTGTTTGATGAAATTTACTTTCCCAACTCAGTTTTTTGTCAACCTTTCCTGTTTTATTTTGGAGGATTCTTCTTACTCTCCAGTTAGCTTACATCCCATGAAATTCTTACCATAAAGAATGCAAACCAGGGAAAAGATCTCATGCTTAATATAAATATTATTACCTCCTAAGTAGAAACTTTGCCAATGAATTCTTCGCACTAGAGATGCAATGGTGCAAGGGAGTCCTTCCGCGGAAGTCACAAACGTTTACATCAGCACCAAATTGGAGCAACAATTCAACCATGAGAGTACTTCCAGATTGACATGCCAGATGCAATAACGTACAACCTTGGGGACAGTTCAAATGTCCACTAGGGTCTTCAATTTGCAGACTGGCAGCAGGATCATGCCGAGGCTCCTCAGCAGTTTTACATCCAATTTCCATTTCTTTTGCATCGGCATGGTTAAACACATCTTCATATTTGGTGTTTACCAAATTTGAGTCTGAAATGACAATAAGGCGATACACTTCTTGTATATCTATAGCCAGTACTGCTTTCCAGATTTTTACAGCAACACAAGGAACTCCAGGAATAGCCTTTTCTCTGACAATTAGCGATTTCTCTATGTACTGATTGAAAAATAGAAATTATGATGATATTTAGATCAAAGTAAAGACTGAACACAAAGAAATTTCCAAATTGAACTAGGGGTAAATAGAGATAAGAGGGAGAAATAAATTAGGGAATGAATTAAAAAAAAAAGAAGAAACTACAAGATTATCAATGTAACTAATTTACTCATAATATTGAAATTTGAGTTAACAATCTCTCCGTGTTCGTGAAACCATTCATCATAATTCCATTCCTTCTAAGAATAGGAACAAGGAACAATAACTAGGATATATAAGTGAAACCAATATAAATAGGGAACATCAATTCCAATTGAAAGTCTAATTATGATAAACTACCAAACTTTTAAGTAGAAAAAAAAACCCTACAGCTAAATGGCATCCTGAATGCTGATGCCTAGGACGCAAAAATACCTTAAGCAGCCCAAAGACTAATTTTGTAATTATTTCTCTAATTGTTAAAATATGATTGGATAAGGTGTCAAAAATCTTAAAAAGCAGATAAAATGATGAAAAGTCTTGAACAACTGGATATATAGTAGAACAAGGTAGTATAATTAAAAAGCAACATAACTCTTACATAGAGGGGAAGGATTCTTGACATTTTACCTTGTTTGCTTCAAAACATAGAGGGGTAGGAGAGGGATTTTAATCCTTCATTTTCCCTCACTTCCCCTCCAAAAGTGGGGCTTTTAGGACGGAAAGTCAATTTTTAACACCCAAATGTCTAAATTGACCCCATTTCCTTCATCTCTAATTTAATTATAAGGTTATTTTAGTAATTTCATTTCATAATCCCTCCCCTCCCGTCCATGAGGAAACATTCAATGAAAACTGTATTGTTGCAGAAAACCTCAAGCACAAGCGATAAAATTATAAATTTACAGAACTGAAAATTAGTGCAAGTATGTGAGACTAGGCTCTCAGTTATTATCACAGTAATTGAATGATAAACATCTGGCAGGATATCTGATGACTAATAGTTTGATCTAAAAAAACCAGCAGTGATATCACCTAAAAGTATCTTCTCTCTAATAAAATGACAAGAATCTCTATACATTTGGTCCTTCCATAGAAGACTGGATAGAGGCAACGTAAAGAGGATGAGTGTATCTCTTTGCAGCAAGTCAAGCCTTAATTTGATTAATCTGGGTATGAGGGAAAATGAAGCCATGTAAACCCAATGACAACCAACTGTGGACTTACCATAAGGGAAAGGAACCAATTCTCAAGTCCGTTGGAGCCTGAGGCAACCATTTCATCAACCATTGCCTTATACCACTGGGAAGAGAATAGCTTCACCAGATTCTTAAGAATGAACTAATTACAATGAATCAACAGAATCATAGTAGATATGTTCAGAAATCAGCTGAAGAGTAGATCTGGAGTGTTTGAGGGACGTTGGTGCCGGAATGCATATCAGACGGAAAGAAGGGGATGTGTGTGTGTGCCAAGGGGGAGATGATGATGGGCTACCGAGGACAGACCAAATTGGAGTCTTTTTAACCTGAATGAGGAGATAGGTTATGAATATTCTAGGGTAGCGGAAAAGGAAAACAGCCACTAACACTAGAAACACAAATGCTACTGGAGTTGAAACACAGTAAGAAAGAGAATATTCATTGCTGGAAAAGGACACGGTGGGGAAGGAGAAATTTCCACAATAAAATTGCTCTGTTAAGTGTTTGACTACATCTTAGCTTTGTTATCCACATCAGGCTTAAACATGGGACTCATACATGCTAATTACATGCCCATATGTCAGCCACCTAATTAGATATTACTATCATTTTTCACATGTCAATATTCTAACAGCTTTTACTTTCCTTTCAGCCACTGGCTTCATGATGATTCTTCCTTTCCCATATAAGGACTAAACATTCTCTCTGCCAGCACAAGCACTAGACTTTCTCTAGGCCTCTAAGAGAAACATCCACTTCATACTGCCAAGGCCTTCCTAACGAAAGATGACTAACATCCATACCAACTACATAAAAAACCAGTCTATAAATTTTGCAAATAGAAGTAGGGATATGGCAAGTTTCAGTCACCTTCAATTCAGTGCCTTTCTTGATCCAACAAATTACGTAAGCACTGTTTCAAGCTTTAAAGAATCAATAAGTCTCCTAGATATAATATTTTCACAGCTGCTGCTATTTTGAATGATTGACCATCCTAAGCAAGTGTTGCACCACAAAATTTTCTCTCCATCTTCACATGCTTCTTCTATTTCATCTTCAAATATCTTCTCTCCAAATCATCTTACCAAAGTTTGGACCTTTAAATTTTTTTTTTTTTTTTGTTTATTTGTTTAGAATAAAAAATTTAAGATTTTGAATTTCTTTTCATTTGGAAACTCTGGTTTGAAAATTTTGGAATAGATTTTGGTCATTTCAATTTTGTGGATTTTGAAAATTAGATTTAGGGTGACATATATGGGGCCGCTGATTTAGGATTTTGGATTGGGTAACTGATAATTGGGATCTGGATTGTGTATGCATGATTGCTTGTCATTACAGTTTGGATGACAGATGATTAGTGTCTGAAAATCATATATGGTTTCTGAGGGGTATTACCCACTCAACTGCTGCAAGGAGGGCTTGCAAAGCTCGCTGAGTGTAGTGTGTAAACTCCCAAGATTCTTGATAAAATAAATTCAATTGTCCTTGGGCGATCAGCTGCCATTGAACAAGGCTGATCCTCGCTCTGATACTAACTGAAGCAAGGAAAACTAAGCTAGATAACCCTTTCGGTCTGTCCCAAAGAAAGAGGAAACACTCAGAAACTGTATCGATGTTGAAAAACTCAATTACAAGAAATGAACTTATAGTGAGTTTAAGCCCCCACAAACTAAGTTAAACCTAGTTAGACTAGAAAAACTAAAGGGAATAACAAAATTTAGAAAGTAGAATCTAAAAGGAAATTACAAAAATAGGAAAATGGACTAGTTATTGTTCATGTTACTGTAGCATGTTACCATTCACACTACAGTGGCATGACACCTATCCTACATCACTTTTGAAAATCCATTGTTCAGAGATAAGTAAAAGTACAATATTCAGATATGACCAACTTTGCAGGAAATTGTCAATAATATATTTTCCTTCAGTTTCCTGCAACCTAAATAGAAATAAGAACAGTGGGAGAGACATTTCTAGTAGGAAAACAACGTACACCACTAATGACAAACATTTTTCTGGTGTCCCATTTCTGTTTCCAAGATGTAGTTTACATGACATGCAATCAGTAGACTAATGAGTTGGATTTCGAAGAATCTGTTGCCTCATTTAAGAGTAGAAAGAAGCAGTTCTAAGCACCCAGAAAAATATTATGACAGGACAGTAATTGTGGAACAAGATAAGAAACCCATATAATAAAACTAGTTAATATTAAAAAACATGATTGCTGATTATCTTCAAACAATATTTGCATGAAAGCTTACTTAGTCAAGGTGATGGATGCTTTATAACTCTGCTCTCCTCTTTGTTTTACTAATACTTGTAAGCCATCTCTAAAAGAAATAGACTTAATAATTCACATGTAATTTTCATAAAGCCTTTCCTTTTATCTTTGCTTTTTAGGTGATACTGCATCGTCAGACAATAACTCTGGCAACTTCTCAAACCAAAAGCTAATAATCCAAAGCATTTAAAGGCTCCCTGAAATCTTTCTATGCAAAAACTTTCAACTCCAAAATCACAATCTGTGATGCACCAAATGATCAAATGCAAGTCCATTCTAAACTTTCACAACATATACTTTTTGAAACATCTTCCAGAAATAAATAGTCAATCTGGCATGCATTCAGTAGTCTGTTCAGTTGTTTGGCATTGGCCATTTAGTCTTCCGTTGAGGGACTATTTCAGAAATTTTCAGCAGTCCTCATCCAACTTTGAATGGATGCATTTTTTGCGTGTCTTATCATTCTATACCTTATTGAGATGTACTTCAAGTGTACTTTGATTGCTTCTTTGGGGAGCCTTTTCAACTTGCTTTTGTTGATCTAAATTAGATACAGGAACTAACTCCAGTAAACAGATGTAGCAAATACCCAGCATCATCTTTTACTTTTTAATCAACTAGTGTCAAATTTCTACAATAATTACATGATAATTTGTTGGGTGAGACTAGAAATACTCTTGACTAACGTTAATATGTCAAGACTATTTTTTGATAGCTAAGTCTTATCTAGAAGCTATTGACAAACCTGTCACATGGTTACAGATTGAAATTTGAAATTCAAGCATTTTGATTAGTCAATTTAGCAACAAGCAAGATATGGATGCACCCATTATTTAGAGAGAATATGAGAAACTACTAGCAATAGACTTTGTTACTCGTGGGAAGAAATTGTCGCATGTCTAACATATAATTCTCCCTCCATTGCAGTAAACTACAGAGATTTCCGTTCACTGCTCACCTTTGCATGGATGTACCTTTCCTTCTGTTGAAAAGCATCTGTAGGGCATGGTTTTGTAGGAGCATTTGATTCTGCTCTGCAGATAGTCATTCCAAAAAAGAGGGGAACTATTAATGAATAATGAGGATGAATTTTACTGGGGAAAGGATGCATGCTATTTAGGGTTTTCGATTTTGTCAATTACCTTTCATTGTCAGGTAGAAGTAATCCCTCCCAGACAGAGTTACAATAAGCATTACCCAAATTACGAAACAAGTCCAAAACAGTAGGTTCCCAAACCTTGACGTCTAATGTTATAGATCTCACCTACAGTTGGCAAAAGAAACATGAGAGCTAAACTAAGTCAATAGTATATTAGAAGTTACAGTACTCAAAGTAATAGGTAATCACATCATATATTATATTTAGTCATGCATTATTGATGCGAATATGCAATATGACTTATCAAAACTAATAAAAACACAACATTTATTAATTTTTTTGAAAAAAAAAACACACAACAGCAACACAAAAAGTGAAGGCCATTGACACAAGAAATAATAAGAGACTGAGCAAAACTGGTGAATTCAATTGATCAAAATCTAACTTGGGCATTTAGGATAATGGTTTCTTAACAGAAGCATAGTACTACAGTATAACGACTCCAGAGCAATAAAATGCAAGAACTAAAATCTTTAAAGGAATATGTATGCTTTAATGCTATAAATATACTTCACAACATTTTCATTTAAGTTACACGTCTCTTTTTTTGACAACATAAGCAAAGAAATACAGACACCAGATAAATAAATGGCCTGTAGCTTAATCTGAAAAGATGCACCTTTGAGATATGAACTCCAAGATTTCGATGAACACCAGAGCATTCAATACACAACAATATGCCAAGGTTTAAAGATGCCCAATCTGGTTCAGGAGAATTGCACTCAGCACATTTATCATTCCCAGGGATTTCCCTTAAAATCTTAGAGACACTATTGACTTTCATGGAACATAAGTCATCTGTCAAACATCTGTAGCTATCTGGTGCTTGATTATTCCAAGAAGCACCAGTTGCTGAGCTATTATCTTTTGGATGTGATGTACCATGATGAGGCTGCATAATCAAGTGAGCTGTGTGTTAACATCTATAGTATAATGCACATTTGGCACAAGGTTACGTCCTTCTAAAAGTTTTGGAAAGATAACCTGTTGAAGAAACTGAGAATTAAAACGTGATGTAATAGCTCCAGTGATTTTGTTTATCCAGTCCTTCCTATCAGCCTCATTTTCAGCCTGATAAAAATCAAGTTGGAGAGACAACTAATGATAAGCCAAACTGGAACTACAATAACCAGCAGAGTTTTACACGAACCACCAAAGAAGTTCAATCTTAAACATGCAAGATTACAAGTTTGCAAAATAGAAGAGGAATTCATAAAGCAAACAAGATAGTTCAATAGAATATAACTGAAAAGGTGGGGGTCCCCTTTGGAAATCAGTGACAATATTCTCCAACATTTTCCATCAGTGGAACAGCAAAATGAAGCAAAAAAGAACAGTCATCACTGCGATGAATGCATTGACTTAGAAAAAAATCCTCTTCAAACATTGATTTAGAACATAGATAAAGAAACAAGTTAGGCATTGAAAGATCGAGGACAAGTTTTTCAATTTGCCAAATTCCCCTCTCCAGGGATTTTCCTTGCTAGTTATACAGATGGACTCGTGTTTATGCATATGTGTATATATGCAAATAGAGAGAGTGGAATCCACAGTTTAAGACTTCAACACTTACAGACTTGAATAATATAACATGAATTTTATTAATCCAACTGTTGAGTCATGTGACATTATGGTGTTGACCACATACATCAAATGTTACATAAATCTGAAGTTCCTAAGTATGTAATCTAATATCAGATATTTACTTATACTTTAAAATCTTGTTATTTGCTAAAATAAGATAATCCAACAGAGTACCAATCAATCCCAAATTTTTTGAAATTTTATGACTATGATCTACTTCATGAGAATTTTCAATTCAAGGGTTAGATTTATGATATTCACCTTCAACAAAAAAAGCTAATATACGTAATCAAGTATTAAATTTGGAGCACATCAAAATTTTCAAAAATGAAGTCCATCAGTCACCTGCAATGTATAAGTTTTGGAAGGAGAAATAATACGGAAACAAAGTCGTAGATCTGTATCCTCTGCATCTATCTTAAGAGTTGATGTGGACAGATCAACTGCACGACATCCCAGAATTTCTTCATTTAACGATGATCCTCTCTTGTGCCTTGAACGGAATCTACCAAACATGCCACTGTTCTGTTCAGTTGTACGAGTATAATTATATGAATGGAAGCCCTGAAGTCATATTGTAAAAGGAAAACTTAGAAGAACTTTCAAGATCAAATAATTCATCTTAAGTCAGTTGGACGGAAAAGCAAATAGAAACAAATGTTCAACATGGTTCGCCTTAAAATAATCCTTGGAAGGAGGGGCAGTGATGTCTAAAAAAATGCATCTAAATATAAATACGAGTGCCCAAAACTATCAGAAATACAATAACTAACTATTCTGAGATAAATCATTCACTGAAAATAATTGCTTCTGATCCAGGAACATGGTAAGGAAGTATTCTGTACATTGGGTTACTGTCATTTGGTCCTACATTGGGTCTGCTTATAACAGTATCTGCACTTGTAGTTGGTTTAAAGTAAAATTATTTATTCTGATAACTTTAGCAATCCAGCTGATGTGGGGCCCATAAACCATTATTTGGACAGACAATGAATGTTCAAGAGTATGCTCTTTAATTTTGTTGTTTTATGTTGATGTTTATCTCTAGTGGTAGTCAGTATTAGTTCAAGCCAAATAAGAGATTATCTGGCTTGCAAGTTCTCTCTTAGTGAACTTCATGGATATGATTAAGGTTCCAGTAGCGCTAGCTGTGGCAACTTAAAAGCTGTTCAGTCCTAACGGGTGTGAAAAAGCTCACAAAAAATTGCATGCTAATTTATGATTGCTCAGTAAAAACTATTGAATGAATATTGAGTGTAAAAGATTACAAAAACAATTATTTACAGGTTAAGTGGACGAGGTTTCAAATAATAGAGGATAGCTATTAGAATTACGAAGATAGGATCCATAGGTCCTTCTTCAATCTTGTAGTTATTCTGAGCAGAATTAATAACGTATTATGTCATCTGAGCAAAAGTAAATCAGTTAGATACTATGCTAGTAATTTGCTCTGTTTTCAATGCCTATACATCGCTCCATTCTTTAGTTGCTATGATTCTTAACTGCTTATATGTTTGTCTTGGAAGGATTTACTTCATAAAACTACACTCTGAAACATGCAGGACAAAAAACCGATACAAATAATTAGAGAGAAATAATGGGAAGAAGTGGTCTAAACTACTGCTAGGAAAAATCAGAAGAAAGCATCTGCTATAAAAACTATTGCATGAAAGTTCTAAAAAGAAAGTAATAAAACCCACCGTACAAACCTAAACTGATTATTATTTATAAATAAAACTTGTCAGAAAAAGGCATTACATCCCTTTATATATACCTTCCATGACATTGTCTACGAGGAATAGACTCTTAATTATATAAGGAATTATACCGCATGAAATATACGGAAAAATTAGTTCAAAGACTTCTAATTGTTCTCTCTCTCTTAGAAACCTATGTTTTTCTAAATTCTAATTGGCAACTTTATTTGTGTATATCAAATAAAATACTCAACGGAAAGAATTCTTTTAGGCTCAAATCATGCAAGATAGATATATTGCCCCTTTTCTTTTTAAATGTTGTCTGTCACCACTGTTGATCAGAGTTCAAGGTATGTGACAATTACCAAATTTCAGCCATCATCAATTAGAGGAAGACCATTGATTCTGTTCTCTCCTCCCCCCACCCCCACCCCCTCTCTCTCTAATTGATTCATGGATCCGTCCTTGATTTGTGTATATCAAATAAAATACTCAACTAAAGAATCCTTTTAGGCTCAAATTATGCAAGTATATATTGCCCTTTTTTCTTTTTTAAATGTTGTTTGTTCCCACTGTTGATCAGAGTAATTGACAATTACCAAATTTCAGTCATCGAAGACCATTGATTCTGTCCCCCCCTCTCTCTTTTGATTGATTCCTGGATCCATCCTTGATTGACAAACAGCTCCAAAACCAAAACTAAACAAAGCTACATACATAGACTCTATCAAACCAATGACGTGGGTATAATGGCACCTCCTTTGGTCACAAGAAGCAGAGTATTTGATGTCAGGGTTTATATTTCCACTGTGTACTGCATTCTCTTCCCAGGCACATTGCACTTCAATGTAAACCGACTCCGCTCCCACCCCAAAAAAAACAAAAACAAAAACAAAAACCTAAAGAGAAAGGCCAAGCTACAGGAAACATAGCACCTCCAATAAATGTTGGCATCCTATTTCTGACCAAAGTCCATGAAACCAACCATCAATGGGGTGTCAAGTGTGAAAAGTTAGACCCTCTTATTATATAAACACAAGGTCCAAACACCAAATAAGGCAAAATTAAGTGACTGCTTGTTTTTAAATCGTAAATGTCATTATCCCCAATTTGCAACATAAAGGAATTTCTGACCTAATGGGAAAAAGTATACTAATAAAACAGAAACTAGAGACCCGTATCTTGGACTGAATTAGATTAGTGACCAGTAGTTTGCCTGCTCAAAGTAAGTAATAAGACAAAATAGCATACCATAGTTTTGACTCCTTTCATTCTGTAATAATATAAATTCCCTTGGTTATCAAGTACAAAATAGCTCCTCTTCCAATCACCACGCAAGCTTGATGACCGTTTTAATAGATAACCCTGTTTAATTGTTTGAACCTAGGAAAAGAAAGGTAAGAAGTAAGGAAAGAAAATCCTCAAAACAAGACAGAACATCATAAAGAAAAACAAAAATAAAATAAAGCAGTTGCAGAACTTCTTGTGGAAAATTACAACCACTTTAAGTTGGCAGAGAGATAAATTACCAGAAAAGACAACTAGTTACCTCACCACTGCTTGCAGATTGCATTACTGTTTCGTAGCTTCTGTAAGAATTCATACCAACAACACGAGTGGCATCAGCACCTGATAAAGGTTCTGCATTGCTAGAAACTTGATTGCTGTCTAGCTCAGCTTGTGTTCTATATTCCTGGATCCGTTTAGCAAGCTTGTCTTGCTCAAGATTAGCCAGTTCTTTAGATTGTTGTGCGTATGTTAGTACCTAAACTCAGAATAATAGAAAAATAATTAAAATTGAATTTTCATGAATCAATCAATATTGGAATCATTAGAGGCTGCCAATTTCAAATATCAAGCAGATTGCTTCAAAGTTGATCATCATAAAATAAAACTTCTGGTCATGGATAAGAGAATAACAGCTACAATATATGAATAACATGGTAAAATGGGAAACATAATACATAAACAAGATGTGCTAAATATAATTGAATCAATCTAAGAAATCATATTCAAGAATTCTAATGTTTTCCAATGTCAAGTTGGACTGATGGACTCAACTTTATATACAAGCAATGCAATAACAGAAACTATAAGTGAAATGAAACATATTATTATACTCTATTTAGTACTGCAGTTTGTGATAACCTGCTTAAATTCAATGGCAAGCTGACACCACAAACTTTATCAATTAGTGATACTTAAATATCGATAGTACCATGAAATTAACTCCAGATAACAGCACTTGGGCCATGAATTAGTGACGCATAAGCATTCTATAGCCTTGACACCTAATACACGTAAGTAAGCACTCATCTAGTATTTTATTGGTTGTTGGGGCGGCATGTTAGTGGAAACCAGATTTACTAAACATTTGCTATGTTTCCATATTGGTGATCTCCCTGGAAAAACTAAGAGGGAACCAGAGGGAGAGACCGAAGTGCAAATGGAGTAGAAAGAAATAGGGAGGAAAGGAGCACTTCCTCCTTGCAGAAGTATAGCCTGGCTGGAAATAGGTTAATTTGAGATATGAATGCAGAAGGAAACGGACTAGAGGTATCTATATTACTTTTAATCTTGTAGTTTAAGGGTTTGATATTCTGAATTCTTAGTATAAGTAGAAAAAGAAACGAACTAATTTCATTAAGATTGTGATAGGTGGGCCTTTTGTTAATAAAAGCAGATTTAGGAAGTCCAATTGTATTAGTTTCATTGAGTATTTGGCTATTTCTTAGGCTCGAAGCAAGTAGGAAAGAGCAAGAGGAAGAAAGAAATCTGACTGCATACTTTGGACAGAAGTTCTGGGTAAAATCAAATGCACCTGTATCAAAAAGCAGGAAAAAACCTTAGCGCAAAGGCCTTTTGGCAATCCTCGTTCCTTGTGCAAAGGAAGCTAGCTTATTCCCTTAAGCATTTTATGTTTTCTTTTGAGATTTCAGCTTCCACGGTAAGTAAATTCATTTTTTACCATTGATTTTGAGTTTTATGAATCTTCTATGGATGCAAGTTAATACTCCCAAGGATATTAGTGAAATTTAATCTTCCATGAGAGGTGAGTTATCTTCCACAGATGCAAGACAATAAGGTATCTATAAGTACTAAGTTGTTTGGGGTACCAGCTGTGCCCTATATGAATATAAGCAATAAATGATTTTGCTATGTTAGAATCTTCCATGGATGTAAATTTTTTTATGTTCAGTTTTACTAGTTTACATTTTGGTTCGAGGGAACTAAAACGGTAATGTTTTTCTTATCTTTGCATAGCTAGCGACTGAGAAAACCTTCCTCAAGTTTCTATTAATATACTAACCATTCCAGATGATACTCAAGGATAATGAGACCAAAGTTGATAGAGTAGAGAATGAGAAGCTGAAGTTTTATTATATTTTTGGATGAACTTATGGGTAAACAATCTAATGTTATGTATATATGTGAGCATATTAGCATGATAGTAGGTTTGATTAAGCATGATAGGAACCCAATGCTGAGTTGTACATGTGCCATTTTTGGGATGTGTGAACTTTATAACGAGTTGTGTGTGGTAATCATAGTAATCTGGAGGTAAAATGAGATATTATAGTAGTCTTAAAGCAAGATTTTCTTCAAATTCGAGCACCCTGGACATGTCTATGTAATCACTATTGCAAAGGCATATAGGAATGGAGAAAAATTCAGGAATGTGCCTAAGGTGCTCAAGATCCTCTGTACCAAGTTTCATTAAAATCTGGGCTGATTTATGTTCCCAGAAAATTCTAAAATCCGCAGAAATTAAACATGAAATCAAACAGGACAGTACTATTTTGAAGCACAACTAAGGAGTTTAGGCTTTGATTTTTGCTCTGAAATTTTTATTGTATGTTCTTAACATATAAAGGATGTTGTACATAAAATTTTAACCAAATTGGTGCTTATTTGCCCATTGAACCATGGCCCTAAACTTTGTGAAAGAAAATTTTGGTTATGCAGAACTACTTGAATTTTTGGCTGGTTTTCATTAAGATAAGCTGCTGAGGACTAAAATTTCTGTGTGACATACTACATACTAGACATATGAAGGAGTGATTCTAGAAAAAAAATTGTAATTTTTGGGACCCCTAGTCAAATCTTTTATATTTTATAAAATGGAGTACAGTTTTTGAACTGCATAGTCTCAGTAATAAGTATAATTGCAACACTAAGTCAGAGAAACTGAGACCAATCTTGCCTATTTGGGGTCAATTAGAGTACATAAAATTAGTTATGACACAAGTACTAATAGGAAAACAGACCCTCAACATCTCTTGATCAAAACTGTGGGCACTCTCAGCTACTCCAACCGAAATATATATATATATATATATATATATATATATTATAATATAATAAATTAGTACTACAATTACTAATAGAAAAATAGACCCTCGACATCTCTTGATCAAAACTGTGAGCATTCTTAGCTACTCCAACTGAAAGAAAACAAAAAATGCAGATATACATAATATAATAAATACAACAGGCCAAAGGTTTTTTTTTTTATAAAAAATAATAAATAAATAGAATCATGTAACAAGCAAAGTAGGCATATGGTTTGAATCAAATATATATATGAATGGTTCTCATTTTGGGTGGTCAATGGCAGTTATCAACTACAAAAGTGGTCAAACTGAGAATTTTCTAGTTTTCAACTTTTTTTCTCCTATTCAGCCTACTTTCCCCCCTTATCACTTCATATTCAGTATTCATCTCTGCCTCTCTGCTCTTCCTCTATTCCTTTCTTACCTCTGGTACTGGTCATTTATAGACCTCTACCCCACGGCCAAACGATTTCAAGACTCAAGCTGATCAATTCTATGTGTACCTTCGGACAGATTTTTGGTGCAAGCATCTATCAGTTGAGGACTTTAGTTATGCTCAGGATGTCTTGTTCTGTACAAAAAGAAGAAGAAAAAAAGAAAGGGAAAAAAAAAAAGAATCCATGGCTAAAATTTTCTGGAGATCTACAACCCAGGTCTACTATGTGATCACTGAGGTGTTAATGCATGTAGATCTTGTACCAGCTGTCAGATTAAATATATGGAATCTTCATCATATCTTTATCCAAGCAGCTTCACATATGGTGGGTGTTGCCTTTCCTTTTGCCAATTTTGACTTGATGTATCTAGTCCGTTTTTCTACTTCCTGAAATTAATTTGTAACAACGTGTAGCACCCTCCCAAACCAGCCTGGTGTAAGTTTTATTGATTTCAGTTGGATAGTTCAAGCCACAGGCTGTGGGCTGTAGAAATTGCAGCCCAACAGTATTTGGTCATTTTGGGTTTTGGATTTAAACTGACTAGACCTGACCCATGCATAACCCTAGAATTCAATAAATAGTCAATTCATATCCTGCTAAAGAGGTGAGGGACCAATTTCATCCTTTTCCAACTGCTTTATCAAATATGTTGCAATCACATCTGGAAGATAATTCAAGGAAAAAAAATAAAATAAACGAGATCCATACCTGGTGAATGTAGGGTTCCATTTGGCTCAGTAAGTCATAACCCTAAACCATGAAGCAACAAATTCTTAAGCGCAGTAGCACACAAAGCAAAATAGGTAATAACTCAAACAAATAAGTGACCAATTTACAGACCAACTTAAAATATCTCAGATGAGCATCCATTATTGCACTAATGGACTCCAAGAACTCGTACTTCTTTTTCACTTCAATATTCATGAGTGAGTTTACCTGCAGTTCTTAAAACACAATAGCAGGTTCATAATATAAAAAAAGTTTAGGGAATATGAGGAAAGAAAACAAGGTTAACAATTGCAGAAGTCATACTAGATTGAAGCGACTTTTTTCAAATGCTGACTTCGAATTTTGTAGGTCCTGACATAAGAACAGTGATCTTTTAGATAATCAGACTTACTAAAACATTAATGAAACAAAAGAAAGAAGAGATAATAAAGAGAGTAGAATGAACTAGATGACCACATATCTAAGTGGCTATACTCAGCCATAAATCAGTATCGACGAAATATCAAAAGTTCTGGCAAACAGCAAGGCTGGCAAAACTTAATGGCAGTGTTATATATATGAAAATTTTTGGTGTATTTGGTTGACAAAAACACTCATTCCAAGGATGCCTCACTGACCTTAGAGCTGTTATGGGATATGATTGATTTTATGGACTCTCTATAGTGCCTGGCCCACTGACCTTATAGCTGTTATGGGATATGATTGATTTTATGGACTCTCTATAGTGCCTGGCCCATGGTCTCTTTATAGAAGTATCCCTATCAGATATGCAGGGGGTTGATTATCAAACAGGGATATTCCCTTGAAAAGATCACGGTTGAGCACCAAACAGAAGCCATATACCATCAATAGTTTCTTTTTCTTTTGCTTTTCTTTTTCCATTTTATTGTTACCGTATTGTAATCTTAAGAGTGTGATTGGAAAAGGTTTCAGGACTTCAAAAGCAATTCTCTACCCTGAGTTCTCAATAGAATCTATTTTTCACAGGTAAAGCCTCCTCCAAACAAGCTTAGTGTTATTGTACCAGATGATAATATATTACCTGCTAATCTAATGCGTTTCTTCTTTCCTTGATACAAAAAACATGTACCTATTTGAGTGTATGATACTAGGATTACATCAGGACAATTCTCTTTACTTTGGTTGCATTACAAAAAATGAGCTTTTTAATCCCATAATACTATGTAGTTCCTTAATAATAAACTAAATTCTGCAACAATACGTTTTAAAAAATAGTAGTTCAGTATATCAGTTTGAGTTCTTCTTTACTGCAGATATTTATCAAAGACGAGACCAAAAAAAGATAATTAGAGAAGCGACTTAAAAACTCAGAGAGAAATGGAGATTAAATTGATAAAACTTTATCAGCATTTATCTTCTAAATAGAGAACTGTAGCATACAGACAGAAGCTACTTGAATAAAACACATTCTAGCTAAAATTTTGGTATGCAAAATTAGACTAACCCTTCAGGCAAGATTTTGATGAAATACTCCTTGATCATAATTCAGAAATGAAGCAAACTTTGGCATGCAAAATCAATAAGCACAAATAAAACATAACACAAGAGAATTGACAAGCATTACACCATAACTTAAAATGGCGCATAACAGCAAAGATGAGAAAGAACCTAAAGCAGAAATAGAGGTTTTGAGAAGCTATTAATTAAAAATTGATTCAGCGAACCTCTTCTAATTCAGCAACAATGTCTTCCCGTGTATTCTTCTTCAGTGAGACAAACTTTTCACGTGCCTGAAGAAAAGAGATACACGAAAACTGTGAGAAACCATGATTTACAAACGCAAGCAACAACTGCTTTTAAATATACACCAAGTAAATATGAGATGATCTATAACATAAATAATAGAAGCGAAAGATTTCAGCAGACTTCAGCTTTCAAGTAACTAGAAAAGTTCACATAGAAAATGCCTCTGCAAGTACGACTTGACTAGTCTTTTTAAACAAGCAATGAGATGAGATCCTCAAGTGATTATGTATTTAAGCAAAACTTATATACTCCAATGCTTAAGTGAGCACTCAAGACTGCCAAAACCTGCAATTCAGTGTTCTTAGCCACTGCTCTCATCAAAATGGAATCTATATTTAAAGTTTATAAAAAAGAGTTAATTCACTTAAAAGACAAACAAACTATAACCCGTGATTTGTTGCAGAAAACAAAACGCACACGAGACATAAATGGTCAACTTGCTCATAAGCTAAAATTTTTATGTACCAGTGATACAAGTGTTAAATCTCAGGACATCTCCTAAGTTCCTAACAACTTAAGCTTTGGTTGGTTGATATGGAATCAAAGCCTCTTTCACCAAGTGGTAAGGAGATCACTCTTGCAGCCTCACTTAATTAAATTGAATTTCAGCATGAGGAATGATCAGATCGGACTGTGCTTTATCCAGGCTTTCCAGTCCAGGGATTTTCACATGATTTTGCATCTAAAATTAATGATAATATTCTCATACCAATAATATAAAAATCTCAGTATCAGAACTTTAATTGATAAAAGAGGAATCTGATCTTCCCATTTGAACGAGCAATTTTATATTTTCAATACCTGATCATAAGAGTATTCAGCTTTGTCTAAACGGTGGCGAGAATCCTGACACAAGCAAGAAAGGTATGTGGAGAAACAGTGAGCTTTACAAAACAAAAGAGTTGACAGGTTAAACTTGAGTAAACAAACATCCCAATTGTCATGAGAAAATAACTCAAGAAACAAAATATTGCCTTTTGACACAAAATTGCCAACTACACACCTAATGTGTTTATAATAAAGAGACATAAAGATTCATACATGAAAAACATAAAAAAGTGATGGACAATTACAAGCAGATTTAATGAAAATGTTGATTCTTTAAAAACTCATTAAATGTTTTTGTGCATTTTTTCTGTTACTTTTTTTTTTTTTTGGCTTTTGTTCAGGAAAATAAATTATTTTCCTTATTTGTACTCTTTCCTTCTTTTTACTTAATGAAATATCTTCTTTTATAAAAAGAAAGTACCAAAATTTATTAAGGCAACATAAGTTTACAAAAAAATGATTTACTTACAAAAGAAAACTTTCTGAACATATAAGTACATAGGTAGCATAGACACTAGACCAAGAAAACATAAATATCTCCAGAGAAAAGAAGAACCTTAGCATCTTGCAAATCAATGGTCATAAACTCAGTCAGCCGGTCAATCAGCACATGCTCTACCTATATGAAATTTCTGTCAATCACAAATCTAAATCAAGAAAACATATAGAATATAGCTTAGGAGTCTGCCAATCACAAAAAAGCACACAAGTGTCACTTCTGTATTTTCCTTTCCCTCTTTTTCTTTGAATAAAGGCTAATGAATCAGATGCTAAAATCAAATGTTCATAAAACATGGACATAGACAGGAAAGAAAATTTCAATTATCATTGAAACTTTATTAGAAATAGAATTTGGAAGCTCCGTGACTTTTATTCTTTTGATTATAGGACAATGGCAATTACCTCAATTTTTTTGGAACAAGAAAATGGTTGTTTTTATTTTATAAGTCTTCTGGAATTCTAAACAAATGAACGAGTGAAATTCTTAAATATAGTATTCCTTTGGTTCAGCACTTCTTTTGAAATCATTCGAGTAGAGTAAATTTACGAGAAGAAAAGGAGAACCGGTCACAAATATAACAAAGAACAAATAAAATCATGAAAATGAAAATCTGATCAACATATTCTCCCTGAGCAACACTTTCAAACATGTGCCAATAGCTAGGTAAGCTAAAGGATTGCACCATCAAAGCATACAAGTAAGCCCAAACCAAGAAAACTTTTCTGAGGCAAACCACCATGGGGATATCCTGGTAGCACAAAAATGCCAGCTAGGTAGTTAAAGATAAAATACTGAAACTCCAATGGCACTCCAAACCACTTCCTCTCACCACTCTCCTTCAGTTAAAGCACAAATTCCCAAGTTAAAATTTAGGGAATTTCCAGCAAAATCCCCCTCATCTGAGATTGAGCACAGCAGAGGATTTCTGGACCCTGAAAAAAGTTTTCAGGACTAAAGATTTATATTATCTTCATATGGATTGGGGATTTGCCAAAGGAAGGGCATCATTGATGGTTTTCTAACTAACTAGGATTTGTTTTATAACTGGAATTTTATCTTAAAATAGGATTAATTTTGCAACACGTTCCAGGACTAGATGAGTTTGCCTATTTGGACAAGCTATGTACTTGGATTTGAGAGCTATGCTTTGGAATTTAAATCATTACAATACATAATAATTCTCTCTAATCATCACCTCTTCTCCTACTTCCCTCGCTCTCCACAGTTTCCCTCTCCCTCTCTCTCCACCCTATTATCACCTTTCTGTTTGTCCTGAATCAATCTGTTCTTAAATTGTTTTCAAGCATTTTAGTGCTTTAAAAAGTATATAGTTCAAAATATATGCTAAAACCAATTAAGCTCATGTCACACTAAACATGATTCACAGCAAGAAAACAAAATAGCTGAAGACAATGAAGATTTTCTTTTTTTTTTTTGGTGTGTGTCTGGTAAGCTATAAAAAAACGGTACATACCAGAATAAACTCACAAGATACCATAGCCTTAAAGATAAAATAAAATAAAAATAAAAACATGTTCAGCTGGACAAAACACCACCAAAATAAGGCATGTAATGCTGTCACTATTAATCCCATTAGAAGTGCAGCACCATGATTCAGGAACTTACTTGTGATCGAAGAAGCTCTTTAAAAGTAGCAAGCTCACGAAGTGCAGAAATGAACTTAGATATGACAGGTCCTGAAAGTAAAAAGGCCCTGTCAAAAGCAAATTAAACTATACTCTTTTAACACTGGTCGGACAACTTTAGGCATCCTATCACTTTTAATTATCTAAAGATAAGACAGCAAACAGGTTCATACAAAGCTGAAGTGTTGACAAGGCCATCTATAAGCAAGTTCAATGTAAAAGCTATTATAGAATTAAGCAATAGGTAAGGATACAAAGAAAGGGATGACCAAGTTAGAAGCCCATTTATTATATATAAGGTTAATAGCTGTGGCAATAAAATCTTTTACATTCGAAAGCAACACTAACCAAGATCTTACAAATTACAAGGACAAAAAATATCCAACCATTCATTCAAGTCTTTCTTTGTTTTCTAATCTGAAATTTCAAAAATCATGTCAGTTTAACTAACAGGTCTAATGTTAAAATATAAATCTTTCACTGGTTTACTGGAAGCACCTCTTTACATATATGGAAGAGGAAGTAAATATCAAAATAAATCCTCACAACCTCCAATTGATACACTAACAGGATCATCGCGGCCAGCACCAAATGCTTCTAAAGAGTCTGCAAAGGAGATCTCCCCATTATATCCTTCTCCCAAAGCTGTCCTGTAAAAATAGTATAGATAACAACATATCAACAAAAACCTGTCCTATTATTTGGGTTTTATGTATTTTTTATTGCTGGATGGCTATTTTAAGTTTTGGACTTGATCTGCAAGTTTTGACTATTCCTATTCAAGTAATGTATCCAGCAATGAAAATTGATGTAAGTATATTCAGCAACACTCTCCATCTGTCTATCTATCTATTAATGAAAGGAGATATAAGATAGCCTCCTGATCATAATCACACGAGTAGAAACCAGTAAAACCACACAAGAACTGCATAAATTGCACAAGCCATAAAGTTTCATTCTCTGGAACTAAATTGTGATGGAGTTGACTGGAGCATGAAAGAACAATGTTTAATGTTCTCGCTCAAGGCAACACAGTTTTTTTTTTTTTTGGTTTATTGCTTTGTCACGTGTGTACATAATCCACATGACAGACACAAATCACAATGACCAAATTGCTCCATATTGGAAAATTTGTTGGATTCAAAACTAGGTTGACCAAATTGCTACTTTCCCCAAACTGTTAGGAGCAGAAGTGTATTCAGACCTTCTGCTTTTTTTCCTCTTGACTGAAGAGGAAAAAAAGCAGAAGGTCTGAATACACTTCTGCTCCTAACAGTTTGGGGAAAGTAGCAATTTGGTCAACCTAGTTTTGAATCCAACAAATTTTCCAATATGGAGCAATTTGGTCATTGTGATTTGTGTCTGTCATGTGGATTATGTACACACGTGACAAAGCAATAAACCAAAAAAAAAAAAACTGTGTTGCCTTGAGCGAGAACATTAAACATTGTTCTTTCATGCTCCACCAGTTGATCGTTGCTTCACTTTTCCCTAGAAATCATCAACCCTAACACCCCAAAATTCACAGCTTCTGCGTACAGCAACAAAATATCCTCCCATTTGCACTTCAACCCCATTTTATTCCTTGAAAACCACCCCTAACATAGCCGCAATAACCTTGCATTACACCAATATTCTATCCTTAAAGTTTAGATGCACATATTTGATTATGTCATGTAACATTTATTTATGTTTCATAAAAAATGGGGAAAAAAAAAATGAAACTTACTACCTAATTTATTGAATTCCTCAACAAAGCTTATTTGGAACAAAGGGGAACCGGGAAATAGAGGATAAAAAGAAAACTTCATTCTTTTTTCATCTATACATATGTAAAGAAATGACTTCAAACCTTAGGGCACAACATCTATATTTTCAGTGAATGATTTAATAAACCAATAGTACATATAACAACCTAAACAGGGTACATTCAAGCACTTACATGAACTTTTGACACCCTTTGTACAGTTTCTGGCAGCGGTCCTTTAACTCATCAGTCATTTGTTCAAGAGAACATATCTGTCACAATGAAAATAAGTAAATCATTGCAGACAATATCTTTCTGTACCTGAGAAACTAATTTTAATTAAAAAAAATATAGGTCCAAGAATCTTAATCAATAATTCAATTTAATACATGCACATAGAGACACATTTCACAATTTTTTAGGGCGCAGGGATAAAACAGAGAAATTCCATAGGAATTGAACAGTAGAAAAGTACAAAAGCTAAAGACAAGGCGTCATCTTACCGGAAATTTTAAAAAAGAAACGAAAACATCAAATAAAATCTCTCTACAAAAAAAAAAAGCACCCCATTGCAAATCAACTTAGACGCCCAAGATTCTAAAATGTTCATCAACACATTAATCTTCTCCAAAATGAAAGACAGATAATCTGTCAATGAATGAAATACATAATAAATGAAAACACGCATCTTCTCCAAACTTGTGTTGGATATTAATTTGCACTTTTTTTTTTCTCCAACCGACTCTTACAGTCCAAAAAGGAGCATTGTAAGTTTAAATCTATTCTAATAGCAAAGTTCTTCTAGTGCACAGTCAATAAGTTATTATCACCGTCACTTTTCACCCAAGATTTTAGCTTGAACAAAGAAAACATCCCTCTATGCTTCTCTTACTCTAAAAAAAAAAAGTTCAGAAAATCCATCTGAGAGATGAAAATTTCACAGCCTAGCTTATCAGTGTCAATAAACTGACTTGAAATCAAACGTAAGGAGAAATTGATAAAATATTTCAACAACAACAGAAATCAATGCAGATTGTGCAATCATGCGAAGTGAAATTGTGAATAGAGACATCAGATAGTGAGAAAATTTCAGCAATGGTTGCGTAACCTGCTTTTGAAACATTGGGGAATCGTCAAGCTTGATAAAAGCCGCAGCCATTCTTCCTCCTTCTATCGCTTGCTCTCTCGCGAAGTTCAGACGCTTTCAGATCGATAGCAATGGCTCGCTCAAATCACGTGGGTCATTTTCTCTCGCGATATATATCACGATTCATCAATTTACTGTTACATTTCATTATTAAAAAGGATGATGTACAACGAGTCAACTACAGGATAGAAAAAAAATTAGGAAAATGTTTTTTTTTTTTTTTTACATCTTGAAATGATAAATTTATAAATAAAAAAAATTAAAATACACAAACAAATCACTCAAAATAGTTTTAATTAAACACTTCCCATCGTCAGGAAATGCAATTCTAAAGAGGTATTTCTCTCTCTCTCTAAATCAATTTTAGTGTTTTTGTTTTGTGTTTGTTCAAATTGTAAATTTTATGTGTTTGATTAGGTCCCGTGATTGCTTTGTAGCTGAATATAAATATATGTTTCGTTTATCAAGGTTTTGTCCAATTGGATCGATTACCTTTAGTGGTCACCTAATGGTCTTGGGATCGTCACTAGTGAAGGCAGAGGGAACTCTTTTGATTGTTTCCCTTTTTATTTTAATTGTTTGGATATTGACAATTTGACTCTCTCTTGCTTTGTTGTGTCTCTTAAGTTTGATATGAAAAGCAAAGAGAAGGATAGTTAAGAACATATTAAGTCTACTAGTCCAAACAAAATTGATTAACTTAGTTTATAGTGAGAAAAGTTATATAGAAGGCATGACATGTATTTAACAAGGACGCCATCATGGGCTGGCATATTATGTAGATATTCTATTCATGGTATACCTCGTGTTCTTTAGTACCAAGTGATTCAAGTATGATTAACATTGAATAACTAGTCATAGAATCCAATATTTTCCTGCACTACAACGTAAAGTGGCCTTTATCTAAGGAGCTACAAAATTCGTTATATACACTCAAGAATATCCCCAAGGAAAGCAGCAAGTTTGCTTATTTGAATTTCTTGTAACGTAATATACTCATGCACTAGAGGAATCAGGTTCAATGGTTGATTGCAGTCCCCTACGAATCATCATTTGTGAATAGAACTCAGCATGCTCCTATACCAAGAACAAAAAAATGAGCACAAATTTTGAAAAATGAAAGAAAAAAAAAAACCATAATTTTTTATTGAATAAAAAGAAAAAAACACAATTAATTTCATAATTGAAAATAACTAAGTTCATATTAATAACCCAAGTTGGTTCAAATCATATATGTGTATCCCTCTAGTTTATACAAATAGAAGTCAGAAGATAAGACCAAGAAATCAAAATTTCCAATGATGGGAGTAATGTACAAAAACACAAATTTAAAATAGGAAATCTGTAAAACTGGCGTAAATTAATTAGGAATGATGAAAAAACAATGTTGCCATGTGTATCAGAGGTTTAGATTGAACTTTTGATTAGTGTTCCATCTTATGTATCTTCAACTTATAGAAGTTTCAAAGGTAAATTATGTGTAGAAATACAAGAACATAAAATCCACAACCAAGAGGTACCAGTAGATCTCTGTTCAAACTATAAAAAATGGAGAAAGGGAAAAAAGAAAACTGAATACCTTCACTGTGACAATGACTATAGCTGCTCCATTTTCCCTTGATTCATGAAATAATTTGCCCGCGTCAACTGGTGTAACTGATGGAACAACCTGGGTAAAACCTTTGCCACTGCAAGCAGAGAGAAACTCTTTAGTTTGCATCAAAAGCAATTTCTTTACATGCAAATGATGCCATTTAAGGAAGACAACTACTAGAAATGATGATTTCCAGTATGGAGGGAGGGGAAAAAAAACTAGAAATGATAATATCTTCGATGAATTGAACCAAAATTCTTGATAAACTGTTCAACCAGTACAATTTGATTAGATAAATTGTTCTTCCTAGTGATACAATCATAGCAATAAGTGAAAGCAAAATTATCAAGAAATGACAATATCCCTCTTCCAAAATGAACCTTGAAGATGTAAATGCACATGGTCTTTTACTTCATTGATTAGATAAGTGAAAGCAATTTAACCTAAATTCTCAGTATGACGAATATCATCAATAAGCAGAACCCTGTAACTATCTCCATTTCCAACTCCTTTTCTGGTATTCAGTGATCCAATATCACCTCCTGTAATTGCAATAAAGGAAAATATGAATTATACGTTCTATTCACAACTTGGTTGAAAGAAGTGGCCAAAACAGAGAGCAATGAAAACAGAATGATGCACCCAGAGTTTCCGGACTAACAATGAAGTTTGAACTCATATCTTAGATATTTTTTTTGTTAGGGTCTTATTTTTTTCCTTAAAAGAAGTATATTGGGCTAAGAATTTCTCTGGAAACCATTTCTATTTCTATCAAAGCACATTGAGCCTTAGCCAATAAAAGAACAAGAATAATTCACCAAAATAAAGCATGATAAATCAGGTACATTGGGGAAATAATTTAATAATTTAAAAACTAACAGGAAGAAGAAGTAAAGAAAAAGAAAGAAGAACCGATGGCTTTAATGATTCACAAACTCAGCGATAATAGGCAATGAATCATAAGACACTCAAACAACTAGAGAAGCTCAAAATTGGCGCAAAATTTTTCCTATTCAAGAATCACTTCCGAATTTGATTATGGTAATATACACAAAAACATATCACAACAGGAATAATTGAAGCTTCCATTTTCTTTCTAAATTTATTCTGTTAGTAACTTCAGCAACCCATCTACACATCACTCTTATACAAGTTAAACATGATACAATTATTTAAAGCAATCAAATATCAAGAAAGTGATAAAGAACTTGAGTGTTTCAACAAGTCTCAATACAAGATAAAGGGGAAAAAAGAATTACAGATATAGAGGTCAAGGCCAATATTCCTTGTCTTTCCAACCATTGACTATCAAGTGATATCAAATCTTCTCCGGTTTGAATCTACGGTCGTAACAAAAAAATAAAAAATACAAGAACAAGCAATTGAAATTACCTTTCTGAACTTGAGTCAAGGGTTCAAACTGTGACTGGTCCAATGAGGGTCGCTCCAAGAGACCTGCACCTCCCCTTGAAGACCCCAACCTAGCGTTAACAGAAATGGTTGCGGTTCTGCCACTGCTACCCACAGATCTTGCTTGACGAATTCGCTTTGGGCCTGCAGAATTGCGAGTGAACAATGAAGAATGGAGCGGAGCGAGGCGAGGAACTTTGGCAAGATCGAACGACATTGAAACTCCAACAATCGCCATTGCAGCTTCTCGATGTTTCTCAGAGAAAATCTAAGAGGAAAGAAAAAGAGTAGGCTCTGTGGAGAGTCGAGGGGCTAAGAAGAAAGAAATGAATAACGAATGAAACTGATAAGACGAGAGCGGCTTCTTTAACTTCCCACTGTCTTTGCCGATTTGTGGTTGGTTGTTGTGAATGAATTACTTCCACGTGTCAAGTGGGATTTTGTTTCTAGAAATCTCCCGAACATTGGAGGTGTAGGTTTTAATTTGAGGATGCCTTCAATAAAACCTGTCCATAAGAATTAATCATTTTTTTTTTTTGTAAAAAATTTATATTTCGGTGCACACTCATTTTTTTATAAATGTTCATGTGATAGACTTATTTTTTCTCCTTTTCACTTAATTAATTTGAGTTTATATTAAAAATTGAGTAAAATATATTTTATGAGTTTTTTATTGGGTATAACTCTATTTAATGCATTATTCCACGTTAAAATTTATTAAAAATCAGTTATATTAAATAAAAAATCAGTCACAATAAATATAAAATATTAAAGTTCATCTATCGTTTGTATTTTTTTTATTAGATATAAAAAATTAAAATTTGAGTAAAATCAATATTTGATTTTTATATCTTATGTATTAATGCATATGTTAATCTCCATTTGGTGCTCTATTCTACATATAAAAAAATAAAAAATAAATAAATCAATCATTGAAATTTTGCTATAGATAATTGAAGCTAGCTCCTCTCTCCATTCTATTTACATTTTTCCTCCACTTCTAAAATCAAAAATTTTTATTCCAAATTTATCCCTCTCTTCTATGTAACAAACACAAAAAATAGAATTTGATCACTTCCTCATGTGCTCTTTATTAAAATTATCATAATTTTTTTAATTTTACCCTTATTTCAAATTTTACATTATTCAAAATTTTAAAATTAAAAATTCATAGTAACAAAGGATAAATGCAAAAAAAAATAAAAATAATAATAAATACCTTGTAAAAAAAAAAGTCAGGTATAAGGATTATAAAAAATTTCTAATTTATTTATAAGATTTATTTTAAATTTTTTATAGTATTTAATATAAGATTTTTTAAATTTTAGAAGGATTTACTATTTTTCTCATATTTGTACTTAATTATTATTCATCGGTTTTGATTAATGTAAAATTTATCTTTAAATATAGATAAAGTTGAAATGTAGTGATAAATTTTTCAAATATCAATACTTTAATTAATTTTAACAATTTTTTTTAAATTATGTAATTCAATTAAAAAGATCTCATAAAATTGAAGGTAATAATTTCATCAACTAAATGAATACCACAGTAAGAACTACTTGATTAATGTGAACTAATTACTCCCTATTTTATATGATAAGGTTTTTTTGAATTGAAATACATAATTTTAAAAAATAATTAAAATTAATTTATTTATTAATTTTTAAAAAATAAAATACAACATTCAAAATTTATCCTATTTAATATCAGACTCTAACTAACTATTATAATAGTGTATTAATTATTTATACAAATCAAAATATTAAAATTTAAAAAAATAAAATATTAATTAGAGATAAATATAAAAATAATAAATATTTTTAAAATATTGTAAAAAATATTATATTAAAAAACACTTAAAATTTTAAAAATGAGTGTTATAAAATAAAATAATAATAAAGAATTGACTCAATAAATAACACTCTAAATTTCAAAGAATTTTATATCAAAATTTTAAACTTAAAAATTTTAAAATTACACGTATTAAATATAGAATATTATTTTTTATTTTTTATCTAGTGTGAGCATACTTGGAATATTGAAATAAGAAATAAACTAAAAATTTTCGGAGGGGATGTTAAGTATTGGGTGCAGTTCATTTTGTCCATGATGGTAAATTGTTGGCAATTAAAGACTTTTCCTTTTTTCTTGGCATTATTCTGTTATTATAGGTACATCAAACCAATAATCCTAACTTTAGCCCAAGAAAATAAGTCTCGGAAAGAAATTAAAACGAATGCAAAGATTTTAATTTGCAAATTTAAAAAACAACTACTAAACTAACCTCGCTCTTTTAATAAATTTATAATTACAAAGGTAAAATAAAAAAATTAGTTAAATTATGAGTTATGAGGTGAGATAAAAACTGCAACAATCCTAGCCATTGATTCAATGTTAATAATTATTTGATTAAGATCTTACTAACATAGTGACAGAACTTAAATATTTTTTGCAATGAAAATTTTTCCTGCTAAACCCAATCGTTATTGGTAACTTATTAACTAATTTTTGAACCCACTCAAAACTAATTGCTTCAGTACAATTAAATAAATAAATAAAAAGTGCAACAAGAAAAGCACGCTAATCATTTACATTAAATCAGAATAAGGTTGGAAAATATGGAAGCTAACTGTGAAATCCCCAAAAGTGGCATTTACAAACCTAAATTACATCAAAGCAACTAACTAGACTTCTAAGTGCCTGAAAATGGAAACTTGTATCACATCAGTGCTAACCCAATTGAAGAGGCAAACATCACCTGCTTCTAAAGCATTTTCTCTCACAAATGCTGACCAACCTGCAGAAAAGTAACTTGCAGGAATCTTTGGATAATGGATCAACCTAATCCTCCATGATTTTTCCCCAACTTGCATAGTAACCATTTGTCCACCAGACTTCACAAACCCTCTGTCAAAGCTTTGCGGTAGAGTCTACAAAAGATGCATTTTTTCCCAGAAAATTTTGTTAGAAGTATTTTATGTAGGTGAAAGTGGAAAAATAAGGATTTTTTTTTTGTTATAAGTAAGATAGGAACGCGAGTTTTTTAACACTGACTCTAAAGTGAGAGGGGGCCAAATTTAATTTTAGGATATGAAATTATCAAGATCTTATCTTTAAGGGTTGTACTACTACATTAGATCACTTACTCGAAAAAAAAATAAGGAATTAATGGGTCAAAAATTTGGGATGCAAATCATTTAACATTAATTAGGATGGATGAAGTAACTCAATCGGTTTTTCCGAGATCTTCACAGCAGTACCAAAATCAAAAGTTAGTTCTACTATAAACTCCCAGTAATTTCCTTTTTTCAACTTTTACCCACCCATTTGGGTGAGGTAAAATAGCAACATATGAAAATAATATGCAGCTAGCTTATGTTCATCCTTCACCCACTAGATTAAAAGAATAGTTTATTTGAAAACATACCATGGACGACCTTTGTATATGACTTGCTTTTATAATTACTCTGATGGAAGGGTAGTTTAGGTTGGATTTGCCAGATGCTTCATAAACTCCAGAATCACTAACAGATGGCCTTTTAGGTTTTAGATCAGCAGTGATCTTCTCTTTGTTCAGCTGCTTCAGGTTACCTGTTCAAAATTTCAAAAATACAGATCACAATGTGATCTTACAAGAATCTAAAGAAAACCCTAATATTAAAATACTGGCCGGGCTCAAATTTAAGCTTCTATGAGGATCTGTGAAATTTCTCAGTCATGAATTGGTCATGTTGTTGAGAAATTTCAGATTTGCTATAGCCACTACATGTTCTTATAAATGTAAGTGATTGATTTTAAAATTAAACATTAATTTTACCTTGGGAAAAGCAACGATTTGGACAATCAGAGTCTCGGAAGATTGAAACCCTAAAGGCAATTTCAGTCCTGTGAATGAGCTCAAAGACACAAACATCACCTAAATTCAAGTTATTGGCCTTAGCAAATGCCTTCCACCCCGTAGAGAGTTCAAATCTTTTTCTTGTGCTGACATTCCTAATGAGGAAATTAACAGGCCAAACTCTTCCATCCAACTTTAGAGTGAGAATCCCCCTCCTCTTTTCCAAATCAAGGTATGTCCTAACAAACTTAGCTGGTATGTTCTGCAAAAGGACCAACAAAACTGTTTTTGCTTCATTTCTCAAAAATCTTATGATAAAAAATGAAACAATTGGTGTTTTGGAGTTTGCTTGCGAAAGAAGCATCTCAAACAAAGAGATTAACAAAATGCAGTGATTCTTTTTAGAAGCTTACCAGTGCGACGTGTGAATGGATGTATGATGGTTGCATGACAACATGGAAGGATGGCTTTTGAGGCATGAAAGCATTAGCTTTCTCAAGAGCTCTACCATTTTCACATTTAGTGATCATTGCCTGCTGCAAGCCCCTAACTGCCTTTTGTTTCTGGAACTTAGAAGTAGATACGCCATGGCTATGTTCTGCTAAATTAGAACTTTCTGAAGCAGACATAAATGCAAAAAAGAGAAGGAAAATATTCAGTGTTTGGTTCAAAGGAGGGACGGGAGGGGTCCTAATGGAGAGTAAAAGCCTCTCCGTATTTGGTTTACAAATGGAGGGGAAAGGAGGGAATGTGTAAATTTACTATTATAACGTTATAAGTGATAGAAGAAGATAAAATATAAGAAGAAGATAAAATATAAGGTTCTTTTGTCAAAAACTTGCAATTGTTTCTCTCCCCTCCAAAACTCCCAACCTCTACAAAACCCTCCAATTTTGGGGATGAAGAATGGAGGGGAAGGGAGGGAATATTGGAGATAAAAATGCCTCCCTTCCCCTCCCTTCCAAATCCCTCCAACCAAACACTGTAAATTCCTGTGCAGGTTCCATTCCATATGAATTAATAAACTTAAATGAGGTGCAGGACAAGGAATACACATATATATACATAAAAGATAAACAGAACAAAGGCTAAACTCTTTAAGAGCTTGCAAGGCTTCTATCTGATTAAAATCACAAAACACAAAACACAAAAAAATAAAATAAAATAAAATAATCTTGCCTTTGCATTCTTTGCTGGTATGATGTAAGGTTTCCTTCTGCAGATTGGACATACTTTCAACTTCACCATCATCATTAGCTCTTGTCTTCTTACTTGGTTGAGGAAATGCCGGTTGTGAGTTATCTTCTCTTTTTCGGCAAGGTGGACATTCTTTCAAAATATTAATCTCTGGAGCTTGAAATCCTTGAGGTTCGGCTAACCTGTTTCCCTCTTCTCGATTCGAGGGGTAGTCTATCTCCAAGCCACACTTGTCAAAAATGTGTACCTCTAAACAAGAAGTTTCTCCAAATCTGAAAACCAAGAAATGTCCATGGGCTAGAGAGTTACACTTAGCAAATTCTTTCCAACCCTTTTCAAACCAAGCTTGATCACCGTGTTTCGCCACATTGATTTTCCATTCTGCACCGCTAGGAAGCTTGAGAAATACTGTGTTTGGTAAACATTCTCCATATTCCCTCACAAACTTGCTTGGAATCATCTATCAAGCAGCCCAGGTTAATACAGAAAATGTAATTCAGAAAGGGGTCAACAAAGTAACTTTTAGCAATATATAAATCATACTTATCATATAGCTAGGAAGTTATATCTATTTTCTTACATTAAAATTTCTGATATGGTATGCAGATTTCGAGATAAGGTCATGATGTTATAGGCATGCAGAAAATGTAAAGGAATAGGTTTAGTTTAGTTTGTAATGACCCTTGTTTTGTGAGATAAGTCTGAAATAGTTGTTAAGAATTTGGTGTTGATATAGACAAGCTAAAAGAAAATTTAAGATGAGTAAGCGCTAGTTTCCACATATCTTTCCTCTTTTAAGAGTTTGGTGTTGATCTAGGTATGGCTTGTATGGCCTATGAATGGCTACTGAAATTTGTGTATATATAGCATATAAGCTAAAAGAAAATTTAAGAAGAGTAAGAGCTAGTTTCTACATGTCTTTCCTCTTTAAGTTTATTATGCTCTTCTTCCTATAAGCTTCCTCCTTTGATTTTTTTTTTTCTAGTATGGTATTAGAGCTTTGAATAATCTTTGCAGGATGTGAGTATAGAGAGAAAACCAGCAAGGCTTCTGCTCCAATAAACCTCCTATATTTATGGTTTCAAGCGATTATTCTACCACATTGGCTTTCAAAGGAGAAAACTAGCCAATCTTGGCAGTGAAAATAAAAGCATAAGCATTTGATTTGTCAAAAGTAGTGGAGACAAGAAAACTACCCAATCTACCCAAAATCCCATCTTACCATGCAAAATTCAAGAAGTATAGTTAGGAATGTGCAGTGTGCCAAGGAATAGAAAGCCTTGGTTTCTAACCATTTATCTTTAATAGATAAAATTTTTCACAAGAGTTATAAACCAAGAGAAAGCAAAGCAAGCATGGAATAAGCTGCAAGAAGAGTTTCAAGTAACTCGAAAAACAAGAGACATTCAAGAGCCCAACTTGAGAAGGGAGTTTGAAATGCTAAGAATGAAAGAATCCGAGCCTATGAAAAAGAATAATGACACACTCATGAAGGTGGTAAACCAACTTAGGTTGCTTGGTGGAGAAGTCACCAAGCAAAGGGTTATGGATGTGATTCTTATCAGTGCACAAGAGAGATATGAGTCTCGAAAATCCTTTGTGGGAATTGCAAAGGATAATCTAACCCAGTTGAGTCTAACAGAGAAGGACTTTAAGACAAAGCTGAAAGAGAATCAAACAAGCAGCAGTTGAAGGCAATAAGAAATCTATCCACCATGTCGTCCTTACTGCAAGAAGAAAAATCATTCTAAAAAATCTTGCTGGTATTGGCCAAATGTGAGATGTAGAGCATGCAATGAGCTCTATCATGTTTAAAAGGAGTTCAAGATCAAGGGAATTCATCATAGAGAAGCAAGCACAAGTTGTTGAGAACCAAGAGAAAGATGAACATACACTCTTTGCTGCAAAAACACTGCAGTTAGCAGTAGCGAATATATAGTCACCGATCAAATTAACTGTCTCATGATCTGGGTCTATTAAGAATGTTGGAAGGAAGCTATTATTCAGAAGTTACCCCATGTTTGGATGGAGAGAAAACAGATTTTCTCCTATTTGGATAGGAGGTTAAAAACCAAGAGGAAAGAAAACTATGAGGGAAAATATATATGGGGCTCACATAAAAAATTTTCTTCAAATAAAGAGATTTTGGATAAAAAAATTCCTCTATGTTATTTTAACTTTTTTATTATAAAATTACCCTATAATAAGAGTGGGTATTATTCATATTATAAAATTAATTATTTTTTCCTCTGTTTCTATTTCTCTCGTTCATCTAAACACAGAGAGAAAACATTTTCTCTCCCTCCATTTTATTTTCTTTCATTTTCTCTTCTCATCCAAACAAATCATTAATGTTGAAAATGGAGACTTTGTTGAACTAAAAGGAAAGGGCATGGGTGCTATTAATATTGATTGAAGTATTAAACTCATCCATAATGTTCTATATGTGCCTGATATCAGTCTAAGTCTGCTAAGTATTTTCCTCAATTGGAAGAAGAGATTAATCACGCATGTTTTTAAAATCTTCGCCAACAACATCAAAGTCCCCTAACTAGTCTCGTCTGAAGTCTTGCATGTTTGATTGAACCTCAAATCGCCAATAATGTATTCTTCTGCCTAAGTCAGATTTCAACTTTAAATTAAAGTTAAACCAATTCATGCGTGCATGTATGATAAAAGTAATCAAGATTTGAGTAAAGGATACTTAAATATCCTACATGTGGGTCTTAACCAATTCATGCAACCAAACGAAAGACTTCTATATTCTTCACAGAGAACCAGAAGAAAAACAAAACTTAATCAAAAGAAGATTAAACTGCTGATTTCGGACTTTATCCAACGCCTTAATCCTGTTGATTTCTTGTAGTTAGAATATATAAGAAAGAGAAATGAATGCTTACTAGTTTTCCTTCTTCAAGGGTACGAGTAAGTATGACCTTGAAGAAATGGATAGGCAGCTTCATCAGCTGCTGCTGATATTTAGAAGCCATGGCTAGTATTCTAACACTTGCTTCGGAGACTGAACCGAGCGCGAGTTAATATAAACTTGTACCGTAAGGGAGTCTGGTTGGCTTTTTAACGCCAATTAAATGATGCACCCAACACTAATGATGCAAGGCGTTTCAGTTTCTTTTCTTACACAAGTTTTTCTATTAATTACTCCGTTACTTTTTATTCGTCCACAAAATTTCAAGATAATATTTATTACTCTCTTGATTCTTCATTTTTTTAAAGAATTAAAGAAGATAATAATGTTATTTTATAAAATTATTTTTTCACAAATTTTGAAATTAACTAATTTCATTAATGCATAATTAAAACTAATTAATGGTAAAAGGCTGAAGTTGAAAAAATGACAAATAAATTGAAAAACTTTTTTCTCCCTAAAATGTTGGTTAATTTAGAATTGAGGGAGTATTCATTTTTACTCTTACCTCTTATTTGTAGTAATTATAAAAATAGAGAATTAAAAGTAAAATTAGAGAATGGTAGAATGGGAAATTGGATAATAAATATATACGTTAATTTGTGTGATGTAACCTTAAATGTTTCCTCTTCTCTCTCTTCTTCCAAGTATCTCCAAACTCACAAATTATGATGTATAAGAAAAATAATGAAAAATAAATAAAAAATGTTAAAATAGGAAGATTTTGTCATATTATATTATATAAATTTAAGTAAAATCGTATAATTTATTAGAGTATTTTGATAATTTGATCACTCACAACTAAAATTTTTAAATTAATTAAGTCCCTTAATATTTTAAAAATATTTCAAGTCTATCATTTCATCCAAGTCTATTAGAGCAATTAGATAAAATACAATGATGTGTTACATTGAGTATATCTTAATTTTAGTCTATCTTAATATTTCATCATTTTAAATTTTAGTCTTTCCAATTTTAAATTTGTTAAATTGATCTTTTTCCTATCTTTCACTCTCTCTTTTTTTTCACCTCCAAACAAAAGGATTTTACTTACTGAAATTTCTAAATGAAAATGATCTAGTATTTAATATCACATACCACTGCTAAATTATAATGAAATTATTGCCTTAAGTTTTGCATCCAAAACCTTTGAATTTTATATATTAATTATTTGTATGTAAGTCTTATGCTTAATAAATTAATTTTTATTTGTTATTAAAGTAGCAAAAATACATCCAGCTTAACGTTTAGCGAGCCTACGGAAAATTTGGGGGAAACAACACAAAAAATGCATAACCACTAATTTTTGTTATGCGGATAAATTTATAAAAAAATGTTAGTAACACAAAAAAAAAAAAAAAACTACCATTTGTATTCAATTAATTGAATTTAAATCATAACAATTTAAGTTACCATTTGTATTTTATATATATATATATATATATATATATATATGAGAGATCTATTTACTACAAGAATAAAATTCGTCATACTTATTTTTTTAATAAAATCTTTTAGGGCTATATCAAAAAAACTTGCTTTGAAAGAAAATTAATTTTCATATATTGATCCAATTTTTGAATTAGAAGTTCACATATAATATATCACACTCATACAGTTGTATAAAATGTTAGAATTAGTTGATAACCCATTAAATGAATTTATTTTAAAAAATAAAATTTTTTAATTATAAATAAAATTTATCACTTATATTAAATACTTATGATTTTTTATTTATATAAAATTTGAAATAAATAATTAATATTATAATATGACATAATTTAATGATTGAATCAATAAAATTTGTCTTCTAAAAATTTGACATAATTTAAAGATGTATTTTCATCATTTTTAACAATATTTTTAGAATGCAAACGGGTATGAACTTGTAAAGGATATATAGTATGGGGTTAAACTTTTTAAAATATAAAAAATTATTTATCAAAATGCCAGTATATATAAAATTTATTAATTATTATTCTTTATCGTGTAAGTTTTCAAAAATAAAGTTGTAATGTATTGTTTGACATTATGATTGATTTGTAATAGTAATTTGCACTTGCAACATATTAATGGTATTGTTCTAATATTATCATGAAATGAGATTTGTGCTCAAGTTTTGTATTTTTTTTTTTATATCTTTTTACAAAAATGATTTCAAATCTATTTCTCTGTTTCATTGTTTACTTCTGCTCAGAAAATTGCTTATTTTCTATGAAACCAACATATTATTTCCTTTCAATCTTACCACTTGGAGATGCTTCTTTCTGACTGAGGATCATTTGATTGCTTTTTTATCTCTTCTTTTTGTTATTAACTGCAATTGTTCACTGCAAATAAATATTTGGGTATCTTAGTGTTATTATCACATGAATTCTGTAGTTCTTTCTCTCATTGTCCGTACAAGTGCTAGGAGCCTAGGTCCATTCTACTCTTTCCAATTTGCACCTCTTGTTTCTTTTAATGCCTTTGTATGTTGTGAAGAGAGGCTAAAAAAGCAAATGGTCAATGGGTTGACCCCCAACATACACTGATCCAACATGAATGGCGCCAATCTGCATTTTCCCCTCCATTTGGAAAATGGCTGTGTTGGACTGTTGGAGGGCCATCATGATTTAGCGATGTCTATGAAACAACTCAATCCGACTAAACCGAATCGATCCAATGCAACCCAATCAGTTTAGGTTGGTTTTTGCATTTGATTGGATTAGGTTAGATTTTACTATAATAACCTAAAAACTATTGGATTGAGTAATAAGTTTAAGATACATGAACTTAACTCAATTTATATAGACGTATGCATTAAAAAACTTAAAATTAAAAATACATAAAACATAAATTAAATGTTTGTATTTCATTAACCTATAGGACAATTGTTTATATTATGGATGAGTAATTTTTTTTTTTAAATGAGTTATTATATATTTTTTTTGTTAGTTTATTTATATATAGTGATCTAAGTGATAACTTTTTACTTTATTTATCTCAATTAAAAATTTTATAAAACATATTCTTGTATTTTAATATTTTGTATTATCATAATCACAACTAATTTGATTTGTTTAACTTATGTTTTGATTTTTCAAATTATATACATGTTTTTTTGTTAAAAAATATTGTTCAAATTTATTGATCCAACCTAATCCCACAAATCCTGAGTTAGATTGGGTTGTGTTAGTAAATTTTTTTATAACCCAAACCCAACCCAACCCAACATTTTCTATATGGGTTGGGTAAAAAAATGTGCTGGATCTTACCCAACTCAACCCATAGACATCTCAATCTTTTTTTTTTTTTAATAAATATTAATTTTAAACTTTAAAGTCTAAAATTTAAATTTTTTTAGAAAATAATTTTAAATTAATAGTATTGTGATAAATAAATTTTATTTCCATATTTTTTAAGAAATTTATCCATAGTATGGTTACAGTTGTGTTTTCAAATATACATGTATATCTTATAAAAGAGATATCAAAATATCAATAATTAATATAATATATATTTGTTTAAATAAATTTATAATTTATATATTTTTAAATTTTAAATTTTTAATAGCCATCGGTCATCATCCCTTTGAAGTCTCTAGCCGGCGGGAAAGAAGACTGGTGGAGGAAGAGGCGTTTCCCTGCTATTTCTGTCGTCTTTTTTTTCTTCCCTTCTGCTTCCCTAACGCAGCAGATCTGTTGAACACAAAAATAGAACTGGAAAAGGGAGCTGGGCAGTGTCAATGGTGGGGTTAGTCGCAGATTCATCACTTCCTAGTGTTCTTTAGCTTTTATTAAGGCAAGAATCTCTCTTATTATCTCTATTTCTCGATTCTTCCTCTCCAGATTTTCCCACACCCATTTTTTTAGGGTTTCGAGTTCAAAATTGAAAAGAGACGAAATTAATCCTAAAATTTGAGATACGCAGTTCAATTCGTTTTGGAAATAGATGAACCGCAGAGAGAATCACTCCCCACAAGGTTTGAAATAAACCACTAATGAAATTCTAGTTTTTGTTTCAATTGAACTGTTTTGCAGTTATGATACTCTTGGATAAATTGCAGGGGAAGCAACTCGGATTTTGATTGAGTTTCTGGAAGTCGCTATTACTGCAATTGTTTTTCTCAAAGGAGTTTATCCTTCTGGTGGATTCTTGCCTACCCATTACTTTCGTTAAGATCTTTTTTACCATTACTTTCGTTAAGATCTTTTTTAAGTTTGGTTGCTGGGGTAAAAGAAAATTATGGATTTTGATGACACATTTCCTGGGGTTGGAAATTTTTCTCTTTTGTTTTTCCTGGCAACCAAACTATTTTATCTATTAGAATTTTCTTTGCGCTGATATCTGGGTGTGTGTAAAAAAAGGTGCCTTTGAGAGGAGAAGATATCTGAACATGGTTGTTCAAAGGGCTCGCCATCCTCAGCTCAGATATTACATACATGTTGCTGTTTCAGGACTTGCTCCCTATTTGGAGCAGGTTGGTCTTATTCTGTAATCTATTTTTCTCTTAATCTGGCGTAGGCAAGATAAATAGTTGTTGATTGTTTGTTTTGTAATTAAATATATGGTGCTTAAATCTGAGGTACAATTCAGAATTGTTTCAATTGAGCATATCTTGTACCCTGTTTGGTCATATGATGGTGTATGATGGCATATCACATTGTTTCTTTCAATTAGGAAATCATTTAATAAGGACATAGGCTTATAACAGCTTCTTAGTAATCCTAAGGTTCAGAGTTTTGCCATAATAACTTTGAAAGTTCTTGATGAAGGGTAATGAGTTAAGAAAAAGTTTTTGGTTGTATATCTGTGAAGGCAAGTTCACTGTATGATCAGTGTAGCACTTCAACCTGACTTAGCTATTTTTTCATTTCTTATTTTGCATGTCTCCTGACTCTCTTCTTTGGTGTTTCAACCTACCCAAGTTCTAATCAATACTCTGACAATAGAATCTTAACCTTATTCAGGAAGCAGATAAGAAAAGCCGAGGAGTTATAAACTAGGGAGACCTTGCTCTGCTTGTATTAAGTAGTCTGGGAATGTAAAGATCACTGTATTTTTTTAATGGTTGGGATTCAAATGCTAGTAATTATTTAAGAATAAAGTCAGCTATCACACCATCTCTCTCTCTCCTCTCTGATGCGTGGATTAGCCTTGAACTACCCAACTTTTTCTAGAGATATGATACAATGGACTTTGATCATTTTTGTTGTCTTAAAGATTTACCTTTTCCTAAAGATTAATTGCATTGTACCTATGACTTTCATTGGTTATATTATGGTGAATTACCTTGATACTGAATTTGTTGACTGCAAAGAAAGAACGTTTGGTTCAACATAGCATTTCCTTTGCTTTTAGCTCTAAAGACAATGATTTAACATTTTATGATTATATATCGAAATGACATGCTGTAGCTCTCACCTAATTTCTGTCTCTGGACCTCATGATAAGAAGCATTAGAAGTTTGGACTATATCTTTCTTTTATTCTTTTTACGCCATGAAATTTATGGTATATCAGATTTCTTATTTTCTTTATTTCATCTTTCTGAAGGACTTAACTTGAAACTTTTAAGTAAATTATGGATCACTTAAATTATTTACATATAATTTCTGTAAGACTTCTTAGAATATACTCGCCCTTATATATTGTGATTCTTCTTGGAAATATGTGAGTGATGTTACTGATATAGCCTAATTTATTTGAAGATTATGTTTGTAATTCAATAGCTATTTGAAGGTTCACTATCCTGTTTGCAAACAATTGTGCCCGAATGTCTAGCTTTCCTTGCAACTGCTTTCTTTAAAATACTAATTTTCCCTCTTACCCACCTTTCTCTAGGGAATGGTGGAGAGAGTTGCAGTGGTTTTCTTCAATTCTGACAATGTTCCATTGGAGAAGTTTGTATTCAAGCTTGCAATGAATCAATCATATGACTCAAAGGTGGAGCCGATGGACTTGGAATCCTCTCTCAGATCATTTCTGGTCAAGCTTTCAGTCTCAAATTCTCTTACTAAGGACCTTCCTCAGGGTACTTTTCTTTGTTGTAATCGCACTCTCTATTATGCATGCATGCATACGCGCACACATCCATGTACGCGCATACCTTGCCATCGTTATTTGTTTTTAGTCCTTGAAGATGCTATAGTTTAAGAGCTCATTTGAATTGGTTTTTGCCAATCTGCTTCTGCTTTTATTTTAAAAATGAAGCATTTTATGCAAAAATTTACTGTTTAAATTGGTTTTTTGTAGGAGAAGTATCTCTAGATACTAAAATCCTCCTTTTTCTTTTAGAAGTAGGTGAAGAGATGCTTCTCCTTTTAACTTTTACTTCTTCTTCTTCTCTTTTTTTCTACGAGCCAATCTAAACAGGCTGTAAATCAAGTGGTTTGGTGTTTCAGTCCTTTCTGCATTTTGAACCTTGTGAGCACAATCTGGTTCGTTTGGCATAGAGACTTTGAAACTCCAGTCTAAAATATTTTTTGTTTTCCTTTTCGTAAAAAAAAAACAGATATCAGGTGGGAGATAACTGGTTACTTTAAATCCCTTCCTATGGGTGGTACAAACAAAGAAGCAGAGTTATGGATCCCAACAGACACAGAGCTGTGGCAGCAGCCTCCTCTTATAACCCCTATCAGGTCCATGAGTAGTGAATCTCTGTGTTTGCAGTTATATTTGGAACACCCAAGTTTATGAGAATCAATGGTTTAACAGAGGAACGTAACATACATGCATAAAGATAAAAGATGTACAGTAAGCACGTAAGCATAATTTTCCATTTTGATTCTACTGAACTCAATATATAACTAGCATGTTCTTGTAATTTTAACGTAGGAGAAATATTTTTACATTTATGCATCTAAATATCTTTCCTGATTTTTCATTAGACAATTTAAATATAAAATAACTTTTTTTCTTATTTAACTTTTACTTTTACTTTTAACTTTTTTTTTAAAAAAAAATCAATTCAAACAAGCTTTTATTCTTCTCCCTTTTCCACTACTACCCAATTGCTAAAAATCTTGAGATCTTATGAAGTTTTAAGAGTCTTAGATATTAATAAATTTGAAAGTCAGATATTTAGATGGGATCAAGAGAACAAAGGATTTTACACTATAGTAATCTACGATCATAATTGCATAACCAAGTGATTAGTTGAGTACGAACTATGGATTTGGATTGTATATAGTCACCAACCCCTATAGTCATTACATTTAACTAGCAACTCGCAACACAATTCAATTTGAGCTGTTACATAAAAATTGAAGGATAAAAACTCGGTGACTACTACATGCAATCTTAATCTGTACGATTGTACCCCTTTTTGAGGTAGTATGACATAACAGTCTCCTTTGTTTTCATATTACTATATGAAAGAGAAAATGAATTGGGTAAAGTCCATTGATGATAAAGGAATTACTAACATGGCAATACAACCAAAAATGAAAATGGTTGCCCAAGATGAAGCGTTGAAACACTACAGTGATAATTGACTATGTTGCCGGAGAAATCCAGTCGTCTAGCATAAGCTTGGCCCTTCACCTATGGAAGTGAGAACAAAAGATATCCATTGCCACACCCTAAAAAGGGGAAGAAGGAGTGCGGGCGGTAAGAAAACCAAAAAGAACACTCTCTTTTTCTGAATATGTCCTGAATTGTTGTATAAGGGTGTTAATGCAAGTGCGTATGTGTTAGTGAAAGTATATGTATGTTTTAGAAAGAGTGAATAGAATATTTAAAAAATTTTATAAAATATTTTTTTTAAATTTTTTTTATGAAACTCAGTTTTATAAACTTATTGAAAAAATAGTGTAAGCTTGATTAAGAGTTAAAAAAAAAAAAACTTGTTGGTAGAATATGACTAAGTGGAGTGAGAATCTAAATGAAGAGCTGAAAATAAATAAATAATCAAACAAACTAAAAGAGCAAGAGAAAAAGAAATACATAACTAATTTGTAGTGGTTTGGTTACAAATAAAGATAATTTATATCCGCTCTTCTTAAATATTTTTGAAAGAGTTCTTTATTATCTTCAATCTGGTTTACAAGATCTCAACACCTTCAATACATCAAACTTTGATTTTATGGATCACCAAAAACCCTTGAGCAGCTTTCAACTTACACAAGCTAAGCTTGGTTTTTTAAAGTACCAAGAACCTTACAATAATAATCAATGGTTCAAACAGAACAACCTTATCCTAGAAAGGATTTATAGATCACATGCGAGGCCTTAAGCCCTTTACAAGAGTGTTTAACAAACTCAAAATATTGACCAGTACAACTGATTTTTCAATAAAGTTCAAAGACAATCTAAAAATATTTGCGAGTGAAAAATAAGTATAAAGAGAATTGAAAAGTGTATAATTACTTAAATTTTTGTACACTTCAATCTTTTTTTCAAAATGGTTGATCACTTCTCTTTATATAGCCAATCTTTAAATAGCTGTTGGAGGAAAATTTTAAATTTTCAAAATTGACTTTTCTCTGATTATAGCTGCAGCCCTAGTCTATTAGTGTTGTCTAATATTTGCAAATGGCTAAAGTTGACTTTGTTTTAGCACATACTATCTGTTGCAGTTTTTTTTTGTAGGCTGGATGCAGCTTTTAGCAGTGGCAACATAGCATTTTATCTTTTTTTACTTTTATTGTCTTATGTTGGTGAGAGTTACTTGTGATCTAAGTTGATCACTATGATAAGTGTTACAATAATATTTTGTAGGTCTAACATTTCAATAAATACCCTTGATAAAAGTCTCTTTGAGGTTGCAGTATCTTTTGTTCTTTTTTTGTTTTACTTCACTTTTTTGCATGTGTGTGCCTTGAGAGAGATTACGTTAAAAAGTCCATTTTTAACATAGTATTAGGCTAGAAAAAAAAAATGGTTGGGCCTTTTATCATACAAGGGCTCACATTAATATCATTTGTGTGTAGTGAAAGAGCTATTTCCTAGGTGCAGCAAAAGTTGATTTTATGTTAAGGAAGTTTGTGACATTCATGATATGTTTAATTTGCTAAAAAATAAGAGATTAAACATTATAAATTTTTTTGTCCATTATTTGATTTCTTAAATGACCATAGAACTAAACAAAAGTTTGTCTATGGTATTAGACAAGTCCTTAAATTCTTGTTACTCACCAAATCATGGGACAAGGATTTGTCTAGAGTATTGAACAAAAATTTTAACCTTATTATCTCTCAAATTATCTTACAATCCTCTATACCTTGGTTCATTAAATTAATGGCGATAAGTCCTAACAACGGTTATCAACCGGCGAGATATTGACAACGGTAGGTGACCGACAAGGTATCGATAATAGTCAGCGATTGACAACGCTTTTTAAAATTTTATATTTTTATAAATTACTTTAATTGTTATAAAATATTAAAATCTTATTATATATTTTTTAAAAAATAATAATACAAAGTATTACTATAAATTAAATACAAATAGTATGAAATTTTTAGTCTAGTACATTAAACAACAAACAGTAAATAGTACAAAAAATTGTATTATACCTTAACTTCTTATGTTGTGCTGTTTTACTTGTGCTGTCAAGTATTAATATTAAACGCACCTTTTAAGTCTTTGAAAAATTGATACACAAAACTTCTTTAAGGCCATGCAGATATGAAGGTTGGAAAAAGATT
This sequence comes from Bauhinia variegata, assembly GCA_022379115.2. Taxonomy (NCBI): domain Eukaryota; kingdom Viridiplantae; phylum Streptophyta; class Magnoliopsida; order Fabales; family Fabaceae; genus Bauhinia; species Bauhinia variegata. The sequence continues at coordinate 8,396,131 of CM039426.1, forward strand.
TTGGTTCACTTTTACAAAAATAATAATATTATGAAACTAATCCCAAGATAATGAACTAAACTAATTAGAGGAGGGATTCATTTACTCTAAATTAAAAGACTTACTTCTCATTCTAACCCTCCATTTCACTTGTATCTAATAGTTGATATTCATTCTTTAAAAGTCATGTGAGATGCACATGATTTATCCCTACGTAAATCTCATCTCTACCCGTCTCTTTTATTCTCCAATAGATGTTCTCCTTCTTTTTCTCTCTTCCATTGTAGACAAAAGAAAGGATTATAGTTCACTATTTTCTTCTACTATAGTAGACAATCACAAAGAGAAACACACAAATGGAGGGTAGAGAAGAGAGGGGAAATCGTTCATGCCCCTTTCCTTTTCCTTTTGTTTAATGGTCTTCCTTGCTACTCCATCGATACATCTATTTAATAGTCTTTTCTGTCACTCCATCAATAGATACTCACAAACTGAAAATGGAGAAGAGAGATTAAAAAAATGTTATGGTCCTTCTTTAACTAGGAAATCATCATGTAACTAGATTGTGTATTTCTTGCTAAAAAAATAATAATAAATTTGATTTGAGCACAATACTCAAATTTAAATGATGGAATACAAAAAAGCGAATAAAAACAAATTCATGGATCAATTAAGCAATATTGTTTTTCACTGTAAGAGGTATAGTAGGATAAAAAGTGCAGGAATTGCTAGATTGGATGGTTTACTGCAACCACAAGAGAGAGACTAAGGGCAAAATGCAGCAGAAATGTCAAGGGAACAATTCAAGAAAGAAAACAAAAATCGGTGGTAGGCACAAGGAGGGTAAAAAAAAAAAATTTTGCATTTTGAGGAGACGTGTATCTCACATGACTTTTAATGAATGAATATCAACTATTGGATACAAGTGAAATAGACACTACAAAAGAAAAGAAAAAAGGATTTAGCCATCAAAACAACCAACAATTGCCATTGATATTTGCAACATGAATTAATGAATTGTATTTTACCTATTAGAGACCAATTTTGTCACCAAATATAGTCAGTGACAGAATTTATTATAGTATTCAATCGCAAAGTGGTAGCAAAATTGGTAGAAAATTGTCAAAATCACTAAAAAAGTTTTGCCACCACTTAAATTTGGTGGCAACGGATTTTAAAATTTTGATTTCTTTTTATCATTAAATAAATTTAGTAGCAAAAACTATTCTTAAACTTAATTCCCAAATTTTTTCTCACACTTATTTTCCTCCACACTCTCATTTTCTTTAGCCCCATCCACCATAACCGGCCGCATTCACAATCACCAGTTGGTGTCTAGCTTCTCTGGTCACCATTGTCCTCTTCCGGCCACCTCCTCTGGCGGCGTTATTATTCTTCTGCATTTTAGGGTATGTTTTTGACTGTCATTTGTGTTTATTCCCCTCATTTTCAAATTAGATACTTCCCATTGTTACTTTTCTGCATCATTCTCCCTTCCATTGTTGTTATAGTGAGAGATATTAGGACATCCAGGCTATAGCTACTTTGAAGATGGGTGGTTATGGTGTTTTTCACCTTTTACGTTTTCTGGTTGTAGTGTTATTTAACCGCCTCTTATTGATGTTGAAATTACTGTAGAAAATTCTTTCTATACCAGCTCTACTCTTGGACCTCCTTGCTTATATATATATACTTTTTTTTTTTTTTTTTCTCGTTGATGGTTCCCCTGTTATTGTATAGGCCAAAATAACCTCAAACTAGGGATGACTGAGGTAGGATTTCTGAAAATCCTAAGTATGTAAATCTGCCCTCTCCGTAATGGTTTAAGTTTTGAATGGAGATAAGGGTATTTTTTTTTGCTGACAAATGTTTCCTCTTATTTGAGTTGCTGCTTTGATGTTTAAGTTGAGTGTACATATATTTTACCATATCTCTTTCTAGGCCTCAAGTGTTATTTTGGGTTCATTACCATCAATTTGTGCTATTTGTTGGATACTTTCCTTGCACCAAACACCGAATAAGGAGTGGTTAATTCCTTTCCCAACATAAAACTAGCATCAATGATTGGATGAGTTCGAACGATCCTTTGTAATTAGATTAATTGAATGAGTTTTTTTTTATAGAATCGATATAATTAGATTAAATAACCAAATATAAAAAAGTGATCCAACATATTCAGATTACACTCTTACTTTTGACCACTTATTATTACTCTACGTTATGTTGGTTGGAGACCACTAATAAGTTCAAAAAGGATTTCGGCCCCATTCTTATTACCTTAAGACCTTCACTGTTGGCAATTTGCTTTCTTATATTTTTCTCCTACCTTCTCCCTCTTAAAAGTTAAAAGTCAGATCAATCCTACTTAGACTTGTTACTCCATTTTTGGAGGGTAATATTAGCTAAAGTTAGTTTCTCAACTATTGGATCTGCATCAAATGGTTAGATTTCACCTGCTTGCACAATGTCCCAAAACCAAGTAGATATACTTTACTAAGACCAACTCTAGTGGTCAAAAATGAAGCATTGCACAAGGAATATGCAATGTTCCATTCTTTGTTACACCATTAGAGTTGGAAGAGATAGAAGAGAGAGGAGAGAGAAGATAGAAAGTTGTTGAAATTTGAAACGGTGAATAAAAAAAAAATGAGGCTCAACTTGTACTTTATAATAAAGAAAGAAGAGATTTATAAAAAAAAATAAAAAAATTATAGAATAAATTAATAAAAACTAAAAATATAAGATAATTTATGAGATTCATTTAATTTTTTTTTAAAATTATATGAATAAAAAAAATTATATAGAGTAACGTGTTATTTTAAAATTTATAAAAATAATATAAATAATTAAAATATATAGCTTTAATAAATATTACAATTAAATATACTTTAAAATAATTTTTACTTTAGTAAAGTACATAATTTAAGCTAACTTCTATTAAAGTTACTCATCTCAAACGAAGAAAATCAATTTCCAAGAAGTAAATAGTCACTCGATGTCTCTCTTTATCTACATGTAACAAAAACCTTAAAGTTATTAGTTCTGATAATAAATTAACAAAAATTTCTTAGGGAACTCCCCCTTCTTATACACTCTCGCCTAAGTTTCAGAGAGCCAACTACTACGAAATACAAATGGGCATGAAACAAGCTGTCCCAATGATCTGGAATATTAGTTCTAAGGGTTTAGAATATAGCTTTACAATAAGATAAATGGAGAATCAAGACTTCCTTTATCCCTGTTTTGTCCAAAAGATTTCTAGTGTCCCTATATTTGTCTAAGTTCTTGCTTTGATTAAATAAATAAATTTTTTATTATTAATAAATTTATTCATAATATTTATAAATCAATAAAATAATTTTTTACATTAAAATTAATAATAATATACTCTTTTAAATTATAATAATTTTTTTTATATAAATAAAATCAAATATTTATTAATAATTTAAGATGTTTGAAGATTTTGTTGACAAAAACGAGGATAAATTTGTTATCTGTGTCAGTAACTAAATTAATATTCTTCTCTTAAATTTGCGCTGTTTTTGGGCTGCTGGGAGCTGAATTTACAATTAGTCTTGTTGAAATAATACTGCGTCCTTCAACTTATCTCCCTCCTTCAAAATCAACTGAGCCTCATTCAAAATCCCTTACTTATCTCCCTCCTTCGAAATCCTCAGCTCTCATCTCTTAGAAATCTCTCACTGGCGGCAAAGAAGATTGATTGGCGGAGGAAGAGGCGTTTCCCTGCTTTTTCTGTTGACTTCTTCTTCCCTAACGCAGCAGATCTGTTGAAAACAAAAATAGAACTGGAAAAGGGAGCTGGGCAGTATCGATGGTGGGGGTTGACTGCAGATTCATCACTTCCTAGTTCCTTAGCTTTTATTTCGGTAAGAATCTCTCTTATTATCTCTATTTCTCAATTTTTCCCCTCCAAATTTTCCCACACCCATTTTTTTTTAGGGTTTTGAGTTCAAAATTGGGGATAGAGGGGAACCACCGTGTATAGTGGTGGAACCCTTCGACTTTCCCTAGTTGGACACTGTCTGACCGATTTTCAGTCTAAATTCCTGAGTCCGTTATACTTGCTTGTGCATTTTGGATATTTTGGGTTTACGGGGTGAGGGTGATGGTTGCTGCCAAGTGCCACCAACGGTGAGAGAGTCTAATGTGGTGCATGTCAAGTGGCAAATCGAAATGCCTGAATTAATCAAATCTTTTGAAGTTTCAGTAACATTCCATAATAAATTGCGAGTTGTTGCGTTTGATTCATGTGCCAATGCTATGAAGCTGAATTACTTGTTCTGCTAATTAATATGTCGGGATTAGTATCTTATATGATCTGTTTCCATTCTTATTTACTGTTTCAGCCAGTAAATTTGTTCCTCCAGGGGGAATTTTCTTTGGAAAAAGAAATTGGGTCAAGGCGGGGGGACAGGACGTGACTAGGATAATATTTTCTAGAATCACATCGGGATGGGGACAAAGCTGGACTTTGGGATGGGATTGGGATGAGATTTTCTGTCCCAATCAATTTTCGAGATGGGACCAACATAGCCAAAATCTTGTCCCGTCCTAGTCCATGCCCACCCTTACAGCCAAGTCTAGTTAATTAAAGTAGACTAATGCGTGCGCCTATAGCTTCACTATTAAAGGAAGCGGCCAATTTAAATTCGAGTTTGAGTTTTCAACCAAGGGTCGTGTTATCAGAGAATCACTAGTACAAGTCTCAGTTAACCAAGTTACAAAGAGGGGTTTACAACACAAGTTAATTAAAAATCACAAAAAACAGTAAATAAACACTACAAGAAATTAAAACCGAAATTAACTATGGCGTGAATGTAACCAACCTAGGGATTATCCGATTTAACCGCGACTCTATCCTTAACATAAGATTATATTTTAATTCAATTAATCAAGATTGAGCTGAGATTATTCAATAACCCATGAACAACTCCTAGGTTTTCTACTAGATTGTCACTAGCATATGACCAATAGCATTAGCCCTATTTCAAAACAATAGCCCATGTAAGAAATAAGTTCTAATAGCTTAAAAATCAAAACCCACTCAACCAATTTCGGGTTTAATATGACAACAAGGTTAACAGTCCCAAATACATGAGATAATCCAAGAATAACCTATCCAAAATCATCACAACCAATAACCTACCATAAAACATGAATAACCATCAAGAATATGGCAAGAAATTAGAAAAATGGAGTAAGAAATCAAGCAGCCACGAATCAGAATTCCAACACAATAATCATTGAATTAAAATACCAAAATGATACAATAGTCAAGTTTCAAGAGTCACCCGGTGGTCTTCAAGCTCCCTAGGTTGATTACGAGAGGTTTAAGCTTTCATTTTCATGGAAGATTGTAGAGAGAAGGGGGAGGAAGCCCCAAAACTAGAGAGAGGCAGGGAGGTTCAGGGATTGTGTTTTTCTCCTGCGAAATTCATCATTCTCTTCTCAATTTTCGGCTAAAAGAAGGTTCTCCCGCTCCTTTCACGTTTCTCGCTTATTTACAAATTTGCCCAGCCTAGGAATATTCCAAGGAATATTTTGTCATCATCAGCTTCACTTGGTACTGAGTTTCCTATCTAGAATCCGAAGCTAAACTTCCAAGGCTTAGGGCGTTATCAAAACGACTTCAATTGAGAAAGTGATCTTCATAAAAGTTGTAGCCCTTTGTCTTAGCTTTCCAATCAAACTGGAGTCACTCAATTCTGGGTTGTTTTGCTCAAGTTATGGTCTGATAAGTGCCGCAAGGTCAGATTTTTGGAACATACTTCCTGCCTTAACTTTGCAAGCATAATTCTCCCATTAGACTTGAGAACTGAGTTTCGGCTTTTTAGCAAAGTTGTAGATCTCCTTCTTAGCTTTTCTACAAATCAAGAATCATAATTTTTAGAAATTTATAACTCAAGATATACTAAAAATACTGAACCATGGTAAAATTGGAACAGAGTTGCATAAAACATTAATTTCTCAAAAGGATGCCTAACTTATAAATATTATCTAAGTTATCAAATTAGGCCAAAAAGAGTGTAATAGTTATGTGTAAGTGCTATATATATATATATATATATATATATATATATATATATATATATATAATGTGGTATATCAAATCCTCCCACACTTAACCTTTGCACGACTCGAGCGTTTTCAACAATTTCATACTTACTTACATGGCTGATAGCAACTCTCTGTAGCATCCATGGTGGTAAATGTCGCTTATCTTCTCCCATCAGAAGTAAATACAATGATTTCTTTCCTTACTGTATGATTTTTACACAGTCCTATTAAAGATATAAAGAATTATATGTTACCCTCCATACATAGACAAGTGGATACAGACAGAAAATTTAATCATTGTGACTAATTTAGACAGGATACAATACATTTTCTATCATACTACTCAATTCTTCAGAGATATTATTGAATCAAGAATAGTTATAAATGAAGTTTTAGTAGGAATGGTCTTACACCTAATTTCTAATACACCCCAGTGAGAAAAAAACACAATAACCATTTGGCTCAAAAGGCTCCAATACCATGTTAAGAACCATTTGTGAAGGTTATCCTTAATAGTGTTTGTTATTTTTTCAATGGTGTCTGCATGGTTTATGATATACCACATTTTTTATATATATATATATATATATATATATATATATATATATATATATATATATATATATATATATTTAGCACTTACACATAGTTATTGTACACTTTTTATGGCCTAATTTGATAACTTAGATAATATTTATAAGTTAGGCATTATTTTGAAAAATTAATGTTTTATGCAATTCTGTTCTAATTTTACCATGGTTTAGTATTTTTAGCATATCTTGAGTTGTAGATTTCTAAAAATTATGATTCTTGATTTGTAAGAAAGCTAAGAAGGAGATCTACAACTTTGCTGAAAAGGCCGAAACCCAGTTCTCAAGTCTAATGGGAGAATTATGCTTGCAAAGTTAAGGCAGGAAGTATGTTCTAGAAATCTGACCTTGTGGCACTTATCAGACTATAACTTGAGCAAAACAACTCAGAATTGAGTGATTCTAGTTTCATTGGAAAGCTAAGACAAAGGGCTACAATTTTTATGAAGACCACTTTCTCAATTGAAGTTGTTTTGATGACGCCCTGAGCCTTGGAAGTTCAGCTTCGGATTCTGGATGGAAAACTAAGTACCAAGTGAAGCTGATGATAACAGAATATTCCCTGAAATATTCCTAGGCGGTGGCAAATTTGTAAATAAGTGAGAAACGTGAGAGGAGCGGGAGAACCTTCTTTTAGCCGAAAATTGAAAAGAGAAGGGTGGACTTCGTAGGGGAAAAATACAATCCCCGAACCTCCCTTCCTCTCTTTAGTTTTAGGGCTTCCTTGCCTTTCTCTCTACAATCTTCCATGAAATTGGAAGCTTGAACCTCTCGTAATCAACCTAAAATGATACAATAATCAAGTTTCAAGAGTCACTTGGTGGTCTTCAAGCTCCCTAGGTTGATTACGAGAGGTTTAAGCTTTTATTTTTATGGAAGATTGAAGAGAGAAGGGGGAGGAAGCCCTAAAACTAGAGAGAGGAAGGGAGGTTCAGGGATGATGTTTTTCCCCTGCGAAGTCCACCCTTCTCTTCTCAATTTTTGGCTAAAAGAAGGTTCTCTTGCTCCTCTCACGTTTCTCACTATTTACAAGTTTGCCACCGCTTAGGAATATTCCAGGGAATATTCTGTCATCATTAGCTTTACTTGGTACTTAGTTTCCCATCTAAAATCTAAAGCTGAACTTCCAAGGCTCGGGGCGTCATCAAAACGACTTCAATTGAGAAAGTGGTCTCATAAAAGTTGTAGCCCTTTGTCTTAGCTTTCCAACGAAACTGGAATCACTCAATTCTGGGATGTTTTGCTCAAGTTATGGTCTAATAAGTGCCACAAGGTCAGATTTCCAGAACATACTTCCTGCCTTAATTTTGCAAGCATAATTCTCCTATTAGACTTGAGAACTGAGTTTTGGCCTTTTCAGCAAAGTTGTAGATATCATTTTTAGCTTTCCTACAAATCAAGAATCATAATTTTTATAAATCTACAACTTAAAATATGCTATAAATATTGAACCATGGTAAAATTGAAACAGAGTTGCATAAAACATTAATTTTCCAAGAGTGTGTAATATATATTATTTAAGTTATAAATATTATCTAAGTTATCAAATTAGGCCAAAAAGAGTGTGTAATAGCTATGTGTAAGTGCTAAATATATATATATATATATATATATATATATATATATATAAAATGTGATATATCATATACCATGTAGACACCATTGGAAAAATAACAAACACTATTAAAGATAACCTTCACAAATGGTTCTTAACATGGTATTGGAGCCTTTTGGGCTAAATGGTTCTTGTGTTTTTTTTTTTCACAAGGGTGTATTAGAAATTAGGTGTAAAACCATTCTTGTTAAAATTTCCTCTACAACTATTCTTGTTTCAATAATATCTGAAGAATTGAGTAGTATGATAGAAAATGTATTGTATCTTGTCTAAATTAGTCACAATGATTAAATTTTCTGTCTTTATCCACTTGTCTATGTATGGAGGGTAACATAATTATTTATATCTTTAATAGGACTGTGCAAGAATCATACGGTAGGGAAAGAAATCATTATATTTACTTTTGATGGGGGAAGATAAACGGCATTTACCACCATGGATGCTACAGAGAGTTGCTGCCAGTCATGTGAGTAAGTATGAAATTGTTGAAAATGCTTGCTACACACAGGAAGGGGCTCTGAATCAGGTTCCTGACTTGAAAGCAAATGCTAATAATGATCTGACCAAAAAGACTGGGCCAGATCACAGGAGAAAAACTACAGGAAAGAAATCATGTTCTCTCATAAAATGTGCAGCTAAGAGAAGAAGAAGTTTAAGCCGACAAGATGGAAGCAGTGACAACATTACTCAAGAGGCGAAGCAGAAAAATGGTAGTTCTAGAGTCATAGTTCGGAAATCCTCTATAAAGAAAGGCCTACATGTAGAAGACCCCAGCTATAGAAATGGTGACAAGGATCCAGTTCAAGCATTTAGTGATGATGATGTGGAGCTTACAGTTGATGATCTAATGGCCATTGCAGAAGAGGTAACTTAATTTACTCATAATATCAGAAGGAGAAAAGCCACTACTAGTATGCTCTTCGTTTTATCAATCTGAATATGAATATGTTTATCATTTGTATCATCATATATACAAGTTTATTGAGAATATAGTCCCCTCGTACATAATTGAAAGTTGCTTAGGTTATCTATGTTTTCTTAGTTTTGCTTTAACATTGATCTAGGATAATTTGTATTCATGTTCATGCAGTATGTCAAAATTTCCATGAGAAAGGAGCAACAAGAGGTGCCAGGTAGACAGTGTGAGTCTGTAAAGCAAGTTCCAGCAACAAGTGAGTCAAGAAGTACTAATGATTTAAATATTGAGAACGAAAGGTCTCCCGCCCATGCAAAGCCAGCTGTAGATCATTACACTCCCACTATTGCTAGTGAAATAATTCCCACCAGTACCTCTCAAACAGGTGATCCTGCTCAAGACATGCTAGACCTTTTCCTGGGTCCCTTGCTGAAGAAGAAACCCCCTGAGGAGGAAAAGCGTGAATATTTTGTAGAAGATTTTCCATTTTCACATGAGTTGGCTAGGCAAGGTCAAGATGAAATTGTTGGTGAAGAAAAGGGCCCCTTGATGAAGAAGAAAAGCAGTTTGAAAGACAAGGTGGCAACACTTCTGGATTTAGGTATGTAGGTCTTTCAAGGAAATTATGTATCACTAGCAAAGCATAGAGTCCAGGTTCCTGCATGAGCCAAAGGAATAATTGCACTTTACCTTTAAATCATTTTATACTTACAGTAGCATCCCAGTCAGTCATAGTTTTTCCATTGTAATATAATAGTAGGTAGGGTATATTTTACTTCTTAAAAGTTATGTTCCTTTGAGAGAAAATGCTTTATAAATCAAATTCCGACACATTGAAACTGAGGAAATGAAAGCTTATGTTTTAATATAGTAAAGCATTTTTGTGCTATATCTTGAGAAGCGGTTATTGAAGCCTCCTACTAGAATCATGGGTTGCTTCCTTTCTTAATTGTACTCCCAATAGCTTCTAAAATACATGTTACAAACGAAAAGTCTACTGGGCTAGTAACTTGATGGGCCTGCCCATATGGAACGAAATGGTTAAGCCCAAGTTACTGGTAAAAAGCCTAAGCGACCTTATATGTACTATAGCATAGCACTTCCATGTCTCTCCAGTGTCAATCTTGAGGGTGTTAGACAGGATCACATCATCCGCCCTCCAGTACAAGCTAACAAATAAGCTGACGATATTTTGCAAGTGTTCTTAATATTTATGGATGATGAAATAAGAACTATGGTAAGTATAACTTTTAATAGTTGTGGATGCTAATTTATTTTGCAAATTCAGGTTTCACTGTTGGGAATTTGGGAGAGGTTTTAATTGCATGGCATATTTGGATGAGGATTATTGATATTAATTAACTATTGAGTTTGGATTTCTATTTGTAGCATGATTAAATTACTTAAGTAAGCAATGTTGGACAATAATTAATTTTAAGCGATTTGGTAGGAGTAAGGAGGGCATGTATTTCCGTAGGTCTGTTATTCAAGAAGCTCTGATTTATTTGGTTGAAGCCTTATGCTTATACACTGTAGTATAAGCCTTAAGCTTATATAGTATGATAACTGGCCAGTTTTGTTATTCATCTCTTACTGTCTCCAGTTTTACTTATTCTATCCAGACTGAAGATATACTAAATATAAAGACTAAGAACTTTAGGGAATTATAGTACTAATCTCCCTAGATGGATTAATTTTGTTTAATTCTTCATTGAATAACAATGTATATCTGCGTCTTCACGTATAAATCTTGGTAGTCCAATTTTGTGTCCAATTTTCTTGACATCTTCTTGAATTTGGCTCCGATATTCCCCAAAAGTGAACTTCCTGTAAATAGAAGATTCTTTGCCACTCCCTATCAAAGTATTGTAAGATGGACAAAGGAAATATGCTGTCGAGTATCTATCCATTTTGTCATTTGCCATAACCTTGTGCTGCACGCTTTTGTACACATCATTGCTCCATGCCTGTAATTGCATTTTCCAAAGGAAAGCCGGTTATTGATTTGATCCATTCACATAAAGCTAAGACAAGACATATTTATGTGACAAAAATCATGTTGGCAGCAAATTGATGTCTTCACACATGTATTTTCCTTGTTGGGTTTTTATTTCTGTTAATAATATAATATCCATTAATATAATATCTGTTTTGTCTACTTTTACTGACCATTTATTGAAAGTATGATTTCTTGAATTGTTGACTTATTTCTTTATTATATTATTCATATGAAAAGAAAATATGGCATCAGTTGTTACGATTATTTTGTATGTTTGTAAATTGTAATTCTTTTTGGTACTAGTTACTGCTGTATTATTTTACTTCTTCCACCATACTTCATTCAGTACTTGGACCTCTAGAGCTTAGAAATGATAATATTCATGCTGAAATTAGTCTCTGTCATCTTCTTAAGCTTTTGGGAAAATTTGGTGGAATTATGCTCAACTAACTTTACCTGGAAAAGGTCTCCAATATTAACAATTAGAGCATCTGGATTTGGTTTTACGGTCACCCATTTGGAGTCTTTCATAAGTTGGAGTCCACCAACTTGATCTTGATAAAGAATTGTAAGGAAATCACTGTCAGTGTGAGGCACTAACCCAAAAACTTTTCCTGCAGATTTTGGGCAGGCTGGATAGTGATTCAATCGCAGAAAACATGTGCTTGCATCACAGATTTCTTCAACTGCATTCTGCGGGTAACCCAAATTCTCTGCTAGAATTCCTGCTAACAACCAAGATAGCTTCAACATAGCTGCTGCAAATTCTTGTATTACTTCCCTGTAGCCACTGTTAGAAACATGATTAATTCATGCATATGCAAAATGAAATTTTCCCTCGTTTTTCTTTCTGTAGTTCCATTTCTTATCAGAGAGAAATGAAGCTGTAGGATTATAAACACAGGAAAAGAAAGATATCAACTAAAAAAATGTTAACTTTAATTTAAGATCATGATACCTTAAAGAAGTGAATTCACCCCAGCAAGCTGCTTCTGAAATCTTAGTGAGAGGAATGTGGAAAGCTTCTGACCATGAGAATTGCTTTGGACGAGTGGCTGTTGGTGTTCCCCACCTGTATGAGTTATTCAGAAGCCCGCAAGTGACCTTCTTCTCAAATGGTAATTCAAACAACTTCACTTGCTCTCTCCTTATCTTTCGTAGTAAGTCAGGATTTATCCCATGGTTCACTACTTGAAAAAATCCCCACTCTGATGATGCCTTGCAGATTGCAGAAGGGCAAGCTAGTCGTTCCCTTTCATTAGAACTGCTTAAACCACTAAGGTCTATCAACGGGAGTTCACATTCATCCATTACAGGCTCAGTTTGGTCTTTAGAGCCTTTAATCTTGGGGCCTTCAGCAGAATTTAGCAGAAGAGCTCCATAATGTTGCAGTAGAGGTGGATTAGACTCGATCATGTTGCACCTAGTCATTTCCTGTAGCTGTAAAAATGGAAATAGATGAAAACCAGTGGAAGATTGTGTGAGTTGATAACTGTATTTATATGGTTTAGACAATTGCAGTTGAAAGCCCAGAAATGGACAATCAGTGAGGACAAAAAGGGCCTGCCAGACCATGGCATTTGTCAAATGGCTAGTTGTTTTGAACTGTCTTACAGAATAAGTTTGGAATGATACTCTAAAATATTGGAAAAAGGTCAAAACAAGAGAAATTGGCAAATGAGAACAAAAGAGGATTCATACCTTGCTTCATCTTTGACTTTACAAACGACATGGTTTATGCCATGTTGGGGAGAATCCTTCTGGTATAGTTTGGATGCATCTCTATTTTGGATGGATATAGGATTCGGTATTGGCATCGTTTCCACTTTTGACCATTTAATCTGCTGAGAAATTTGTTATTATCTTAATGGCAGCATCTTTTGAATATTCCTGGTTCCAAATTCTTAGGGTCATATGGCCTTTAAATATAGAGTTTTTTTGCACTTGCTCCTCCGGCCTCACCTAGAATATTGTCTTATTACTTTTTGTCTTGTGTGCATTTCTATTTGACAGAATGCTATTGCTATTGTCTTGCCTTTTGATGTAATAGAAAGTAGCCACTTCAATGGTGTCTTGTATCAATTTGCTGTCTCTTTGGCATTGCCGATTTGACCAATAACAATTTATCAAGCAATTTTTCAAATGGACTTCAACACCATTTGACAAGGAAAACGAGAAAAAAAGAAAAAGTGTTTAGTTGAATTTAGATATTACTAATTATGTAGATCTAAAGGTGGAAAAAATTGTCTTACCAAAAAAAAAAAAGTAAAAAAAAATGTAAAACACCCGAAATTTAAACTAAACATATATTTATATCATGTGTTAAAATTTTAATTTAATCAAAAAAGTGGAGTGGGAGGATATGGGGCCTGTTTGAATGTGTTGTCTGTTTTTATGTTTTCAAAATAATTTTGTAAAATTATTTTTTAGAACATGTTTGGGAATAAGAAATTAAAAATACTTCTTTGAATAGTTTATTTTAAAAAGCACGTCGAAAAACAAACGAACGAGATTTTATTATTTTAATTCTAAATCTAAATTTCTTTTTGCAAATACAAATATCTCTTTAAATATATCTTTATTTGATATCTTATTATCTTGGAAACTTTCAGCAAATATCTTTACGATATCTCTCTCTTAGTATATTTTCGATACAAATCTACACATACTGCCATTTATGATCCTGTTCAAGTTTGATAGTGAAGTTTTATTATCATCTAATTTTGTTTGTATGCAAAAAGTTTCTATTATCAAGAGAAGCATTTGCTTCCATCTTGTCCAAAACCTAATATGAAAATACATACAGGAAGATGATTGAAACTAATTATTAGGGATGATCTTGGAAATAGTAAAAAGAAAAAAAATATATAACAAAAAAATAGTACACAATCGAAATTAAAGAATGGAGAAGATTTGTTATGGGTTGTGGCTTGTAAAGCATGAATACAGAAGCAACAATTGAGAGGTTGAAGAAGACGAGTTGTGTTTCTCTCTCCTCCATCTGCATTTGAATACCGTTTGACTTGGTTTTAAAGAGAGAGAAAGTTGATTCACTTAAGTAAATTTCATTATTTAAGAAGATAAAAAGAATTTAATATTTATATAATTGCTGAAATGGTGTTCTCCGCATGTTTCCTAGAATAAGAAAACATCAAATTGTTGTTCTCATTTTTTGATTTTAAAAAACACTTTTATTGTTTTTTAGCTTTTTTAGAACACTTGGTAAAAAACAAGTTACCAAACAAGTTTTTTTTTTTTTTTTTTTTCAAAACAAAAAATTGTTGTTGAGAACAAAATCAAACAGCCCCATGATCTCTGGACATTTTTTTGATATTATGTCAAGAAATTTTCTCACCAAAAAGTTTAAGTTATTAAGTGTGTTAAAGTTTATTTAGTAAAACTAGTCCAAAGTTGAGAAATTGTAAGGTGGAGTTACCTAGTTAGTTGAAAGTTGTAATATGTAGTTGAAAGTTTATATATAGTTAATTGATTAAATTGAAACTATTTGACAAAATTAGCTGCAGTATGTTAAATGACTAAAAATGATATATAGTATTATATTAACTTAATATTAAGATTAAATATAACTCATTTTAATGATTTATTAATTCATTATGAATATTAATTAAATAATAAAAAACTAAGGGAAAGAGGAAGAAAATCAGAGAGGAAAAAGAAATGAGAGGTAACGTGAAAGAGAGAGAGTTGTTTGATAAAATTAATTAATAGCTATTAGATTATAACTTATAATTATGAAGTTAGTTAAAAGTTGTGAGATTACAGTTAAAAGTTTATAGTTACGTAATTAGTTGTCTTAATTAGAATTGTTTGACAAAATTAATTGTATAGCTAGTTAAAATATGTTAAAACAATATTTAATATTATATTAATAACATTAATACTAAATATAATTTATTTTACTTATTTTTTAATTCATCGTCAATAAATTAATTGAATAATTAGATATCTATTGTGAAGAAGTTAATTAAATTATTAGTTATTTATTTATTTATTATCAATCAAATAATTAAATATTTAAATAGAATAAGGGGAAGAGAAAAAGGAGGAGAGGAAAATAATCTCTCTTTATTTTTGATTTATCAAACAACTTTATTAATTTATTGTCAAAGGTCAATAATCTATAATTTATACTTCCTAAACACACGCTTAGTCTTTTCTACTTAGTGTGCGTTTGGTAAAGGGAGATTAAAGCTTTTCAAACTAGTAAATTTGTTTGGTTTATCAAAAACTAAAGGAAGATTATAGCTTTTGAAAGTTGGCTTTTAAAAAACTACTTAAAGTAGTGTTTCACTTTAAAAGTTAGTTATCAATAATTTATTATTATTTTGACCTTTAACTTTTTCAACAAATAATAATATTTACCCCTTAAATAATTAGTCCTGCAACTTAACCTCATTCTTATTTTCTTCTATTTCTGCCCTTAATATTTTAATATTTTCTTTCTCTCTCCTCTATTTATCCTATCAATTCGTGATTTGTTTTATTTTTTATAACGTCAGTTACTTTTTTTTTTGTTTGGCCATTTTATACACTATTTGTAATATTTAATTTATTTTAATAAAATACTTACTTTCAAAAAAATATAAGAGTTTAGATTAATTAAAGATCTTAAATTGTAGTTACTTAAAAATACATTTTTGTTTACAAAACAAATTTAGAATTTATGTAAAAAAAATTATATATCTTTTCACATAATTTTACGTGTATTAGTTAGTTAAACAATTAATTTTAGCAAACACTTCTAATTCAATAAATTAGCTTACATCTTTTATAAAAGTTAGCGTTTAAGCTTTCAGTTACAATCTTACATCTTTTAGCTAGCTTCATAACTATAAGCTATAATATCAAAATTTTCAGTTAGTTTTACCAAAAAGACAATTGTATCTTTCTCTCATATGTCTTAGGTTATTCCAATTTGAGACTTTAACCATACTTAAATGTTTAGTTAAATTATTCTTTGGGTTCTTATATTTTTTAGAAATTAAGTTTTAGTTCTTATACTTTCAAAATCTATAAAATTATCCTTGTAATTTTTAAAAGCTTAAATTTTTGTCCTTACCTTCAATGTTTGTTAAACCGTCCATTTTCTACAAATTTAATGAAAGCTTAAATAATTTTTTTTATGGTTTTTTAAAAGTTAAGTTTTAGTCATTCTTATACTTTCTAAAGCCTATAAAATAGCCTTTATACTTTTTTTTTTTTTAAAAAAAATTAACGTTTCATCCTTACGAGCAATGTTCCATACAAGTCTCATTTTGTGTAAATTTGGCCTTCTGTGTACAAGCAAATACTTGAGCTGTAGTATTGAATGCTAAAAAAGTAGCTTCTTCATTGTCTTGGATGAAGAATGAAATCCCTACATCTATACTTCAAAAAAGAAGAAAAGTGAGAAAGAAAAGTGAGAAAATTTTAGAGACCCTCCCCGCCAACAAACCTTTATTATTTAGCATTCAATATTATAGCTCAAGCATTTGCTTGTACATAGAGGGTGCATAAAAAGAATACTTGTATCAAATAATGATGATAACGATGTAACGTTAATTTATTATTTTAAAAAATATAAGGATTATTTTATAAGTTTTAAAAAGTATAAGACAACTTTTAGAAAACTATAAGGACTAGAAGAATATTTAACCTTTTGTTAAATTTGCAGAAAACAAAAGTTTTTATGGACAATGACGACAAAGACAAAAATTTAATTTCTTAAAAACTATAAGAATTATTTTATAAGTTTTGAAAATATACGAATAAAAACTTAATTTTTAGATAACTATAAAACTTGAAAGAATAATTTAACCTAAATATTTTGGGATACTCAACAATCTCCCCTAGTGTGAGACTTCTCCACATGTTGGGCTAAGGTGTTCCTCCTCTCCCCAATGAGTGGAATCTTTTCCGAGTTTGCAGCACTGAGAGCTTTTTATAGACTCCACCACTCTTGCATGGCCGTGGCCGCCACAAGGCAAATGAGACTTGCCTTAGGCCCCAGTTTTTATATTTGACTAAGAGAATTGAGAATGCTTTTGATAAATTTGTGATTGAAAATAGGCTCATTTGATTATATGCATAACATGCCTAAACACAAAAAAAATACAAAGTAGGAGGCTTGAGAATGAATAGTTAAATGATGAGGGAAAAATGACGTGGAGTGGTTATCTTCAACAAAAGAAAAAGAGAAAAGAAAATGAGGAATCAAACAATAATATTGTTTTATTGCTATTCGATAATAGTCCCCTCTCAATTAAGACCATAGCTACTTGTTTTATAAAATTTTAACATTTTCTCTTCAAACTTTGCTCGCTCATTAATCTATTCTTACTTCTCCTCTTACTTTCATTTTTTGAAGTGATGGTCTTCATTTATTTTCATAATTGAATGTATTGAGAGAATTGTTAACACAAAAATCCAATGTACGCATCACCTAGTAAAATATTATTAGCAATATTTGTAACGGTTACTATTACTAGAAAAAAAGTTTTCAAAATTAAAATAGCTTAAATCCTCTTTGAGATCTTTATTACAAGAAAAATTTGATAGATTAATTATATTATTTATTGATAGTGAGATATGAGAACTACTTGATTATAAAACTCTAATAAATGATCAATTTTACATAAGCCCTTATGATAATTTTGTCCATGCCCCGAAAGTCTCTAGACATGCCCTTGTTGCATGCACGCCACTATTTAAAAAACTATGATTTATGTTTGTTAGTGTGACCATTTGGTGAGAGTGCTTTAATCTGTATTTAATCCCAATTAACAATATTTGATCCTATATTGTAAGTGTGAATTTTTTTCCTATTTGTGAAGCTGTGTACTCTGTATTTGATAGAGTGATCATGAGAGCATATTGATTGTGCTCTTATCATCGCCTAATCAATTAGGGAAAAATTGAATTTCAACCTAGCTACATTCTAATCCTTTTTTTTTTTTTTTTTGGGTTTGGCTAACTTTTCTTCGTTGTTGTATTCCCAAATATTCTTGTTCATATACTAACTTGAGTGATGCTATTCGTATTCTTAGTTTCTTTGACCATTCATTACACCTTTGTCATCTCAATAAAAATTGTTTATTAGGCCTTCAGTTGAAAAAAAAAGAGAAATTGCATCACTCAAGTTAGCTGAAACGTGAATTTTTAACAAATAGTTTGGTTGAAAGTTATTAAGTTATCATATTGAATTAAAAATGTTGGGTAAATTTAGTTGTTCAGTTAGTTGATAAATATAAAATGACATGAAAGGTCATACTTATATATCATTATAAAATAACGTTATTTTTTATTTTGCAAGTAAAAATATACTTTTAGGTGATTATATTTTTAGTTCTTTTAGGTACCTTTATGTTTTTTTTTTTAAAGATTAGGTATTTTATTAAAAAGATAAATAGTATAAATAATATCATAATTAAATAGAATAATGTAATACAACAGAATAACTGAAATAGAAAAAAATAATATTATAATTATAAAAAATATGCAGTATTTTTTTTATTTGAATACTTAAAATGATCTAATGCTAATATTAGTGTCGAATTATGAATAAAAAATAAAGAAGCATCAAAAAATTAAAATTATAAATGGAAGAAATTGTTTGCAGAAGAAACGGTTTGGAAATAAAAAAATGGACATTCTTTTAACTGAAAATTCATGTTCATTTGAGATTATAGTATGCAAAGGATATTCAGCTTTATATGCTAAAGACTACAATAACTTTCTATTTGTAATATATAAAAATATGAAAATAGGGTTATGAAAATATCTGCAATAATTAAATTGTTTCTAACTATTTACTAGGACAGAAGTACATTTCTCATTACCTATTAAGCTCTAAAATGTGCTAGCTAGTAGTCTGTAATAACATTATGCACAAATCATCTTTTATTTATCAAATCCAATGAGATTATAATGTCATTTGATAGTGCTAGCCAAAAAAATGTTATTAGGACATGTTTGAAAGACATTAGAGAAAACCCCCTTTTACCCCCCTCACACTAATCTTGTAGACAAGTACCCCCTGATACTTTAAGTTTCCCAAATTAAACCTTGACACTTCAAATGTTTCCCATATCGAAACCTCCGTCCACCTCCATCACCGCCCATTAACAGTTTTCGCCTACGTGGCACGTTAAGTGCTAACGTGGCCATTAATGGGTGACGTGGCCAATGGGAGTCATCTGATATGGCCACATAAGCAGCACACCTTAGCTTTTTTTTTTTTTTTTTCTTTCTCCTTTCCGCTTCAATTTAAACACTTGCACTCCCATCCCTTTCTCTGCTCCATTCCTCTTAACAATGGCGTCATTTTCTCACTCTCTCTCTCCATATCTTCCTCTTTCTCTTCACCTTCACACACTTGTGCAACTCCAAAACCACCAACAAAGAGTATCTCAAGTTCCCATTGCTCCACAAGGACCCAATATCATCCCTTGCTCAACTTCTCTCCTCTGATAGCCACCGTCTCTTGGTCCTCTTCTCTGCCCTACATGACCACCAGGTCGTCAAATCTCCTGTCTTTCTAGAGCATCCACTGGCTCTAGTTAGTATTTTGTGGATCTCCGAATTAGGTCCCCGCCATAGAGCCTCCTCCTAGTCGCTAATACTGGTAGTGATCTTGTCTAGGTCAAGTGCTCTGCCTGCAGAAATTGCTCCAACCACTCACTGGGATCGACGTTCCTTGCTCGCCATTCTTCCACATTTTTGCCTCACCATTGCTACTACCCAAAGTGTAGTCTCGTCCCCTATCCGAGACCTGCCCCGCTTTGCAACCGGACCCGGTTGCACAGCCCCTATCACTATGAATATTCCTATGTGGATGTATCCATCACAAGCGGGTTCTTTTCGAAGGAAACAACTTTGTTGAAAACAAGTTTTAGGAGGGAAGAAAAGCTGAGAAATTTGGCGTTCGGGTGCAGGTTTTGGACCTCCGGTCCGAGTGTTATGGGTGCCAACTTCAATGGAGCTTAGGTGAGGTGTGCTGTTGATGTGACCATATCAGATGACTCCCATTGGCCACATCACCCATTAACGGCCACGTCAGCAATTAACGTGTCACATAGGCAAAAATCGTTAATGGGCAGTGACGGAGGTGGATAGAGGGTTTGATATGAGAAACGTTTGAAGTGTCAAAGTTTAATTTAGGAAACTTAAAGTTTTAGGGGATACTTATCTACTAGGTTAGTGTGAGGGGGTAAAAGGGGGTTTTCTCAAGACATTATAATGTCATTAGTAGACAATAAAGATTTATTCTTTTCAGATTTACAATTGTGATTCGCGTACTTAAGAAGAATATAATTTTAGAGCTTGTAACAGTAGCTCCATATGAATTATCAATGGAAAACGTGGCAAATATTCATGGTAATTTATTAATTTATCTTACATATAATAGTTTTTCTTGTCCCATACACCCATAATTAAATTTTCAGATTAATATACACGCACTATTCATCATATATTGACCTGAGGTTTATAAACAAAGTCCCTTAAACATCCAATTTAGTCCCATAACACAGAAGACCAACAGTATAAACATAAATAAGTGCTAGTAGATAATATCTTGATAATAAAAGCAACATATATCAATAAATAGTCATAGCGTCCAGAGTTGTATACATAGAAGATGAGGGAAGTGATCTTGGTTCATAAATCAAAAATTTACTAGGATTGTTGAAGAAAATAAACCTAATAAAAAGTTAATAATAAAATTTATGGGTGCAAATGTTGCATATTTATATAATAATATATAATACATTATATTATATTAAAACTTTTGTGGGGGCAAGTCCTACTGTAGTCCCAAACATGGATCGTTCTGACTAGATTCATAAATCAAATTAAGAAATGGCAGAATTGAGGTTTCGAAATCACTTATCTAGTTTGGCACAATGAAGAAGAGATTTGAGACAGTGACTCAATCTTAAAAATAAGACTCTAGTATTTTTATATCCAATGATCAACTTTGCACTCTCTTCACATGCTTGAGCTAATATGTCTTATCTATGATAAAAAAAATATTATTTTTAAACTCTAGTTACAATAAGGCGAGTTATTCAAAGATTTCAATTAGACGAGGAACAAAATCACTCAAGAAACTGTCTGAAATTCTTGAATCAGAAATAAGACGGAGCATTGAGTCCTTTAATTTGAGTTTGAAAGCAGAGGTGATTTATCACAATTAAGCAGTACAGGAAATTATCCCCTTGATAATAATGTAACATATATATATTTATGTATAGAGTAAATTACACATACCTCGTTTAGGGTTTATCCTATTGAAATTTAACTATATAGACCTTAATTAGCTATTTTAATGTTAGCATGATAAATGGACTACTATGATATTTCCACAATGACTGTGCTTGAAACATTAAATTCTTCTATTATATTTATATGCAGAGGTGATTAATCTAAACTCATGTAATATATGAAATTTATCCTCAGTGAGTAGGCTTTAGGTTTGGTAAAGCATTGTCACCTAAATGTTGGGAATCATACCAGTGAAAGAAAAAAGCATACATACACACATATAATAGATCTATAAATTTATATAGTTTGTATCTATAGTCAGGATGGCCGAGTGGTCTAAGGCGCCAGACTCAAGTTCTGGTCTTCGTGAGAGGGCGTGGGTTCAAATCCCACTTCTGACACATACTACTGTCTTTTTATTCTTTCTTCTGTCTTGTGTGTATTTTAGGGAGGAGAGAGAAGGAAAGATAGCTACCATTGTGTGAAGAGTTTGAATGTTGTTTACACTTTTTGTTGTTCCACTGTAAAGATGATCAGTGTTCCACTGAAGAAGATGAAAGAAATATTATTGCATTCCATTCTATTTTAGGGGAAGTGTCATAATACTTTTGTAATCTTATTTATACTAAAAGCTTACTAATTCAACATATATATTAACAGATTTTTTCACCAAAAATAAATAAATAAATTTTCAACTAAACAATGGATGCTATCTTTGTTATCTTACTAATGCTATACTACTTTAAATAATTGCATGCATGCTATTAGATATAAAATTTATTTCAAGCTTTCTCCTAACAACTTAAGTTTTTGAGTTAAATTATTTTTTAATATGATATCAGAATTTTTATGACCTTATGGTTGAAGGTTCAAATCCTCTTACTAACACTTTCAACTCATGATTGTTTCAACTCATATTATAAATAAACGTGCTGCTTTCAAAGATGGGAATTTTGAAATGTTAGACAGTAAGCCGATAATTTGATTGGATCCCATGATACAGCCCAAAGAAGTTATGAAGAATTGTTGAAAATTCTTTCCTTAAACCCACTTTAAGAAGCCATAACTGGCTCAAGGTACACATATTCCCCAAGGATTTCAGAAAAATTGATTGAAGTACTATTAAAAGAGAGATCTAGAATGGTAAGAGAAGAAGAAAAATTGGACTTTGAAGGGCCTAGAAAAAGGAAAACATCGTCTAGAAATAATCCCCTTAAGTTTCAAAGCTTACCTAAGTAGTATATAGATTTTTTTTTTCTCTCCAACCATTTCTAACTCCTTTGACAAACACTCTTTGTATTATTGGAAAACAGCTATGAAGATTTTAATTTTCCCATTAGAAGAATTTAATGGGCGAAATGAAATATTTCAGTTGGGTGAGAGCTCCTACATTTCTTCTTCAACCCTTCACCGACAGCACCTAGCACCACTTCCATTTGCATCCCTCATTGAGGTTAGTCTCTCATTTCCCCCTTTATGTGCTATTTTTGCATGAGGTTTTGGGTTCTTTGATTTAGCATAGGTTAGTTGTTTGGTAGATGCAGGAGATGGTTTACCTACGTTGGTTTTATTTATTTATTTTTTTTGCTCTCAATAGGTGAAAACGGTCCTAGATAACCCTAGAACATCAGAATTTGAGACAACGTCCCTAAAAAGCCGTTTGGTTGATACATGGTTTGCGTGGAGAAACAAACAGGGAGAAACAAACAGTTATCTACAGTCATTTAGTGTGGGCCATGCCACAAATATCTGTATAGAGCCATTTGTCACACCATGGAGGCAGGAACCAAGCTGAGCCAGTTGTAAACGCCTCTCTAAGGCTGTTTAGATGGTTCAATGTCTTTTTTTTTTTTTTTTTTTTTGCATTTAAATTTTATCCTTTCTTAACCACTGACAATAATTTTAATATGAGGATACATTTTGAATTGTTGCATGTTGATATGGCGAGGACCAAGAACATTGGAGAGTCATCACAATTATGTCTCATTATATGTTAATTGAAGAACATATGTAGAACGGTTATGTCTTTTTTGTGATGTACATTATTATGTTTATTAATGTATATATATCATTTTGGACATCTAGTTAATTTTGTCACCGGGTTGTGTATTTCTTTATCTGTGACATAGTTACTTTTATGATAGAGTTCTGCCTTTCTGTCAATTTGAACTTATTTTGCATGGTCTGAGATGAACCAAACAGTGGAAAATCACCCCAGGAAAGAGTGAACTAAAAATGGTTTTACATAGTTGTTTAGGACCACAACAACTGTAAAAAGCCGTTGGGACCCTAAATGGTATTTTACATCAGTTTTATAAGATCCATGATCATTTTATTTTGTTTCTTGACAATTTCTTAAACTCTAAAATTAATTTTAAGAAAAATTATTGTCCGATAGCAGACCCATAAAATTAAAAAACTACATAAATAAAACCACACATAAGTGTAACAAAGTATATTTACAAAGAACCATGACACTACTGAGACAATTCCTCAAATTGGTGCATACATGTTAAATAGTTGATGACCCAACCCTGTGCTTCCTGCGATGCTGAATGGGACTATTGTGGTGCTACTGATGGAAATGAGGATTCATACCTTGCAGTTGCATTCACTTAAAAGAAAATTTCAGTATCAATTATTATAATTGAACATACACACAAGTATTACACAACTAGTTCAGCATCAAAATATGTACATGCATAGTCAATTAACTCTGCATTTGTTGTCATGTCCACTTTCTCGCATAGGTAATACTCACAATTAAAGTATGGATCAACCTTACTCCTTCTCTACAATTAATCACATTCTGCTGAAAATAGAGAAATAGAACATCAAATTCAGCATACTAACAATATAACATCAGCAAAATGCAGTAGTTTTCAATTATAACAATCATCTGGTCCCCAAATGGCTCTATATGGCCATTTTTAAACATAAGTATCATCTGGTTGCCAAAACGACTCTATAGAGTCATTTCAAATATTCACAGAGTTTTTTATTTTGTAAACAGTTCTATAGATCCGTTTTATGCATTTAAACATTTTTTTGTAATTTTAATGGTTTTATAGATCTGTTTTATGTATTGAAAGACTTTTTAATGGCTAAAATGGCTTCACCTAGGACCGCAATTTTTTATTTTTATAAATAGCCCTATAGAGTTGTTTCACCCATCTCCACCATTTTTTTTGCAGTAAATCACTCTATAGAGCTATTTTTAACAGAAAATGCAGATGAAACAACTCTATAAAGCCATGCGATGCAGAGACGATATTTTTAACCAAAATTTGATTATTTAGCTCAATTTGAAAATCTTTCCTTCAATTCTTCAACCTCAGATACAAAGATAAACTTCTAAGAAGTAGAAATAACCAAAATGCAACTCCTTTCACCAACTTTAATGGATTGGTCAAAGAAAATAAGTAAAAAATGAGGAGTGAGAGTAGAGAAAAGTGAGATAGAAGGGGGTGATCCACATGGAGCTAATGGGAAGGAAAATTAGTTGGGGGTGTGTCATTTTAATCAGGCAAAGTTGTGTAATTTTCATGGTTTGGAGTTTGTAATCATTGAAAATAGGAGATGTGTTAATTAACTCCCTGATTTAATAGGTCCATTCTGACCATATAATACTTTATTTTTGTGCCTTGGAACTAGTTCCCATGTTCGGTATTGAAGGAAGGCTTAAATTTATTCATCCACGGAAGCAATCCACTTTGGATCATTGCAAGCTTCGTGAAAGGATTGTGGTTTTATATTTTCTTGAATGGAGTTGATGAATAATCATGTTCAAGAGTAACATGACTGCTCAATGTCCAATCTTCTTTGAGAAAGTATTTTTTGAGTTGAACATTTCAAGTTTAGCGACATAGCAGAATTTCCTAATGACTATCACTGGCTTTATTTGTATATGATACTGTTAGATATAAATCTTAGACCCTCATCTAATACTTAAACTTTTGGGTTAAATTGGTTGTTATATCAGAAGGCCAAATCCTTCTAACCTCGCATTTTCAATAAAATTAAAAGTTGAAAACACAATATAAGTAAGTCTGTGCTATGTTTATACTTTAAGCTGAAAGGGTTAAATTGGTTATTAACACTTGGAGTTGAAGTGATTATCTCTAGATACAGAGACTTCTTTTCTTAGTCACATGGTAACACTTGTCATAGTATTCAATGGGGAACTGCATTATGTAGCCTTCTCTACACCTAAAATTTTTAATAAATTTGAATCAATCCGTAGATCTACTACCGCCAGATTCATTGTCTTTATTTTCAGTGGACACTTGACTAGCACAAGGAATGATATTTCTGGTGTTTGGTTATATAGAGTTTGATCTGCCATTTGATGGAGAGAAGAGAAACAAAGACGACGATTGGTGGATTTGTGATTCTTATACCATGTTATTAGAGTTTGTGTAGATTAGGAGAAGAGATGAAAAGAAAGAGAGGTTCCAAGAATAAAGAGATTTGTATTCTATTCCAAACCTTTCGAAATGCACAATAGATTTATAATCACTAAACATATAGATTAGCTAACATGGTTATTGTTTTAACTTAATTAGAGATTTTTTGGGTTTGAGATCTAAGATTGTAATGGCATTAAAATTTAGGAAGAAGAACTTTGCAACCCTTATTTTCCTATGTTATTCAAAATAGATTAGTCAGTATTTAATATAATATTTTTTTCACTTTAAAAAAAGGAAAAAAAGATATCTATGTAAGGCTAAGCATTATATTTCAACAGATGCTGTACCATGATGTCAAACAACATATATCATGTGTTCAAGTAATTAAGAAGGACTTCTATAGTTACTTCAATATATTATCAATGGTAGTTATTTCATTTCAATAATACATCCATTGAAGAGAGAAATAATTAGTTAATGAGTATCAATAAGGTGTGACTAAATTGATAAGCAAATTAAGCTTAGTGATCAAGAGGTCTTTGGCCCTCTATAGAATTGGAGAATCAAAACGCAGAAAAAACATATGAAAATAACTGTAATTATTCTAATTTTTGAATAAAACTAGTTATATATTCATTGTAAAATAAAGACACTCATGTGTAAAACATTAAAAAAAAAACTAATTAATGAATCATAAATTTTAAACTTGACAATAGTTATAACCTGTTCAAACTTTACTTTTTTAATTACTCACTTAAAATTATTATTGATATAACCTAAGAATAACATTATTTCCAACTTGTACATTGGTAACTACGTTTGCAATGATACTGACAATTGTGCTTCAAATTTGAAGGTCTATAACTCAGATTTTCCTTTATAGATGCAGAATAGAGTTATCAACTTTTCTGAAAATTTAATTTAATTTCTACAATATTTGAAGCAATCCCAGGAAAACTAATAACATAAAACCTTTACACACACAAAAGAAACTACCAATTAAATGCCACAGATACTATCAGAATATTATTGCCAATACTTGTAACGGTTATTATTGCTAAAAGAAGTTTTTTAAATTAAAGTTGCTTAAATATATTTGAGATCAACTATGTTACAAGATAGATCGAATAGAATGATATATATAGATGAAAACATAAGATGGTTAATAGCACAAAAACTAAGTTTAAAGTATTTTCCTTGACATGGCCAGATACTCTGAACAAAATGTTCATAGTCTTCAGTTTACCAAAAGATTCTCAATTATTTATAAGCGTAGCCCATTTAATTATAGACAAGAATTAAAGCTCAATATCAAAAAAAGCCATAATTAAAACCCTAATTGAAGCCCAATTAAAAGCCTAATCTCTAATTGCTCATTTTATGAATTATTTCTCACCAACCATTTCTAACAATACCTTTGACAAACACTATTTTGTTATGAAAATAATGCAAATGGAGAGAGTAGAGATTATAAAACTAAAGAGAAGGTAGAGAATGAAGCATGAGCTTTTCTTCTATTTCATTTCATTTCATCATGTATAAATGGTGTAGCCCTTTTATGGGTACAACAACTGGTTACTCCATACAACATCATTGTAAATGGAAATAATATACCATGAATTTCGTTACATAATTACTTGGGCCGTTATGGGAGGTAAATAAAAGGCTTAAGATTTATAACCTCAAAAGGTAATGGAACATAAAAAACTTAAAGATTATAACCTTCATGGGTAATAAAAAACCCTTGAATATGGACATCTACACCAAAATAAGGTTATTTATGACACTTCCCCTTAGATGTCCATCACTTAAGAATGTGCCTCCTTAAAACCTTTGCTAGGAAAAACCCTATGGGCCAAAAACTTGGTAAAGGAAAAAGAGTAAATCATTCTTTTATACACTATTAGATACTCCTCATTAAAACCTTACCATGAAAACCCAATAGGAAAAAAAAACTATGGTTAAGAGAAAAAGAGTAGAGTGTATATGTCTATGTGAATTGAGATCTTTAGCCAATGGAAATGAATTGGTGAACAATTGTGAGCAATGTAATCTCATCTTCATATAAGATCATCAAAATCATTTTTCTTGAACTCTAAGCCAAACACATTCTCAATATGCATCATATAATGCCAAAATTTTTGCGAGATTGTGGATGTTATAGCTACAAGTAAGCAAATAACTTTTATGGTAGAAAACATATATTTACTTTATTCCAATGCCTTTCGAAAAAGGTGAAGAACTATATATAACCCTAATTATATAGCCAATGATATCTTACGTGGTATGTGGCAAACAAGATAGAGTGCTCATGTAGTTTGACTGCACTACAATATGATACTCTGGGACCATGTAGTTTTTCATCTTTTTCTTGAGGTCAAGAAAAGATTTTTTGTCCACATCTATTTGCTTTATAACCATTAGAGTGCTCAATGAATATGATTTGTCCTATAGAACCATTTTAGCACCTCTACAATATAAGCTTCTTGGTTAACAAAAGCTCCAACATTTGAATGCTCAATTTGTCAACCAATACGGCACCTTTGTTCTTTCAACAAGTTGTTTCTTTAAATAGTTTATAGATTTTGGAAGCTCTTCAAGAGTTCGAATAGCATTCATTGTCATATATATGGACAAAAAAGATAATTTTACTTCCTTGCTTTATCAAATATTCAAGGAGGCGATTTTATCACATATCTCCGTATTGCTTCAATCCACAAGGAGATTTATTTAATATGATTGAGTACTCATTTCAAGAACTTGAATTGTTTACTTTAGAGATTTCCACACGAAAAGGCTATAGCAACATCTATTAAACATAAACCAATTTATTCATATAGTGCTAGACTAATAAAGTATATTTGTGTCCACCACAAGTCAATACTTCTCTTCTAAATCAATGATAGTCCTATGCAAAGATTCTTAAGCAACAAGATGTGCTTAATATATCATAATTTCACCATTTTAATTTTGCCTCATAGTTTCACCATTCTCATTTCACTTTTGCATGATATTAGCTTTCGACAAAAAAATCATTACTTGGAATTGCCATGCTCGAATATGCCATCATGATTTTGAGTTCCTTTGTCTTTAATTTTCGGTTTTTCTTTAATTTTCAAGGATGTTTATCCTTTGAATTGGCAAGCTAGTCACATTTCAAGCGTTTACAATTGTCCACAGGTTTTTCATGCTTCATGCATGAATCAAGCTTGTCTATCCAATTGGGACACTAGAGGATTAGCAATTGGAACTTATTATTTAGTCATTCTCATGGAATTAGTAAATATGTCTACCATTTGGCTAAATAATCTTATGAACTTCTGGTTCATATTATTTTGAATGAGGATCAACAAATCTCAAGATGATAATTTATTCCAACTAATATTTCTTTCTCAACTACTTCTTTTCTCCCCCCCCCCCCCCCAATTATTGGAAAAACTAGTTTATCAAAATGACTAGTAATAAATCTCCTATCAAGGATTCAGTATATTTGACTTACACATGGAGATCTATATATTCTCAACCTCAAGATGTGTTATCATAATGCATTGTTGTGGAGCATTTGTAACATTTTCAAAAATTCTTAGATGAAAAATACTTAGCTCCTGACTATTAGCCTATTGTAAAAAAAAGGGAGATCTTATCATAACCTTTTGGCGTGATGCATACAAGTGTCATTGCATATAAATGTATCAATTCTAATTCATTAGACATGCCATCTTGCAAACGTTAGGTTGTAAGTTTACATTAACAAACATGTGACTATTTAGTTAATGCATCAATTAAACCATAAAATACCTAAATGGTCGACATAATTGTTATACCATTGTTTGAGTTCTAGTAAAGAAAGTGATTCTGTCCAACTTAGACTTTCTTTGATAAAAAGCAGCTCATGAGATTTCACTGGATTAAAGAATCTTCAAGTTCTTCAACATGTATTCATGTGAATTCTTAATAATCTTTTGCATAATATTGACGTGGGATGGCTTAACTAGTCATGCCAAATGACAAAATTTTTATGATATTTTATGATGATAGTGTTTCAACTGCACTAATATACTTGTAGTACAATTTTGAGGAAAATATACATGATTTCTCCAGTATAAAATATTCAATATTTTCCTCATTTATGTCTCATTACGACATCAATTTTATTGTATATCGTTAAAACTTATAAGAGACTTTATGCAGAATCAATATATGATTTTGTTCCTCCAAGTAACAATTCACTAGCACTAAATGAGCTTTCAATTATCCTTCTTGTTCCTCTTCCAAGGAACAATTTTTCTAGCTCTTCAGGAGTCTTCCTTTATCTTTGTACTATAACATATGATATCACATATGATATTATCATTTGTTTCTGACATTAAAAGAAATATTTCATCTATAAAGCAAAAAATATATCAAATGAAAATTTTTTGACATGATAAAATGAATAGCAATTCACTAATACAACATTCATTGAAATATTCTTGATCTATATATTGTCAATACATATTTACAGTTTATATCAAAATATTTTTGATTTCATCCAAGACTAATTAACAAGCAAACAAAATATCCAACTATATTATTTTCATTTATAGTTTTAGTATGACACACAAATATTAATTTCTATTTAGGGGAATAGTTCATCAATTTTAATAATTCTTATCTCATTGGATAAAAATATTTTAGCTTTTCACAAGTTTGATTCAAATTCTATAATGTAATATATCTTATAAATATTGGTGTTACCAATAGTCACATCGGAAAAATATTTCTTATATCTAAAAGAAATATTGTACATTGATACACTATTAATGAGAGCATATGTGTTTCAACATATTTGTTATATATTGTGCCCATACTCTTTTCTCATTCTTCATTATTTGTCCACTTCTAGTGGAAAAATATGTAAAACAATCGAGATAAATATTTTATTCATAATTTAGATTGCAATATCCAATTAGGGAGGCACTCACATGCAGTCAACCATATTTTTACACAACTCATCAATCTACAAGTGTTTTCTATGCTTAGGGGGAACTCTCAAGATCAATCTCAATCTCCATATTAAGAGTTATAGTGGTAATACCTTTTAGAGTATCCCCTTTACTGCATCCTTTCATTCTTCTCCCACTTCTGGTGTTGAGACTTGTTTTGATATGACTATGGTCACAACTATGAGTCTATTTCGCAAAACTAGTTGATAGCTGTGAAACTAGCTAAAAACTATCAGATATAGTTAAAAGTTGATAGTTGTATAGCTAGCTAATTGAATTAGAACTATTTGGCAAAACTAGTTGTAGAGCTAGCTAAAATGAGTTAAATGACTTAAAAGGATACGATATAATATTAGGACTAGATATAACTCATTTTACTTTTATTTTTAATTTTGTATCAACAAATTAATTAAATAATTAGAGATATTCACTTATTATGAAACAATTAATTAAATTATTTACTATATTTTTATTTATTTATCATCAATTAATTAATTAAACATAATGATAGGATAAGAGAAAAGAGATGAGAGGAAAAAAAAAAATGAGGGGCATCAAGAAAGGAATGTGAGTAAGGATAAATATTGTTTTTTGTTAAAAGATTTAAGGATAAAAATGAGATTGAAATATTGGTAACTAACTTCTAAAAGACATACGCTAGTTCAGGTAGCATTTCAACAGCTAGCTTTCAAAAGCTATAATCTCTCTTTATTTTTTGTTTACCAAACACTTCTAATAGCTTATTGACCAAGGTCAATAGCCTATAATCTCCTAAATAAAGTATAATCTATTTTCGGTATACCAAACACATATACTAATTTATTAACCAAGGTCAATATGCTATAATCTACCTTTCCTAAACATACTCTATGTCCAAACCCATTTATATCGAAAGTTGCCACAGTCACTTTAGGGAGTTTAGCAAATCTAATTGGGTGATATCTACGATTTCTCATCAAAAGCTCAGTAGTTCTATAAACTTTTTCTTCATATTACTATTGCAATAGCAAATTCAAGACAAAAAGAATAGAGTGTTTTCTCTTTATTATTAGAGACAAAGCTTTAATATAAATAAACCACAAAACAATAATCTAACATGACAAAAGAGGATAAATAAATCTTATGCATAAAGTAAAGATATAAAACAACAAAAACCAATTAAAGTATTATGCCAAATTGTTAGACAATAAAATTATGAAAGGGTGAATAGAATAGGCTAAAATAGTTAGAATCACAAAAATAACAACAATATTATGAAAGGGTGAACATAATAGACTAAAATAGTTAAAATCATAAAAATAACACCAACATTATGAAAGGGTGAACTTAATAGACTAAAATAGTTAGAATCACAAAAGTAACAAATTTTGGTCCTCTTGCTATGGTTCTTTTGGACGCATAGCTCATTTATTTTTTTCTCTTATCATTCTATGTCATGGTGCTTCTAGACTAATAACAAAATTGCATAAATTCATGTTATGATAGCACTTTAGGGCTCATAAATCTTTTTAGATAAATTTAGTTCCACATTATGTGAATAAAATATGTAATAGTCCAAAGTTGACCAAAGAAAGAAGGAAAATATAGAAATTTATGAATTCTATGTTGCAATTATACATGGTCCTCTCTTCCAGGACAATTACATAGGGGTCATAAAACCTTTGGACAAAGTTGTGAATAGAATAAAATAATCAAAACAATAATCAAAGCATTTCATATTTGAAAGTGGAATGATCAAAGGAGAGTACACCTTAAGGTGTTGATATGGAAAGGTAAGGTAATGCTTCACATACCTGTAATAACAATGACAACCAATAAACAATTTTCTATGAATGTTGATGAGCTTCATGATCCAATCACTCTTTGCTAGAGACTGGTGTTGATAACATGTTATGAAAATAATGCAAATTGAGAGAGTAGAGAGATTATAAAACTAAAGAGAAGGCAGAGAGAATGGAGGAAGCATGAGCTTTTCTTCTATTTCATTCCATTTCATCATGTACAAATGAGGTAGCCCTTTTATAGGTAGAACTTGTAACTCCATACAATGTCATTGTAAATGGAAATAATATCCCATGAATTCCATTACAAATTACTTAGAGTGATTATCGGAGGTGCTTAAAGGCTTAGGATTTATAACCTTCAAAGAATAATAGAACATAAAAGACGTAAAGGTTATAACCTTCATGGATAATGAAAGTCTTTGAATATAGATATTTACACCAAAAAATTATTCATAACATCTTTTTATTTTATTGGAAACAATTATAAAATTTTAATTTCCCAATAAAATAACCTATTGAGAGAAAGTAAATATTTTAATTGGAATGACAGAGGAAATAATTATTAATTACATTTATAATACAAGTTACTAATCTCCTTGATAAATTCATTTGAAACTTACATCATTACTGATGGAATTTAGAACACTTTAGACCTCTATTAAAGCAAATTTTCAATCTACTTACTCTCACCAACAAAACTATTGCATAGCTAACATAGTAAACCTTCATATTCGTTAGAGACAATGGCAAGATTCAACAGTAGCTTTCTTCTTATGATGGTCTTCCTTGTGGCATGCAGTGGTCTGTTGGTGTCCTCTGAATATCTTCCCAAGTCCTCCGCAAAATTAATTCAACGTGAAAACGGATGCAGATCTAGGTTAACTCCAAAATGCCGTGATCAATTAACAGGATTTATAATTTTAGGGAAGGGTGCTGTAACGAAAGAATGTTGTCATGAACTTGTAAACCGTTTGGGAAAGCGTTGTCACTTTGCTTTTCTGAAGCAATTATCATTGAACCCAGAGTTCCAAAGTATGGGCTCTAAAATTTGGGAATGGGGTGACGAAACTTGGGAGAAATGTGCTTTGCAGCAGAAAGGCCATCACCCTCATCTTAATTGAGATAGTAACACGTTGTAGTTTCATATATATATATATATCAATAAAGTATTATGTCAAAATTGCGAGGCTCCCAAGTGTTGCAAATAATGATTTTATTGACCCATTCTCACCATATTATACTTTCATTTTTGTGCCTTGAAACTAATTCACTTCCCATACCTGAATTAGCTGCAGGCAACTGCATGATGCAGCTGGCTGCCAACTGTTAAATGAGATTACAATTGCACAATCATTACAATTGTGGTCTCATATAAGTATTGACTAACAGTCAACTACAAGTAATCCAAATTTTTCACTTCCCTTGTTCCATGTTGAAGGAGGGCTTAATCTCTATTTGGAGGCTTCTAATATTTATCATAGTATTCATTGGGGAACTGCGTTGTGAAGCAATGTCTACTCCCAAAATTTTGATTAAACTTAAATCAATCTATAGATTTCATTGTCATTATTTTCAGTCATTGCTTGACTAGCACAACAGATGAGATTTCTAGGGTTTGCTAATTTAGAGTTTGATCTGCCATTAGATGGAGAAATTGGAACAAAGATGCAGATTGGATTCCAAGAATAAAGAGATCTATATTATATATTATGCTTTACCCAATAGCTTTTGAAGTGTAGTATACAAGAGATCTAAGGTAGTGTTTGGTTATTTGGGGTTTAATCTGCCATTTGATGGAGAAAATTGGAACAAAAATGCAGATTGGGTTCCAAGAATAAAGAGATCTATATTATGCTCTACTCAATAGCTTTTGAAGTGTAGTATACAAGAGATCTAAGGTTATTGTAACTTAACCAAAAGGCTCAAAGTCGAGTTTTATAAACACAAATACGTTAAAAATTTGATAAAAAGAACTTTGTTATTATTGCGGTCTTATCTAATTTAAATTGAATTAGTTATCACTAAATGTGATACCAAATATCAGATCATTCCCCCCCCCCCCACAAAAAAAAAAGACAAAAAAAAACAACATAATCAAAAACTTCTTCTATTTTTAAGCAAGAAGTCCAATAAGCACATTAAGGAAGATACCAATGGATTATCCATTGAAGAGGGAAATAATTAGTTAATGAATATCAACAAAGAGTGACTTAATTGATAAACAAACTAGGCTTAATGATTTTTTTAAAAAAAAGTCAAGGGTTCAAACTTAGGAAAACATATGTTAATAAGAGAGGTAATCATAATTGCTCTAGTTTTTGAATAAAATTAGTTATACTCTCAATATAAATTAAAGATACTTGTGAGTAAACATTAAAAATAAAAGTAATTAAAGAGTGATAAATTTAAAACTTTTCAATAATTGTGACCGATGTTAACTTCTTTTTAATGAGTTAGAAGTTATTATTGATTTAACCTTAGAATAACATTACTTGCAAATTGTATCCCAATTTATGTAAGCAAAAAGTTATTTTGTGTATACCTTGTATATGTAAATTGATTGTAATGATAAAGCTATAAACAAAAAAATAAAAGATAAATAAAAGAGATGTAAAGATGGGGAAAAATGAGATGTAAAATTGAATATAGAGAAATAGTATACAAATAGCATGTCTCTTTACTTATACGGTTCGAATTTATGACTTCCCTTGTCAGCAAAAGCCTTGAGAATTAAGGGTTGCTCAAATATAATTCTTTTTTTATAGCCAAATCACATGGTAATCACTCTCTATCCCTAAGTAATATTAGTCTCATTTTCAATATGAGGTGAGGATACTCATGGTAAAAAAAAAAAAAAAAAAATCTTAAGAAATTTAAATCTCTTTTTTGTTTTCCAAACTAGTAAAGTTTTGTCACCAAAATGTTGAGAATCATACCAGGGAAAGAAAAAATCATACATAAACAGATACATGCATGCGTATATAGATACTTATACACGCATTCATGAATACCTATATATTTATTGGAATTTGTCTCAGCCTTAATAGTTAAAAAATTATAAACTTTTTAATAATGTTTTTATTATATAGTCATAATGGCTGAGTCGTCTATTGCGCCAAACTCAAGTTCTGATCTGTCACTTACTGCTGTCTATTTATTATTATTATTATTATTATTATTTTGTATTTGTGTGATTTATGAATTTATGCATTTCTTAAGCATTTATGTTTTTTTTTTTTAAAAAAATTACCATTAAAAATTTAATTTGGCTCATCTGTCCGGTTAAGGTTTTCCTCATTTTAATTAGAAGCACCAGCAAATTGAAAAATTAAATTAAAAATTCAATGGAGGTGAGTACACAACTTTCAATGGCCTACCTTATAATCATTACTTGTTGGAATTGCTGAAGACATTGTATTGAGGAGCTGTTGAAGCTGAAGTTTAGCAGTTAGAGCTAATGCCGTTTGAGTTCAAACGGTTAGTTGAATAAGTCAGTGAAGTTAGCGTCCTAGTTGCTAGAAGTTAGGAGTTTAGTTTTATCTTCTGGTTGTTTACCAAGTCTTTAGGAAACTGCTAGTTGTGGAGTATTTTCTTGTTGATTTTGTGCTTTGTTATCGTTTGTGTAATGCTCTATAAAGAGCTGATATTTATTCAATAAAAGTGTGAAGTTGTGTGCCTCATAAACCTTTTGTTTTTTTTTTCTTGTTAATCATGCATAAACACTTACAAGTGGTATCAGAGCGCCTACTGGGCCTGAGGGAAAAAGCAGCAGCCTTTTGAGTGTGTGTCTTGCAAACAGCAAGTGAGTAATTGTATGAGTGAATGATGACAGAAAACAACAATAATTTCGTGCAACCTGCCATTCCACGCTTTGATGGTCATTATGACCATTGGAGCTTGCTTATGGAGAATTTCTTGCATTTTATAGAGTACTGAAACCTTATTGAAACTGGCTTCACAGAGCCTGCAGAGGGAATTGTGCTTAATGAAGCACAGAGAAAGGTCTTGGATGACTTAAAGTTGAGAGACTTGAAGGTAAAGAATAACCTTTTCCAGGCCATTGATTGTACAATTTTGGAGACTATCTTACAAAAGGACGTTTCTGAGCAAATTTGGGAATCCATGAAGAAGAAGTATGCTGGCAATGCAAGGGTGAAACGCTCTCAACTCCAAGCCCTTCACAAGGAGTTTGAGACACTTGAGATGAAGGAAGGAGAGACGGTTACAGAATACTTCTCCAAAGTATTATCTGTAGCAAACAAGATGAGGACATATGGTGAACAAATGCAAGATTTTACTGTGGTAGAGAAGATCCTTCATTCCTTGACAGAGAAATACAACTTTATGGTATGTTCAATTGAAGAATCAAAGAACATTGATGAGCTATTTGTGGATGAATTGCAAAGCTCACTGCTTGTGCATGAGCTGAGACTCAAAAAGCATATGGGAGAAGAGTCAGCTGCCTTGAAAGTGACAACAAACAACAATTCCTCTTCTAGAGAGAGAGGAAGAGGAAGAGGAAGAGGTAGGGGTAGAGGAAGAGAAGGATTCAAGTAGGACCAATCCTTTGGGAGAGAATCTTCTGGTAGAGGTAAGGGATTTTTTGATAAATCAAAGATTGAATGCTATAGATGTATGGACACTTCAGTGATGAGTGCTATACAAAGCTTCCAAAAGAGAAGCAAAAGAACAAGGAAAAATCCAACTTTGTGAAACAGAAAGCAAAAGAAGATGAAGAGACCTTGTTGATGGCAGTTCATGAGAAAGAAGAATCTGAAGCTTACACTTGGTATTTGGACTGTGGATGCAGCAATCATATGTGTGGCAGTAAGTCTTTATTTTCTTCCTTAAATGAAGACTTTCACACAACAGTCAAGTTTGGTGATAATTCTACTGTCAATGTTATGGGAAAGGGTGATATCTAGATCAAGACAAAGTCTGATCATATATAGATAATTTCAAATGTATGCTATGTTCCTGACTTAAAGAGCAATTTATTAAGTCTTGGACAGCTACAAGAGAAGGGTTATGTGTCAACAATTAAAGGAGGAGCTTGTGAAATCTAAAGTCCCAGCAGAGGTCAAATTGCTCATGTGATGATGACACAAAACAGACTGTTTCCACTCAAGATCAAGTGCACAGACTCCTGCAACATGGCAGAAATAGAAGATCCAACTTGGCTATGGCATCTACGCTGTGGACACTTGAATTTCAAGGGCTACAAACAGTTACTAACCATCCCTTTTTGATAGAGTGTTTGTAGCCCCTTGAAATTCAAGTGTCCACAGCGTAGATGCCATAGCCAAGTTGCATCTTATATTTCTTCCATATTGCAGGAGTCTGTGCACTTGATCTTGAGTGGAAACAGCCTGTTTTGTGTCATCTTCACGAGCAATTTGACTTCTGCTGGGAGTATAGATTTCACATTAGTATACTTCCATAAAAGGAATGGTGGGCGGTTTTCTGTTTCCCTGTAAATACATGCTTTCCTAGGGAGTGTTATTCATAGAGAAGAAACACAAAACCTCCAAGAGAAGGAGATAGATACCATTGTATGAAGAGTTTGAAAATTTTTTACACTAGTTTTTGTTCCACCATAAAGGTGATCAGAGTTAGCGGCGGAATATGACTTAAAATATTGGAGTGGCCAAAATAGTTAATAGTGCACTCAAAATGTGAAGTCATATATGTAAGTAAGCACAATAGTGAGAGGAGTAAATGCTCTAGCTTCCTCACTTTTTCGTGTTCAAGCTTGGCCCCTCTTCTATACAATGTAGTTAACAGAAGAGACATTGACAAGCAAACGAAAAAGCAAATGCTTATGAAGCAACAAGCATCTACCATGTATGAGTAAGCAAATTATACCATTTTCAAGCCTCATTGGAATGGAAGTTCTTCTATGGTTTAAGAAATCATAAAAGCCCAATTTAAATTCTAAATTAAATGGTATTACACATAATAACCAATTTGTAAGTCTAACAAAAAGAGGACATAACTTTGCTTTACCAATTGCAAATGCTACAAATAAAATCTCAACCCTAAACCTTTGCAAATACGGTGAAAAAGGCATATCAACAAAACAAAAGAGATACAATAAAACAAAGAAGACTCGTATGAAAATTTTGACTTTTTGACCTATTTTAGAGTAAATACAAATTACAAACAACTTAGCCATCTTTCCCTCCTGTGTATAAAAGCATGAAAACAAGAAGAGAATAATGGAATAACTAAATTTTTTTGGGATATATAAATATATATATTTTTTTTGGTCCCCACCCCTGCCCCAGTTATGTTCCGTAAGTGATCAGAGTGTTCCGCCAAATAAGGTGAGAGAAATATTATTGCATTTAGGGGAAGTGTCGTAATACTTTAGTAATCTTATTTACACCAGAAGCTTAGGGATTTTTTGTATCCATTAACTTCCAGACTCCATTTTAAACTAAAGCTTACTAATTGAACACATATATTAACATAATTTTTTGCAAAAAATAATTTTTCAACTAAAAAATGGATGCTATATTTGTTATCTTACTGATGCTATAAAAGTTCTACTTTAAATAAATGCATGCATAATGTTAGATATAAAAAATTATTCGGTTTTTTTTTTTTAATAACTTAAACTTTTAAGTTAAATTAATTTTTGATATGGCATCAATCTTTCCTAACAAATTAATTATAATTAAATATAATTTTAGCATATGTTATGAGTGAGCCTATGCTGCTTTTACAATTTAAGCCAAAAGTGCTCACAGGGGTGCATTCTCTGAACAGTTTAAGCTTTTGGGTTTGATCGGGGAAGCCATAATTTTACCTCAATGTCTTGAGAGCAATTACTTTGCTTGTTCAATGGGTAGCCTAATCACCACTCGTGGGCTATATGGTGAGTGTTCTCACTCAAATGTACATATTATATTTTATAGCACCTGATCTTCCAGTAACCATTGGTGCAGCAAAGCAATGCACCTGCAGAGAAAGAATAGTAATAATGCCGTAAAGAGTATGCTCCTCTTCACTTTAACGTATTTTTTGGTGTAGAATTTAGGCTTTAGCGATGATCAAGATTAGCTTGAAAACTCAAAGTCTATGATTATTAATTATTAATTAATGTCTCTTCTTACCTAGGGCTCTTATTTTCCATAAAACGTATTGGCTGGGATATTATTAATATGGATGGATATATTAATATTTAGCCAACATTACAAGTACGATTTCTTGTCATGGCATGTCAATAAGAAGTTAATTTAACATGAGTGTTCAAAATGCATTAACCTAGGGATAATCGATTAGAAAGTCGCCTGGTTCACTGTGGTCGGCCAAGCGGCCGCTTGACCGATGTCCGCTGTTGCAAATCCAAAATCTCAACCCAAAATTTTTATGGGTTATCGATAATTTCTCTAGATTTTGTTCTCTTATGGGACTTGACTAGTGCTTAAGGGTTAGGAATCTCATTGCTGAAGGCTCATTCTCTGGTTTCAAATTAAAATGGAAAGACCACTCAAGGTTGTGATTCGTCCTCTCATGACTGAAGTTCATCTCTCTCTTTTTTTTTTTTTCAATAATTTGTTGTAAAGTCTAATAATAATAGATAATTAATTCATTATAAATTATAAGAAGTTCTTGGAATTTTTTTTTAGTGATATAAAATTTTATTTTATTTAATTGATATAGTTATTTTTTATCATTTAGATGATAATATTGTCTTTAAACAATGTTTCCATTCCATTCTTTCAATTTTTTCTTTAGCATACCAAACAAAGGAAATAAACTTCCATATTCCCTTTAAGGATGGAAACAAATGGAGCGAAACTAAGCTCAAGCTTGGCTTATGTAAAATTTAATGAGTTCAAACTAGACTTCTTTAACTAGCGAGCCAATTTTCTTAACTCAAGCTTCTTATTTCAAAGCTCGCGAGCTCGAGCCAGCTCACAAGTTGGTTCAATTAAGCAAATCATATACTAATCACATTCATTTAACAAAATAAATAAGATATTATTCTACAGTATTA
This sequence comes from Bauhinia variegata, assembly GCA_022379115.2. Lineage (NCBI taxonomy): Eukaryota > Viridiplantae > Streptophyta > Magnoliopsida > Fabales > Fabaceae > Bauhinia > Bauhinia variegata. The sequence continues at coordinate 8,436,754 of CM039426.1, forward strand.
AAGATAAACATTACTCAATCAATAGCCTTAATAAAATAACAAAAACAAAGTATAAATCACAATAAACATTATAAAACAACTCTATAAAACATGTATGCTTTGTTAAAAATAGTTAAAGCCATATGTACTTATGGCATCAAGGCCTATGAAAAAAACAAAGTTGTTCAGGTCTATAAACTTAAAATATATTGATATAGCGTTGGTTATATATGATGATATAATAAATATGCAACATACTTTACTGTGTATATAATTAATACATATATACAAACTAGCTAGCTCACAAACTAAACTTATAAAAGCTCGAGCTTGGCTCATTTAATAAACGGGTTAAAATTGTTGACTCATGCTTAGCTCATCAGCTCATGAGTCAAATTTCCAAGCTATTAATGAGTCAAGCTAACTTAGTTCACGAGCTAGCTCAGCTTATTTCCTATAGTGTCTCCACAATGACCGTGCTTGAAACATTCAAATTCTTATATTATATTTATATGCAGAGGTGATTAATCTAAACACATGTAATATATGAAATTTATCCTCAATGACTATGCTTGAGGTTTGGTAAAATCTCAAGAAATTTAAGTCTCTTTTATTTTCCAAACTAGTAAAGCTTTGTCACCTAAATGTTGAGAATCATACCAGGGAAAGAAAAAAACATACATACAAACATATATGCATGCGTACATACATACATACATACATACATACATACATACATACATACGTACATATATATATATAGGAATTGTATGTCAGCCTTAATGAATATAAAATTAGAAATGTTGTGTCCAACAATTTCTTTGTATAGTCAGGATGGCCAAGTGGTCTAAGGAGCCAGACTCAAGTTCTGGTCTTCGTGAGAGGGCGTGGGTTCAAATCCCACTTCTGACACATATTGCTGTCTTTTTATTCTTTCTTCTGTACTGTGAGAAAAAGATCTGTATTGGTTTAGGGTTTAGCGACAATTGTGTGAAGAGTTTGAATGTTTGCACTTCTTTTTGTTCCAACATAAAGAAGACTACTGTTCCACCGAAGAAGATGAGAGAAATATTATTGCAATCTATTCTATTTTATGGGGAGTGTCGTAATACTTTTGTAATCTTATTTATACTAGAAGCTTTTGGATTTTTGTATCCATTAACTTCCAAACTCAATTTTAAACTAAAGCTTACTAATTCAACATAAAAGGTTTGAATCCTCTTACCAACACTCTCAACTTTTTTTGTTTTAACTTATGGTATGAATGAGCCTGTGCTGCTTTTACCTCTTAATGAGGTGGCAGTCTAATATTTCCAAGCATCCCATTTAATTGATTATGAGAGAGGTACAATCCTTTCAAAGATGAGAATTGTGTCTGAGATCCCAACTTCAGCAATTCCATTTAATTGATTTTATCCAAGGAACAAAGATTTCAAAGATGAGGAATGTTGAAATGTTAGACAGCGAGCCTATAATTTGATTGGATCCCATCATGCATGTGTATCTGGCACACCCAAAGAAACCCAAGGAACAAAGATTTCAAAGATGGGAATTTTGAAATTTTAGACAGCGAGCCTGTAATTTGATTGGATTCCAGATACAGTTTTTGCAATGTGTATCTGGCACACCCAAAGAGATTATGAAGAATTTTAAAAAGTCTTCACTCAAACCCACTTTAGAAAGCCATAACTGGCTCAAGGTACATATATTCTCCAAGGATTTCAGAAAATTGATTGAAATGTTATTAGAAGAGAGATCTAGGATGGTAAGAGAAGAAGAAAAAATGGACTTTTAAGGGTCTAGAAAAAGCAGATCATCGTCTGAAAGGCCACAGCCTTCTAGAAATAATCCCCTTAAGTTTCGAAGCTTACATATAAATGAAGTAGGTAGTATAGAATTTCTCTTTTTCTCTCCAGCCATTTCTAACTCCTTTGATAAACACTCTTTGTATTGTTGGAAAACGATTATGAAGATTTTAATTTTCCCATTAGAAGAATTTAATGGGCGAAATGGAATATTTCAGTTGGAATAAGATAGGAAATAATTGTTAATTTCATTTATAATTCAGGTTCATTTGAACTGATCTCATCAATAAATTCATTTGAAACTTATGCCACTAATGTGACCTTTACAACACTTTTAGACGTCTATTAAAGCAACTTTTCAATGTACCAGCAACTCCCACCAACAAAACTACTGCATAGCTAACATAGTAAAAATTATAATTGTTGGAAACTATGGCAAGATTCAACAGTAGCTTTCTTCTTATGATGGTCTTCCTTGTGGCATGCAATGGTTTGTTGGTGTCCTCTGGGCTATCCTCTGAATACCCTCCCAAGTCCTCAGCAGACTGGATTCGCCATTTAGAAGCATGTGGATCTAGATTAACTCCAAAATGCCGTGAAGAATTATCTGGATTTATAGTTTTTGGGAAGGGTATAGTAACAGAAGAATGTTGTGATCAACTTGTGAATCGTTTGAGGCAGCGTTGTCACTTTGATATGATGAAGTCCTTGGTGTTGAACCCAGATTTTAAAAGTACAATATCTGAAATTTTTAAAAGGGGTGAACGAATTTGGGAGAAATGTGCTGTAGTTGCAAAAAGCCCATCTCCCTCATCTTAATTAGGGTAAATGGCTTCATCATAAATTGTGAAAATTAATAACAAGTTGTAATTTCACATGTATCAATAATAAGGGAAGCATTACATCAAGTATCTCTAAATTAATATTGGATGAATAACTTGAGCTGTATAAATTGAAACTATAAAAAATAGTGAAAACTGCTGTTTTTCTTTAGGTTGAAATTGTGACGTTAGAATATGAAGCTACATAAATATGTCCTGAATTGCCTCTGTCATAAATTTAACAGGATAGTAACAATTTTCGTATTGTTAGTGTATAAGTGCTTGTGCTAGAAGTTCTTCTGAAAGAAAAAAAAAAATTCTATGAAATTTTAAATTGTGAGAATTGATTTCTAAAAAAATAAAAACAAAAACATGTCACAGTTTTTATTAAGAAAAAATACTTCTAGAAGCAAAAATAAATAAAAGAAAAAGTTTCTCCAAGAAATAAAGAATCTAGATGTAACTTAGAATTATGTTAAAATTGTGAGGTTTTGGGACGTTGAAAAGAAATGATTTAAGAGACCCATTTTCACCATATAACACTTTATTTTTGCACCTTGGAACTAGTTCCCATGTTCGGTATTGAAGGAGAGCTTAAATTTATTCGTCCATGGAAGATAATCCACTTTGGATCATTGCAAGCTTCGTGAAAGGATTCTGGTTTCATATATCCTTGAATGGAGTTGATGAATAAACGTGTTCAAGAGTAACATGACTACTCAATGACCAATCTTCTTTGAAAAAGTATTTTTTGGGTTAGACATTTCAAGTTTAGCCACATAGCAGAATTTCCTAATGACTACAACTGACTTTATTGGCATATTATAGTGTTAGATATAAATCATTGTCCTTCACCTAATAATTTAAACTTTTGGGTTAAATCAATTATCATATATGGAGACCAAATCCTTCCATCCTCGGACTTTCAATAAAATTAAAAATTCAACACACACAGTTTAAAAGAGTATGTACTATGTTGCCTATACCCAAAATTTTGATTAAACTTAAATCAATGAATATATAGTACATTGTCATTATTTGCAGTCAACACCTGACCAGCACAAGGAATAAGATTTCTAGTGATTGGTTAGTTAGGGTTTGATCTGCCATTTGATGGAGAGAAGAGAATCAAAGATGAAGATTGGTGGATTTAAGTAGAAGAGAAGAGTTGAGAAGAAAGATGAAGAGGTTCCCGTAATATAGAAATTTGTATTTTATTCAATACCGTTTGATGTGCACAAGAGATTTATAAGCACCAAACACACTGATTAGATAACAAGGTGACTACTGTAGCTTAATCAAAGAATTTTAGGATTTAACTTCTAGGATTGTAGTTGAGTTAAAACTTGGTAAAATAAACTTTATTACTCTTATGTTCCTTTTCAACTCAAACTAGATTAGTTTTATATAGGACTAGCTAGCTCGTTTGGATTGTCATTTGTCAGTTTGTTTCTTCTTTTAATTTGAAAAATAAACACTTTTATTTTCATTGTCACCATTTAGATTGGCTTGCAAAAATAGAAGCACCTGTATAAACCAAAAATCTCTTCTTCTTTTTTTTTTTTTTTTAAGTAGGTGGGAAATGCTTCCAAAAGGAGGAGAAGCACAAGCCAATTTGATAAATTTCAAATTATAAAAATGCCCCTAACTAAAAATTGGAAATACATTTCTCTTCAATTTGTCCATTAAGCTACTCCTTTGGCCTTCACATGTGAACTGTGACTTTTTATAATGATTTGTTTATTTATTTATAAATTCATTACATATATATATATATATATATATATATATATATATATATATATTTAAATGGATGAATACAATGAACACATAATTATTTTTATTTATAAATATATCGATTATCTTATATGATCAATTTAAATTGAAACATAAGTAATTAAAAATCACAATCAAATAGAATAATGTAATACCACAAAATAACTCGAAAGTACAAAAAATAGTATTATAATTGTAAAAAATATTCAATATTTTATATTTGAATTCTTACTATCATCTTATGTTTCTATTTGATAAAATAAGTTAAAAGTCGTGAAATTGTAGTGTGTAAGTGTGAAACTAGCAAAAAATTGTGAAATATAGTTTAGAGCTTATAAATGTGTAGCTAGCTGATTAAATTAAAATTGTTTGACAAAACTAGTTGTATGACTAGCTGAAATGTGTTAAATGACTAAAAAGGATACATAATATTATATTGACATAATATTATAATTAAATATAACTCATTTTACTTATTAATTAAATAATTGATTTTTATTATTTATTTTATTATTAGTTTATTGATTGAATAATTAAATATTTATTTATTATCAACCTATTAATTAAATAATAAATATGATGTTTGTGAGAGAAAAAGAAAATGAAGTGAGAAGAGAAAAGAGAGAAGAAAAAAAAAGAAAAAGAAGGGGCTATGTGAAAGAGAGAGATGTTAAGTTATTAGAACTGATTGTATGAGAATAAAATTTTTAATTTATTAAAACAATCAAGGTTAAAATTGAAAAATAAATTATTGATAAGTAACTTTTAAAATGAAATGCCACTTCAAGTAATATTTCAAAATCTAACTTTTAAATGCTACAATCTCTTTATTTTTATTTACCAAACAATTCTAGTAATTTATTGACCAAGCCAATAAAACACAATCTCCAAAGTAAATTAGTTGCTCACTTTACCAAACATACACTATGCTTGTACTAGTATCAAAATATGAACAAAAATAAAGAAGTATAAAAAAAAAATAAAAAGATAAATGGAAGAAATTGTTTGCCAAGAAACAGTTTGAAAATTAAAAAAAAAAAAAGGACATTCTTTGAACTGAAAATTCTTGTTCTTTTAAGATTTTAGTATATATGCAATGGATATTTAGCTATATATTATATGCTAAAGAGTACATAACTTTCTATTTGTAATATATAAGAATATGAAAATAGGGTTATGAAAATATCTGCAATAATTAAATTGTTTTTAACTATTTATTAGTACATAGGATAGGGTCTAACACGGGACGCGAGACAGAAGTTCTTTTCTCATTAGTGATGGTAGCATAGGTTGAAGCTGAGAATGCTACGAGCTCCGAACATCTAGACCAGGCTTTGGGACAAATAATCAGTGCAACCTGTTACGGGAAACAACAAAATATTGACAACAATTTAGCCACCTCCATTACCGTCCTAAGAAGCAACAACAAAGAAAGCTTATTATCAAATTCAAATCCCATAAAATATAGACTACAATTCTTCTTTGTGATTGTTTTTCTATCACAAGTTAGCTCATTTTGGATTGATTTAAAGGATTCCCAGCCATTCTTGTAGAAATTATCATCAAATAAGGTACATATGAATAGAATGAATATTGAGCATGAAATAAAACACATTTATCTTAAATTAAATCTTGATGCCACCATACCTCTACAGGTTCTTATACAGTAAGAAATTATCATGATGTGGGGACATGACAATTGATTTGATAACCCATTGATAATGTATGGGCCTTCTTTAAACCATTGTCTATCAATTCCTAAAGCAATTATCAGTATCTCATTATCTTCACTATCTCCAAATTCCTCATTATCCATTGCTATCCAGAAGAATTGCTATGAAAATCAATGAAAGAGTGAGAGAGTTAGACTAATTCTTTTGTCTATATAAAAAGGGTTTATATAGATGGTACTGCAAAGCTGCGGAAAAGACAGTGATACTTAGGTTTTTGTGCGTAATACCGCTACTGTAAAAAAAATAAAAATAAAAATAAAAAAATAAACAAATTTGATTCCGTTGAATCTCAACCAAGCTACATTCTTATCCTTTTTCTTTGGTCTAGCTAACTTTTCTTCATTTTTATATTACCAAATAATCCTCTTCATATACTAACTCGAGTGGTGCTATTCGCATCCTTATTTCATTAGACCATTCATTACACCTTTGTGATCTCAATAAAAATTGTTTATTAGTAGGCCTTCAATTGAAAAAGAAAAAAATTGCTTTTCGAATCTCTCCATTCCCAATTTTGTTTTCATTCTTCCACTACTCTCAAGCATGTTCTCATTTCCTCTCTCCTTTCTAATTTTTTTCTTTTCATTCTAACCCAAAGATATGATTTTCATATATGAATGGTCTATTTAGCAAAAATAGCTAAAAAGTTAGCTGAAACACGAATTTTTTTGCAAATAGTGAAGGTTGAAAGTTGTTAAGCATCTTATTGATTCATAAATGTTTAGTAAAATTAGTTGATAAATATAATATGATATTATAGGTATATATCTTTATAGAATAAATTCTTTTTTGTAAGTAAAAAAATACTTTTAGATAATTATACTTTTAGGTGATTATAGTTTTACTTCTTTTAGCTACTTTTATGTTTTTTTTTTTAAGATTAGATATTTTAATAAAATAAAAACAAATAGTATAAATAATACCACAATAATATAATACAAAATAATAATTCAAAATAGAAACAAATAATATTATAATTGTGAAAAATATTCACATCTGTAAAATTATTATTGAACTCTTAAAGTTTTCAACCTATTACTCAATAGGATAGTTGAAGAAAATGAACCCAGTAAAATGTTAATAATAAAATTTATGGGTGCAAATGTTGCATATTTATATAATAATATATAATACATTTTATTATATTAAAACTTTTGTGGGGGCAAGTGCCACTGTAGCCCTAAATGTGGATCCATTCTGACTAGATTCGTAAATCAAATTAAAAAATGGCAGAATTGAAGCTTCTAGTTTGGCGCAATTAAGAAGAAATTTGATGCAGTAGCATAATTTTAAAGATAAGACTCTAACATCTTCATATTTTAGGATTAATTCACTTCTTCAAATACTTGAATTAATATTAAAAAACTCATATTCCTATCCTATTTATGATAAAAAAAAAAATGTTTTGATACTGTAGGTATAATAAGGCCAGTTATTCAAAGATTTTCAATTAGACGATAATCAAAATCACTCAAGAAACTGTCTGAAATACTTGAATCAGAAATAATAAGGATCATCGAGTCCTTTAATTTGAGTTTGAAAGCAGAGGTGATTTATCGCAATTAAGCAGTACAGGAAATTATCCCCTTGATAAATAATGTAGCATATATATATATATATATATATATATATATATATATATATATATATATATAAATTACACATACCTCGTTTAGGATTTCTCCTATTCAAAATTAACTATATAGACCTTAATTAGCTATTTTAATGTTAGCAAGATAAATGGACTACTATGATGTCTCCACAATGACTTTGCTTCGAACATTCAATTCTTCTATTACATTTATATGCAGAGGTGATTAATCTAAACTTATGTAATATATGAAATTTCTCCTCAGTGACTATGCATGAGGTTTGGTAAAATCTCAAGAAATTTAAATGTTTTTTATTTTCCAAACTAGTAAAGCTTTCTCACCCTAATTTTGAGAATCATACCGGGGAAAGAAAAAAGCATATAAACACACGTACATGCATGCGTATAAATATATTGGAATTATATCTCAGCCTTAATGAATATAAAGTTATAAATTTTGTGTTCAATGATTGTATTGTGTAGTCAAGATGGACAAGTGGTCTAAGACGCTAGACTCAAGTTCTGTGTTCAATAATTATATTGTGTTGAAAAGTCTTTACTCAAACCCACTTTAAAAAGCCATAACGGGCTCAAGTACATATATTCCCAAGGATTTTAGAAAATTGATTGAAATGTTAATACGAGATATAGGATGGTAAGAGAAGAAAAATTTGACTTTGAATGGTCTAGAAAAAGGAAAACCTCATCTGAAAGGCGACAGCCTTCTAGAAATAATCCCCTTAAGTTTCGAAGCTTACCTAAGTACTATAGAAATTTATTTTTTCTCTCCAACCATTTCTAATTCCTTTGACAAACACCGTATTATTGGAAAACGACTATGAAGATTTTAATTTTCTCATTAGAAGAATTTAATAGGCAAAATGAAATATTTCAGTTGGAATGAGGTAGGAAATAACTGTTAATCACACTTAGAATTCAGGTTCATTTGAACTGATCTCATCAATAAATTCATTTGAAACTTATGTCATTAAGGATGACCTTTACAACACTTTTAGACCTCTATTAAAGCAAATTTTCAATGTATAGCTACTCCCACCAACAGAGCTACTGCATAGGTAACAAAGTAAAAATTATAATTGTTGGAAACTATGGCAGGATTCAACAATATCCTTCTTCTCATGATGGTCTTCCTTGTGACATGCAGTGGTTTGTTGGTGTCCTCTGCGCTATCCTCTGAATACCCTCCCAAGTCCTCTGCAGACTGGATTCAACATTTAGAAAAATGTGGATCTAGATTAACTCCAAAATGTCGTGAAGAATTATCTGGATTTATAGTTTTTGGGAAGGGTACAGTAACAGAAGAGTGTTGTGATCAACTTGTGAATAATTTGGGGCAACGTTGTCACTTTGATTTGATGAAGTCCTTGGTATTGAACCCAAATTTCAAAAGTACAATCTCTGAAATTTTTGAAAGGGGTGAACAAATTTGGGAGAAATGTGCTTTGGTTGCAAAAAGCCCTTCTCCCTCATCTTAATTAGGGTAAATGGCCTCATTATAAATTGAGAAAATTAATAACAAGTTGTAATTTGGCAAGTATCAATAATAAGGGAAGCACTACATTAATTATCTCTAAATTAATATTGGATGAATAACTTGATCTGTATAAATTGAAACTATATAAAAAAAAAAAAGTGTAAACTATTTTTTTTTCTTTGGGTTGAAATTGTGACGTTAGAATATGAAGCTAAATAAACATGTCCTGAATTGCCATTGTCATAAATTTAACAGGATAGTAACAATTTTCATATTGTCAGAGTGTATAAGAGCTTGTGCTAGAAGTTCTTCTGGCAGAAAAGAAAATAAATAAATAATTCTATGAAATTTTACGTTGTGAGGTTTCAGGGTATTGAAAAGAGATTATCTGATAGACCCATTTTCACCATATAATTTTTGCACCTTGGAACAAGTTCCAATGTTTGGTATTGAAGGAGCTATCCATGGAAGATAATCCACTTTGGATCATTGCAAGCTTCGTGAAAGGATTCTGGTTTCATATTACCTTGAATGGAATTGGTGAATAATCATGTTCAAGAGTAACATGACTACTCAATGACCAATCTTCTTTGAGAAAGTATTCTTTGGGTTAGACATTTCAAGTTTAGCGACATAGCAGAATTTCCTAATGACAAACCACTGACTTTATTGGTATGTGATAGTGTTAGATATAAATCTTTGTCTCTCATTTAATAACATAAACGTTTAGATTAAACTGGTTATCATGTCAAGAGGTTAAGTCCTTCTATCCTAACACTTTAAATAAAATTAAAAGTTCAACACACACGGTTTAAGTGAGTATGCGATATGTTTATACTTTAAGCTGAAAGGGTTTATTTTCTCAATTAATTTATAATAGCATATGGTATAAGTGGATTTGTGCTTTATTAAAATTTTTAAGTACAAAGGGCTTTCACAAGGTTAAATTGATTCTTAACATATGGGAGTTGAAGTGATTATCTCTAGATTCAGAGACTTCTCTTAGTGACATGGTAACATTTGTCATAGTATTCAACGGGGACTGCATTGTGTTGCATTCTCTACACCCAATTTTTTTTATTAAACTTAAATCTATCCATATATCTACTATAGCCAGATTCATTCTCATTATTTTTAGTCAACACTTGACCAGCAGAAGGAATAAGATTTCTAGTGTTTGGTTAGATAGGGTTTGATCTGCCATTTGATGGGGAGAAGAGAAACAAAGATGAAAAATTGGTGGATTCATGATTCTTATATACCATGTTACAATATGCGTAGAAGATAAGAGTTGAGAAGAAAGATGAAGTGGTTCCATGAATAAGGAGGTTTGTATTCTATCCAATACCTTTCGAAGTGCACATTTTAAAATTCAAGTCCTAGGATTGTAGTTACATCAAAACTTGGTAAAACGAATTTTGTCGCTCTTATTATTTTTTTTTTTTACTCAAACCAAATTAGTTAGTACCTGATGTAGTACTTTTTCACTTAAAAAAGATCTTATAAGACTAAGTGTTATAATCCAACAGATACTGTATCTCTGTCTAAAACATATATCATGTGTTCAAGTAATTAAGAGGGACTTCTATAGTTACTTCAACATATTATAAATGGTAATAATTTTATTTCAATGCACCCATTAAGTAAGATCCCAATAAATCCATTGAAGAGAGAAATAATTAGTTAATAAGTACCTACAAAGTTTGAATCAATTGATAAGCTAACTAAACTTAGTGATTAATAAGTCTCTAGCCCTCTATAATATTAGGGATTCAAACTCACAAAATAAAAATAAAAAATACAGAGAATGTTATAATAACCATAATTTGGTGTGGATGTCCATATTTAAGGGCTTTCATTACCATGAAGGTTATAATTTTTAGTCTTTATGTCCCATTATCCTTTGTAGGTTATAACTCCTAGGTTTTTATTCACCTCCCCATAACCTCCAAGTAATTACCTAGTGGAATTCATGATGTATTATTCTCATTTATTAAGATGTTGTATAAGGTTACAAGTCTTTCTGCCTATAAAATGACTACTCCATTTGTACATGAGTGAGAGGAATGAAAATAAAAGAAAAGCTCTTACTCTCTCAATTCTTGTGCTCTCTATATTGCTATCCATTTTATATTATTTTCATAATACGTTATCAGCATGAGGCTCTAACAAAAGCGATTGTGTTGTGCAGCTTCTCTCTTGAATTGATCAAAGGAAGCAGGTTAGTTTTATTCCATGCATCACCTATGTTCCTCAAGCTTTAATCATTTGATTGTGATTTCAACACCTTGTGCTTGTATTTCTTTGATTATTCTATTTCTAACTCTCTTAAAACAATCCCTAAGACCACGAAAAAATGAAACAAAAGTAGTCTAAGCTTTTATATTCAATTGGAGATTATATTGATTATCTTATTCTCACATTTTCATTACATTGCCTTACTTATTAGATTATTTATACTACTATGTACGTCCAAAATTTCTTAAATTGTGTTTTATCTCTTTTTGGTCTACATTGAAGTATTATGTCTTTATCGTAAAATGTGGAGCCAGGTGAATGAATCATTGGCCAAAGAAATCTATGTGCCGAGAAGTGCCATAGTATGAATGTACCCAAAGAGACCTATGTGCTTCGAAGAGCCATAGCATGAATTTTATGTGTTATGAGTCCATAAGCGCTATGGAGTAATAAGAGAAAAAAAAAATTTAATGAGCTATGTGTCAAGAAGAACAATAGCAAGAGAACTAAGAATCCACTTTTGTGATTCTAACTATTTTAGTATATTCTTTTCTTCGTTTGATAATTTTGTTGCCTAGTAATTTTACACAATATTTTAATTGGTTTTAGTTGTTTTATATTTTTATTTTATAAATAAGATTTATTTATCCTCTTTTACAATGTTAGATTATTGCTTGTGGTTTATTTATAAAGCTTTTGTCTCTAGTGACAAAAAGAAAATAGTTCATAATTCTTATGTCTTGAAATTGCTCTTGTATAGCAATATGAAGAAAAAAAAGTTTATAGAAATATTAAGCCTTTAACAAGAAATCAAAAATCTCATATCCAATTGGATTTGCTCCATTCCTTGAAGTAAATGCAACAACTTTGTTTAGAGGCTTAGGCATGGTCACGTCCATAGTTACGAAAGGAGATGATGGTCGTAATATCAAAATAATTCTTGCCACTAGAAGTGGGAGAAGAATAAATTGATAAGACAAAAGTGATACTCTAAAAGGTATTACCACTATAACTTTTGATATGAGGATTGAGATTGATGTTGAAAGTTCTTCTCCCAATGTAGAAAAACACTTCTTGATTTGATGAGTGGAATACAAAAGAATGTCTCCCTTGAGTTAAGTGCATATGAGTGCCACTATTTGATATTGCAATCCAAAATTTGAGTAAAATATTTATCTTAATTATTATATTTTTTCACAAGAATTGGACAAATAGTGAATAATGAGAAATTAATAAATGGGCATAATAACAAACATGTTGAAATACATGTTCTCATTGATAGTGTATCAATGAACAATATTTCTTGAGATTAAAATATTTCTCTAATATGATTGATTATAGGCAATGCCAATATTCATAAGATATATAGTAATATAGAATTTGAATTAAGCGCTTGAAGAGCTGAAATCCTTTTATTATTGAGACAATTTTTTTTTTTATAAATTTACTATTCTCCCTAAATACAAAATTATATTTGTGTATCATAGTTGAATATTTCATTTAGATGAGTTTATGAATGTTTTGATATAAATTGCAAATATGTGTTGTAGTATAGTCTTTGGCAATACATAGATTAAGAATATTTTTAATGAATGTGGCATTAGTTTATTGCTATTCATCTTATCATGTCAAGAAATTTTCATTTGATTTATTCTTGGCTTCATGGATAAAATATCTCTTTTAATGCAAGAAGCTAATAATATTGTCATATATAGTATATAGTATCATATGTGGAAGTACAAGATAAATAAAAACACTTGAAAAACTAATAAATCGTTTCTTGAAAGCTCTCAAAGAGCTAGCAAATTTTTCCTTTGAAGGGGAACAAGAAAGATAATTTACAGCTCCTAAAGAGCTAAAGAACTATCACTTGGAGGAAAGAAATCATATATTGATTTTATATAAAGTCTAATATAAAGTTATAAATTTCATTGATATTGATATCATATTGAGACAACATATAAATAAATAAAAAAACTATATATTAAATACTTTGTATTGGAGAAATTATTTGCATTTTCCTCCAAATTGTACTACACATATGTTAGTGCAACTAAAACACTTGTTATCGTAAACCATAAATGTACGAATCATGAAAGTTTACTATTTGGCATGATCGATTATGCCATCCCAGGCCAATATGATACAGAAGATTATTGAGAATTCACATGATGACATATTGAAGAATTTGAAGATTCTTATGATCTAGTGGATTTTAATGTGCTGCTTTTTTTAAAGAAAGTTGATTAAAAAGTTTAAAGTCAAAGTTGGACAAAATCATGTAGTTTTCTTGAACTCAAGGTACAACCACTATGTGGACTATTTAGGTATTTTATAATTTAATCAATGCATCGACTAAATGGTCACATGGTTGTTATAAACTTGCAACCTGAAGTTTGCAAGATTGTATGTCCAATTGATTCTCATTGATACATTTACAAGTAGCGGCATTTGTACACATCATGCCAAAAAGCTATGATAAGTTCCTCCCTTTTACAATTGGCTTATGGTTAGAAGCCAAGTATTTACCATCTAAGAGTTTTGAAAATGTTGTAAATGCTCCACCACAATGCATATGATGAGATATCTTGAGGTTGGGAATATAGAAATCTCCATGTGTAAGTTTTCCTAATAATTGCGGGGGAAAAGAAGTAGTAGGAAAAGAAATATAAGTTGGAATGAATTATTATCTTGATATTAGTTAGAATAAATTGATCCTTATTCAAAATAATATGAACTGAAAGTTCATGAGATCATTTAGCCAAATGTCAGACATGTTTACAAACCTATGAGAATGGCTAAATAATAAGTTCCAACTGCTTATGCTCCAATGTCCTTGTATGACAAACAAACATGATGCATGCATGAAGTATGAAAAACCTATTGGACAATTGTTAACACATGAAGTGTGGCTAGCCTACAGGTTCCAAGGATGAACATCCTCAAAAATTAAAGAAAAAGGAGCTCGGAATAAAGATGACACAATTGAGGATGTGGCAACTCCAGAAGAGTGCCTAGAGGTAACTCTAGAAGAGTTCTTAAACATAATTACTATCTTAGTTCTAAAAGAATTTCAGGTAACTGAAAGTTATAAAAATGAAGATATCTCAATAAATTATGTTATGGAACCGAAATGAAGTCCACAGTGATGATAGTTTACATATCATATAGTACACAATATCATGAATGGTAATGAGAATCATGAACTAAAGTCTACAAACAAAGTGATGATTGGCCAAATAGAAAGACACATTAAGGTATAATTAAGCTTGCTTGTAAAGTGAAAATCTTTAGGACATAAAGTCCTACACCAAAAGTTTAAAAGTTAGTGTTATGCGAAATTGAAATGAGAATGGTGAAATTATGAGTCGAAATGAATGTGATGATATTTTGACATATAAAGCACAACTTGTTGCTTAAAAATTTTTGCATAGGCCTAGCATTGATTCTAAAGAGAAGTGTTAACTTGTGGTGCATGCAAATATACTTAATTAGTTTGGCAATGCATGAAGAAATTGATTTGCATCTAATAGGTGTTGCTATAGCTTATTTATATGGAAATCCTTGAAGGATTTTATTTGTTTGAAGAAAATAATTCAAGTTCTTGATATGCGTACTCAATGAAATTGAATAAATCTCCTTGTGGATTAATGCAATTTGAAGATATATGGTATAATCACCCCCTTGAGTATTTGATAAAGCAAGGAAATAAAATGATCCATTATGTCCATATATATGAAAAAAGAATATCATTGGAACTCTTGAAGAGCTTCCAAAATTTGTAAATTATTTGAAGAAAAAATTTGAGATCTAGAAAGAACAGAGGTTTTGTCTTAGTTGACAAGTTGAGTATGCAAAGGATGAAAATTTTGTATAACAAAAAACTTATATTGTAAAAGTGCTTAAATTGTTTGATATAGACAAATCATATCCATTGAGCACTCTAATAGTAAATAGATGCAAACAAATATCTTTTCTTGACCTCAAGAAAAAGATTTAAGAACTACATAGTCTTGAAGTACCATATCATAGTGCAATCAAAGCACTAATATATCTTGTTTGCCACATACAACGTAATATATCATTTGCTATATATTAGCAAGCTATAGTTCTTCACCTCTTGAAAGGCATTAGAACAAACTAAATATATGTATTGCTACCTTAAAGGTTATTTGCTTACATGTGGCGATGTAATCATTCTATAACAATCTATGGAAAAAGCTATAACAGTCATACTGCCAAATCTCATATAAATTTTGGCATTATATGAGGCATAATGAAAATGTGTTTGGCTAAAAGCTATGATCCAACACATATGAGAAAACTTGTAGTTTATCTTCAAGAAAAATGATCTTGATGATCTTACATGAAAATGAGATTACATTGCTCAAATCTATTCACCAAGACATTTCCATCAACAATATTAAAAATTTTTATCTATAATATTCGAGTCTATTGGCTAAAGATCTCAATTTACACAAGACATACACACTGTATTCTTTTTCCCGTAACCATGGTTTTTTCCCATTTGAGTTTTTCCTGGTAAGGTTTTTAATGAGGCAATATCTCATAGCATATGAAAGAATGGTGTACTCTTTTTCCTTCACTAGGTTTTTGTCCCATAGGGTTTTTCCTAGTAAAGGTTTTAACAAGGCACATTCTAGTGATGGACATCCAAAGGGAGAGTGTTATGAATAATCTTATTTTGGTGTGGATGTTCATATTCGAAGGCTTTTATTACCATGAAGGTTATAACCTTTAGTCTTTATGTCCCATTATCCTTTGTAGGTTATAACTCCTAAGTTTTTATTCACCTCCCTATAACCTCCAAGTAATTACCTAATGGAATTCATAATGTATTATTCTCATTTATTAGGATGTTGTATAAGATTACAAGTCCTTGTACCTATAAAAGGGCTACTCCATTTATGCACGAGTAAGAGGAATGAAAATAACAGAAAAACTTACTCTCTCAATTCTTGTGCTCTTTATATTGCTCTCTATTTTACATTATTTTCATAATAGAGATAACTGTAATTGCATAATTTTTTAAATAAAATTAATCATATATTCAATGTAAAGTAGAGACACTCACTGATTTGGATCTGTCCATTTTTTGAGGAAAACATTAGCTAAATTTATAGGTCTATAGCCGTTGGATCAAATTTTACCAATTAAACGTTTGACA
Source organism: Bauhinia variegata (assembly GCA_022379115.2). Classification (NCBI taxonomy): domain Eukaryota; kingdom Viridiplantae; phylum Streptophyta; class Magnoliopsida; order Fabales; family Fabaceae; genus Bauhinia; species Bauhinia variegata. Next base: position 8,453,380 of record CM039426.1, read on the forward strand.
TCAAGAAAATTGTAGAAAATGAAGTTTGAATATTATTTTTTTTTAAAGGATATCCACGTTTCAAAAGGTAAAAGTTGATCAAACGGCTTTGGACTTATAACTTTAGCTAATATTTTCCTCCAAAAATGGAGAGGATCAAAATCTAAACACTGTTACATACAAAAAGAAGGCAATTAATGAAGGATAAAATATAAACTTGACAATAATTGTAACCTGTTCAAGTTTTTTAATGACTCACTTAAAATTATTATTGATTTTATCTAAGAATAACATTACTTGCAACTTGTCTGTACGGGTGTCAATATAGGAAGAAAATTTGTTATCCTATTTAGTGTCTCATATATTTTTTACTCACAATGATTAGTCTAAATACTATAAAATAATATTATGTAATGGTAGGTCTCACTTATTTGAACAAATTATGATAAGTAGGACAGCATGTAAATACTAAAATGGGATAGCAAATTTTCTTTGTGAACATATCACTTCCCTATATATATAATGCCTAGACGGGAAAGTAAAACTAAACCAGACCAGATGGTAACTACGTTTGCAATGATACTGACATTTGTGCTTCAAATTTAAAGGTCAATAACTCAGATTTTCCTTTATAAATGCAGAATAGAGTTATCAACTTTTCTGAACATTTAATTTAATTTTTACGATATTTGAAGCAATCCAACGCAAACTAATATCATAAAACTTCTTTACACACAAAAGAAACTATCAATTAAATGCCACAGAACGTATCAGAATATTATTGCCAATACCTGTAACGATTACTATTGCTAAATCTCTGATTGAAGCCCAATTAAAACCTTAATATCTAATTGCTCATTTTACATCACATTCTAAATCCCAAAATCAGACAAATCCCATAGTTTGTAATTATAAATATTGAATTTTTTTTTCTATTTCTCCGGCTAAATGAAATGCAAAGTACAGAATTATTTCTCACCAACCATTTCTAACAATACATTTGCAAACACTCTTTTTATTTTATTGGAACCACATATAAAAATTTTAATTTTCCCAATAAAAGAACCTATTAAATAACTAAACACTCAAAATAATAAAATACTTTTATTCTAGTAACTCCACATAAAATAAAATTCCAATAACAAAAAAGCCCTAATTAATACCCTAATTGAGCCCAATTAAGACCTTAATATCTAACTGCTCATTTCCAATAAAAGAACCTATTAAGAGAAACTAAATATTATAATTGGGATAACAGAAGAAATCATTATTAATTACATTTATAATACAAGTTACTGATCTCCTTGATAAATTCATTTGAAACATGTCATTACTGATGACGTTTAGAACACTTTTAGACCTCTATTAAAGCAAATTTTCTATTCCACTTGCTGCCACCAACAAAACTACAGCATAGCTAACGTAGTAAAACTTCATAATTGTTAACTATGGCAAGATTCAACAACAGCTTTCTCCTTACGATCATCTTTCTTGTGGCATGTAGTGGTCTATTGGCATCCCCTGGGCTTTCTTCTGATTTATACCCCCCAAGCCCTTCGCAAAATGGATTCAAAATCTGGAGGGATGCAGATCTAGGTTAACCCCAAGATGTCGTGATCAAATATCAGAATTTATAATCTGTGAAGGGCATGGTAAATATAGAATGTTGCGATGATCTTGCGAACCATTTAGGAAAGTGTTGTCACTTAGCTTTTCTAAAGTCCTTGTCATTGAACCCGAAGCACAAAAGTATAATCTCTCAAATTTTGCAAAGGGGTGCTGACACTTGGGAGAAATGTGCTTTGCTGTACAAAAGCCCATCTCCCCCATGTCCCCCATCTTTATTAGGTTAAATGGCCGGATACACACACACACACACATATATATATATCATCAGAGTATTATGTCAAATTTGTGAAACTTCCAGGTGATGCAAATAATGATTTTATTGACCCATTTTCTGACTTGGATATACAGCAGTACCAAAACCCAACAGTACACTACAGTTTCAAAAATCTCAGCCATCCAAACAATCTAATGGCGCATTTATGTTCCATGTCATCACCAACTAATAAATGAAAAATAAACTGCAGTCCAACCTTTGCACAAGTCATATACTCAAGCTCATATGGTTCATAATATTTTACTTTTCATGTATATTCATAAAGCAAACATAAGTTCCCTCTTCTTGATTCTCATTTAAATCAATTGATGTATTTCTCAGCCATAAGACTTGATTTACAGCTGAAGATGTAGCAATAAATTCTGCTTCTGCAATAGATTGAGCAATAATCTCCTGCTTCTGAGAGCTCCCTGAGAATACACAAGAACCAAGTTTAAAACAGTATCCTGATGTACTTTATATATCCAGCGTTCCCATCTATTTTTGAGGACACATGGGAGATCTTGTACCTACAAATCTCAAAGAAAGAGATCGGGAGTGAGAAGAATTCTCCAACGCTCAAGTTAATATCAGGTTCGAGATGGGAAATTGATGTGAGAAAAGAGTGGTAGAGTTGCAGAAAAATTACCTCTTCAGCGGCTTTCTTGTTTCTATTTATATTGTCGAATCTGATGGCAGTCCCATAATTATCTTCTTAGGGTCTTATTAGGTTCATTGGGCCCTTCACTTTTACCAGGTCCATAGCAAAAATTAAAATCATGACCTTAATTAAATAAAAATCCATAATCAATTGTTACTTTGACATATCTCACGACACGTTTTGCTGCTTGAAATGTTTCTCACTTGCATAATGGAAAAATCTTGATAACAATGACAGCTTGCAAAATATCTTGTCTGGTTGCTGTGAGGTCCATTAGACAGCCCATAAGACTTTTGTAGACAGCTTCATCAACCTTTTCTGCATTATTTTCCTTGCAAAGCTTCTCCTTTTCATTCATGAGAGTGCTCATTGGCTTGCAATCCTCCATCTGGAATTTTTTTAGAATTTCTTTGGCATTTTTTTCTTTGTAAAAGCTATTTTTGTCTTCACTTGAATTTTGAGAGTACAAACTATACTCAAGAATCTTCATTGTATTCTAAAAGGAGATTCACCATTAAACCCAATTTGCACCCAATAATTTTGAATTGGTGGGTGTGAATCAAAGCCTAAAGGAAAGTGTTGCCTACACTTTAAAGACTTGTACACAGCTTTCTTTTCCCTCTCTACTTCTTAACTCGAAAGAGCCATTTCCACGAATCAGCTTTATGTTTATTGTCTAACAATTAATAGGACGAATATTCAATTATACTCTACATGATGTTTTAAGAAGTCACAAAAGAACCTTTTTAGAGAATCTAAGGCAAAAAATTACACTGACACGAGGGTAGAAGTAATTTTATAAGGTTATTTTTAAAAAAAAATTTCAGAACAACATAGTCATTTTTCTTTATTCTTTTCAACTCCGGTGATTGTGTTTTTCTTTTCTTTTTTCTTTTTTTTTTTTTTGGTTTGTTCAATGTAGAATTGTCTAGGAGCAGATGGAACCAATATCAAGGTTAATGTTTTAAAAATTATTAATAAAAGAAGAATTAGCAACCAATATAATGGGAGTTTTTTTTAATCTAAAATGTATTGTAATGGGAGTTTCTTCTCAATGCATGGAATTTACTTTTACAAAAAATAACAATTCTAAATCACAAAAATGAGACAGAATCCATGTTTTTGTAATTAGAACTATAGAAAATAAAATCAAATTTTGCAATATTTCTCTACTAAATGAAGTAAGTAGTATAGAATTTTTTTTTCTCTCCAATCATTTCTAACTCCTTTGACAAATACCCTCATTGTTTTATTGGGAAACAACTATGAAGATTTAAATTTTCCCAATAAAATAATTTAGTGGGCAAAATTAAATATTTCAGTTGGAATGACAAAGGAAATACTAATTGTTAATTACATTTAGAATTCAAGTACTTTATTTGAACTGGTCTCATCTATAAATTAATTTGAAACTTATGCCATTAATGATGACCTTTACAACACTTTTACACCTATTAAAGCAATTTTTCAATGTACTAGCTACTCCCGCCAACAAAGCTACTGCTTAGATAACATAGTAAAAACTATAATTGTTGGAAACTATGGCAAGATTCAACAATAGCTTCTTCTTATGATGCTCTTAGATAGCCGTAGAACATCAAAATTTGAGACAATGGCCCTGGAGAGCTGAATGGTTCATGCGTGGTTCATGTAGAGAAACAAATAGCTATCTACAATCGTTCAATGTGATTCATGCCTCAAACAATTGTACAGAGCCGTTTGTCACTCCATGGAGGCACAAACCAAGCTGAACGGCTGTAGACAGCCATCTATGCATTCGCAAGGCACCGAACGCCTCTCTAGGGCTGTTTAGAGCTAGATGGTTCAATTTTTTGTTCTTTCTTTTGCATTTATTTTTTTATCCTTTCTTAACCACCAACAATAATTTTAATATGATGATTCATTTTGAATTGTTGCATGTAGATATGACAAGGACCAAGAACACTGGAGAGTCATCAAAGTTATGTCTTATTAGATGTTAACTGAAGAACATATGTAGAACGGTTATGTCTTTTTTGTGACGTACATTTTTACATTTATTAATGTATATATCACATTTTGGACATCTAGTTAATTTTGTCACCGGGTTGTTGTGTGTTCTTTATTTGTGAGTTAATTTTTTGATAGAGTCTTATGTACTTTTGTCTTTCAATCAGTTTGCAGTTATTTTATATGGTCTAAGATGAACCAAATAGTGGGAAAATCACCCCCAAAAAGAGTGAACTATAAATGGTTCTACACAGTCATTTAGGGCCACAACGACTGTAACAAGCTGTTGGGACCCTAAATGGTTATAGACACCCGTTTAACATAACCATGATGATTTTTTTTTGTTTCTTGACAATTTCTTAAACTCATAAAATTATTGCCTGATAGCAGACCCATAAAATTAAAAAACTACATAAGTAAAACCACACGAGTATAACAAAGTATATTTGCAAAGAGCCACGACACTACCAAGACAATTCATCAAATTGGTGCATACGTGTTAAATAGTTGGTGACCTAACCACATGCTTCCTGTGATGCTGAATGGATTTATTGTGGTGCTACTGGCGGCAATGGGGATTCATATCTTGAAGTTGGATTCTCAAAAAAAAAAAAAAAAAAAAAAATTTGATATCAATTATCAAAATGTTTACATACATCATCAACTAACTTTACATTTGTTGTCACGTCCACTTCCTCGCATGGGTAGTACTCATAATTAAAGTATAGATCTACCTTACTCATTCTCTATAGTTAATCACATTTTGCAGCAAATAGATAAATAGAACATCAAATTCAACAACTAGGATTTGGACTAACAATATAACATCAGCAATATGCAGTAGTTTTCAATTATAACCATCATCTAGTCCCTAAATGGCTCTATACATCCATTTTCAAGCATCAGTGTCATCTAGTTGCCAAATCAACTCTATAAAGCCATTTCATATATTATAAAGTTTCCATTCTGTAAACAACTTTATAAATCCATTTTAAATATTTAAACATTTTTTCATAACTTAAATAGTTCTATAAAACTGTTTTACACATTGAAAGACCTTTTCATGGCTAAGACGGCTATACAATGCCATTTTCACTTAGGATTGCAATTTGTTTTTTTAAACGACTCTACAGAGTTGTTTCACCCATCACCATTTTTCATGCAATAAATGACTCTATAAAGTTGTTTCACCTAGTATTGTAGAAACATTACATGATTTTGTCATTTTTAATACTATCAAAATTTTCTCTTTATATAAATAACTAAGCAGTTATTCAACCATTAATTCATTTCCTATGAAAGTTTGCATCGGATTCTTGATGATATATAGTTGCCACTAATAATATCATAGTCAACTCTAAAAACAAATTCACTAATAAATATACCTGCTTCCTATTCTCTACAAACTTTACTATAAGATTATCGATTATCCTTAATTTTGAAAAGGTATTATCAGTACTGACACATAAAATATAATTCGCAAGTTGATTATACAATGTCAAAAAGTATTCAAGAGAAAATTCTCAGCTAAATGAATCAAATTCTTCTTATCAAATTAAGCAGGCTACACAAATAAGTAATTTAATATTCACATCTGTAAAATGGTTATTTAGCTTTTAAAGTTTTCAACCTATTACTTAATAGGATAGTTGAAGAAAATGAACCTAATAAAATGTTAATACTAAAATTTATGGGTGCAAATGTTGCGTATTTATATAATAATATATAATACATTATATTATGTTAAAACTTTTGTGGGGGCAAGTGCCACTGTAGCCCCAAACGTGGATCCGTTCTGACTAGATTCATAAATCAAATTAAGAAATGGCAGAATTGAAGTTTCAAATTATTTTGAAGCTCCTCTCTGCTTTGGTGCAGTGGCGCAGTCCCAGAAAAAAAGGTTTTGGTGCCCTCATATCTTAGAAATAACCTGCCTCCTCTCTAAATTCTTAAGTAAATATTAAAAAATTCACATCCCTATCTTATTTAGGAAAATATATATGTATATATATATATTGTTTTGAAACTGGTGAGTTATTCAAATATTTCAATTAGATGATGATCAAAATCACTCATGAAACTGTCTAAAATTCTTGAATCAGAAATAATAAGGAGCATCGAGTCCTTTAATTTGAGTTTGAAAGCAGAGGTGATTTATCGCAATTAAGCAGTACAGGAAATTATCCCCTTGATAAGTAATGTAGCATATATATTTATGTATAGAGCAAATTACACATACCTCGTTTAGGATTTCGCCTATTCAAAATTAACTAGATAGACCTGAATTAGCTTTTTTAATGTTAGCATGATAAATGGACTACTATGATGTCTCCACAATGACTATGCTTGAAACATTCAATTCTTCTATATATTTATATGCAGAGGTGATTAATCTAAACTCATGTAATATATGAAATTTATCCCCAGTGACTATGCTTGAGGTTTGGTTAAATCTCTTTTTTGTTTTCTAAATTAGTAAACCTTTGTCATCTAAATGTTTAGAATCATACAAGGGAAACAAAAGGCATACATGCATGCGTACACGATACTTACATATGTGCATACATACATATATACATTGGAATTGTATCTCAGCCTTAATGTATATAAAGCTATAAATATTATTTTCAAAAAATTTATTATATAGTCAGGATGGCCGAGTGGTCTAAGGCGCCAGACTCAAGTTCTGGTCTTCGTAAGAGGGCGTGGGTTCAAATCCCACTTCTGACAGATAGCTATCATAGTATTAAAAGTTTGTGAGTTTTTACGCTATTTTTTGTTCCACCATAAATATTATTGCATACAAGTGTCTAATACTTTTTTAATCGTATTTATACTAGAAGCTTTTGGATTGTTGTATCCATTAACTTCCAGACTCAATTTTAAACTAAAGCTTACTGATTCAACATGTATATTAACATAATTTTTACCAAAAAAAAAAGAAATAATTTTCAACTAAACAATGGATGCGTCTTTCTTATCTTACTGGTGCTATACCATGTCTACTTTAAATAATTGCATCCCTGATGTTAGACATAAAACCGATTTTGGATTTTCTCCTAACTACTTAAAATTTTGAGTTGAGTCACTTCTTAATATGATATCAAAGTCTTTTATGATCTCACGGTCAAATATTCAAATCCTCCTACTAGCACTTTCAACTCATGTTTATTTCAACTCATGATATAAATGAACTTGTGCTGCTTTTACCTTGGCAGTCTAATATTTCCAAGCATCCCATTCAATTGATTAAAAGATCAGAGATTTGGTTTCTATCTAAACTTAATTTTTGTAATATCAATCTACACTCAAGTAACTTACAAGTCACCAATCAAAACTCTACAGTCAAGCTATTAAACGATAAGGACAGGACTAATGAATAGGAGCACGTGTTTGAGATTCCAACTTCAGCAATTCCATTCAATTGATTTTACCTGAGGAACAAAGATTTTAAAGATGGGAATTTTGAAAAGTTAGACAGTGAGCCTGTAATTTGATTGGATCCCATGATCCAGTTCTTGCAATGTGTATCTGGCACACCCAAAGAAGTTATGAAGAATTGTTGAAAAGTCTTTACTCAAACCCACTTTAGAAAGCCATAACTGGCTCACGGTGCATATATTCCCCAAGGATTTCAGAAAATTGATCGAAATGTTATTACAAATGAGATATAGGATGGTAAGAGAAGAAGAAAAATTGGACTTTTGAAGGTCTAGAAAAAAGAAAACATCCTCTGAAAGGCCACAGCCTTCTAGAAATCATCCGTTAAGTTTCGAAGCTTATCTAAGTAGTATAGAAATTTTTATTCTCTCCAACCATTTCTAACTCCTTTGACAAACACTTTGTATTATTGGAAAACGAATGAAGATTTTAATTTTCCCATTAGAAGAATTTAATGGGCGAAATGTAATGTTTCGGTTGGAATGAGATAGGAAATAACTGTTAATTACATTTAGAATTCAAGTTCATTTGAACTGATCTAATCAATAAATTCACTTGAAACTTATGTCATTAAGGATGACCTTTACAACACATTTAGACCTCTATTAAAGCAAATTTTCAATGTATTAGCTACTCCCACCAACAAAGCTACTGCATAGCTAACATAGTAAAAATTATAATTGTTGGAAACTATGGCAAGATTCTACAATACGTTTCTTCTTATGATGGTCTTCCTTGTGGCATGCAGTGGTTTGTTGGTGTCCTCTGGGCTATCCTCTGAATACGCTCCCAAGCCCTCAGCAGACTGGATTCAACATTTAAAAGAATGTGGATCTTGATTAACTCCAAAATGTCGTGAAGAATTATCTGGATTTATAGTTTTTGGAAAGGGTACAGTAACAAAGGAATGCTGTGATGAACTTGTGAATCATTTGGAGCAGCATTGTCACTTTGATTTGATGAAGTCCTTGGTGTTGAATCCAAATTTTAAAAGTGCAATCTTTGAAATTTTTGAAAGGGGTGAACAAATTTGGAAGAAATGTGCTTTGGTTGCAAAAAGCCGATCATCTTTATTAGGCTAAATCATAAATTTAAAATAATTAATAACAAGTTGTAATTTCACAAGTATCACTAATAAGGGAAGCACTACATCAACTATATCTAAATTAATATTGGATGAATAACTTGAGCTGTATAAATTGAAACTATAAAAAAAATGTAAACTATTGTTTTTCTTTTGGTTGAAATCGTGACGTTAGAATATGAAGCTACATAAACATGTCCTGAATTGCCTTTGTCATAAATTTAACAGGATAGTTACAATTTTTGTATTGTCAGAGTGAATAAGAGCTTGTGCTAGAAGTTCATCTAGCAAAAAACAATAATTCTACGAAATTTTAAATTGTTCGTATTAACTTCTGAAAAAATAAAAGCAAAAGCACTTCACAGGTTTTTATAAAAAAAAATAATACTTCTAGAAGCAAAAATAGATAAAAGAAAAAGAAGTACTTTTGGCTACAGACCTTAAGTTCCAATGTCTGAGTTCTGTTGAAAAATAAAGCATCTATATGTAACATAGTATTATGTTAAAATTGTGAGGTTTCAGGGTGTTGAAAAGGGATGATTTGATACACCCATTTTCACCATATAATACTTTATTTTTGTGCCTTGGAACTAGTTCCTATGTTTGGTATTGAAGGAGCTATCCATGGAAGATAATCCACTTTGGATCATTGCAAGCTTCGTGAAAGGATTCTGGTTTCATATTACCTTGAATGGGGTTGATGAATAATCATGTTCAAGAGTAACATGACTAATCAATGACCAATCTTCTTTGAGAAAGTACTTTTTGGGATAGACATTTCAATTAGCGACATAGCAGAATTTCCTAATGACTACCATTGACTTTATTATGATAGTGTTAGAAATAAATCATTGTCCCTCACTTAATAACTTAAACTTTTGGATTAAATCATTTATCATATTAGGAGGTCAAATCCTTCTATCTTTAAACTTTCAATAAAATTAAAAGTTCAACACACTGTTTAAGTGAGTATGTGATATGCTTATACTTTAAGCTGAAAGGGTTTATTTTCTCAATTAATTTAAAATACCATATGATATAAGTGGATTTGAGCTTTATTCAAATTTTAACTATAAAGGACTTTCACAAGGTTAAATTGATTCTTAACATATGGGTTTTGAAGTGTTTATCTCTACATTCAGAGACTTCTCTTAGTGACATGGTAACATTTGTCATAGTATTCAACGGGGAACTGCATTGTGTTGCATTCTCTGCACCCAAAAATTTGATTAAATTTAAACCAATCCATATATCTACTATAGCCAGATTCATTGCCATTATTTTTAGTCAACACTTGACCAGCAGAAGGAACAAGATTTCTAGTCTTTGGTGAGATAGGGTTTGATCTGCCCATTTGATGGAGAGAAGAGAAACAAAGATGAAAAATTGATGGATTTATGATTCTTATAAACCATGTTAGAATGTGTGTAGAAGAGAAGAGTTGAGAAGAAAGATGAAGAGGTTCCAAGAATAAAGAGATTTGTATTCGATTCAATACCATTTGAAGTGTACATTTTAAAATTCAAGCCCTAGGATTGCAGTTACATCAAAATTTGGGAGACAAACTTTGTCACTCTTGTATTTCTTTCTAACTCAAACCAGATTCGTTAGTACCTGACGCAATGCTTTTTCACTTAAGAAAAGATCTTATAGGACTAAATGTTATAATTCAACCGATAGTGTATCACAGTCAAAAACATATATCATGTGTTCAGGTAATTGAGAGGGACTTCTATAGTTACTTAATGGTAGAGAGAAATAATTAGTTAATAAGTACCAACAAAGTCTGAATTAATTGATAAGCAAACTAAACTTAGTGATCGATAGGTCTTTAGCCCTTTATAATATTAGGAATTTAAAATTACAACAAAAGAGAGAGAGAGAGAGAGAGATAATTGTAATTGCTCAATTTTTTAAGCAAAGTTAGTTATACATTCAATGTAAAGTAGAGACACTAATATCATAAAACCTTTACACACACAAAAGAAACTACCAATTAAATGCCACAGATCCTATCATAATACTATTGCTAAAAGAAGTTTTTTCCAAAATTAAAATTGCTTAAATATATTTGAGATCAACTATGTTACAAGATAGATAGAATAGATTGAACATACATATACATATATATATATATATATATATATACATACATATACATATTAATTTCTGATTTACAATAATTTTATATGAGTAATTCCTAATTTGTGTTTTATGTGCCAGTTATTTATTTCACTTTGCAACTCATGGATCAATTGCTAAAAACAAGGATGATGCAATTATCAGAAAATTAGTTGTGCATTAGAAATGATAAACAAATATATTGTGAGGTTGAGACAATTCATAAGGAGTATTGAAGCAATTAGATGCAGACTTAATTATGTTTTACAAGATGTCTTAAGATGTCACAAAGAACTTTTCAAAGAATCTAAGTCAGTCCAAGAAAATTGAGTCAAGGGGGCATGAGTGGTTCAAAGAAATTTTTGAAATTTTTACTAAGATAACATGGTAGAATTTCTTTATTCTTTTCAATTTTGATAATTTTATTAATTTTGTTTTATTCAACGTAGAATCATCTAGGAGAATTAAATGGAACCTATATCAAGTTTAATGTTCTAAAAGCAGATAAACCTATATATACAAAACAATAAAAGGAAGAATTAGCAATCAATGCATTGGGAGTTTGTTCTCAGAACATGCAATTTATTTATGAAATATAACTATTTTATTGTAAAACAAAAGTCAAATTGATAAAAACAGTAGTGAAAAAAAAAAAAAAAAAAAACTTAAGATAATCCCTTGTGTAGGGTATTCTCGCGAAAACAAATTTAGAGTATTTTTTTTTTTAACTTAGCTCAGATACTCTATAAACAAAATTCTCAAGGTATTCGATTTATCAGAAGGCTCTTAATTATTTATAAAAGCAGCCTATTTAATTATAGCCAAAAATAAAACCTCAATATCAAGTAAGCCCTAATTAAAACCCTAATTGAAGCCCAATTAAAAGCCTAATCTCTAATTGCTCATTTTAGAAATTATTTCTCACCAACCATTTCTAACAATACCTTTGACAAACAATCTTTTGTTATGAAAATAATGCAAATGGAGAGAGTAGAGAGATTATAGAACTAAAGAGAAGGTAGAGAGAATGGAGGAAGCATGAGCTTTCCTTCTATTTCATTTCATTTCATCATGTACAAATGGCCTAGCACTTTAATGAGTACAAGAACTTGTAACTCCATACAATATCATTTTAAACAGAAACAATATACCATGAATTCCACTAGATAATTACTTGGGGGTTATGGGAGGTAAATAAAAGTCTTAGGAGTTATAACCTCAAAAAGATAATGGAACATAAAAGACTTAAAGGTTATAACCTTTATGGATAATAAAAGCTCTTAAATATGGACATCTACACTAAAATAAGGTTAGTCATAACACTTCCTCTTGGATATCCATTGCTTAAGAATGTGCCTCATTAAAATCTTTGCTAGAAATCCTATGGGACAAAAACCTAGTAAAAAAAAAAGTTCATCATTCTTTCATATGCTATTAGATACTGCCTCATTAAAACCCTTACCATGAAAACCCAATGGGACAAAAAACCATAGTCAAAAGAAAAAGAGTACAGTGCATATGTATGTGTGAATTGAGATCTTAAGCCAATGGACTCCAATGTTATAGATAAACTTTCCTAATATTGTTGCTATAAATGCTTTGGTGAACAATTGTAAGCAATGTAGTCTCATCTTCACATAAAATCATCAAAATCATTTTTCTTGAAGATAAACCACAAGTTTTCTTTTATGTATTGGATCAAAACTCTCAGCTAAACACATTCTCAATATGTATCACATAATGCCAAAATTTCTGCAAGATTGTGGTTGTTATAGCTTATTCCATAAATTGTTATAGAATGATTGCATCGCCACATGTACACAAATAACCTTTATGATAGCAAAACATATATTTACTTTGTTCCAATGCATTTCGAAAAAAAGGTGAAAAATATAACCTTAATTATATAGCAAATGATATATTATGTGGTATGAGGCAAACAAGATAGATTAGTGTTTGATTGCACAATAATATGGTACTTTAGGACCATGTAGTTTATCATCTTTTTCTTGAGGTCAAGAAAAGATTTTTTGTCCACATCTATTTGTTTTATAACCATTAGAGTGCTCAATGGATATAATTTGTCCTATATAACCATTTTTGTGCCTTTACAATATAAGCTTTTTGGTGCACAAAAATTCCATCATTTGAATGCTCAATTTATCAACCAAGAAAAAACTTTTGTTCTTTCAACAAACTATCTCTTCAAACAATTTACAGATTTTGGAACCTCTTTAGGAGGTCTAAGGGCATTCATTTTCATATATGTGGACAAAAATGATCATCTTACATCCTTCCTTTATCAAATACTCAAAGAGACAATTATATCACATATCTCCATATTGCTTCAATTCACAAGAATATTTATTTAATTTGAATTGTTTGCTTTAGGGATTTCCACACAAATAGGCTATAGCAACATCTATTAGACGCAAATCAATTTATTCATATAGTGCCAAACTAATTAAGTATATTTGTGTCCACCACAAATAAATACTTTTCTTCAGGATCAATGATAGTCCTATTCTAAAATTCTTAAGCAACAAGATGTGTTTAATATATCATAATTTCACCATTTTAATTTTGCCTCATAGTTTTACCATTCTCATTTCACTTTTGCATAATACTAGCTTTTGACAATAAAATCATTATTTGGAGCTTCCATCCTTGAATATGCCATCGTGATTTTGAGCTCCGGTTTCTTTAACTTTCAATTTTTCTTTAATTTTCAAGGATGTTTATCCTTAAAACTGGCGAGCTAGCCATGCTTGATGCGTTTACAATTGTCCACAGATTTTCATGCTTCATGCATGAATCAAGCTTATTTGTTTGATAGGGACATTAGAGCATTAGCAATTGGAATTTATTATTCAGTGATTTTCATGAAGTCAGTAAATATGTCAACCATTTGGCTAAATGATCTTATGAACTTCCGGTTCATATTATTTTGAATGAGGACCAACAAACCTCAAGATGATAATTTATTCCAATAATATTTCTTTCTCAACTACTTCTTTTCTCCCCCCACCCCCAAATTATTGGAAAAACTAGTTTATGAAAATGACTTGTAATAAATCTCCTATCAATGATTCAATACATTTGACTTACACATGGAGATTTATAAATTCTCAACCTCAAGATGTTTTATCATAATGCATTGTGGTGGAGCATTTGCAATATTTCCAAAAATTCTTAGATGGGAAATACTTGGCCCTTGCCATAAGCCAACCATAAGAAAAAGGGAGAACTTATCATAACCTTTTGGCATGATATGTACAAGTGTTATTGCATGTAAATTTATCAATTCTAATTAATTAGACATGCCATATTGCAAACTTCAAGTTGCAATTTTACATTAACAAATATGTGATCATTTAGTTGATGCATCAATTAAACCATAAAACACCTAAATTGTCCACATAGTTGTTGTACCCTTGTATGAGTTCTAGAAAAGAAAGGGATTTTGTCCAATTTAGACTTTCTTTAATAAAAAGCAGCAAATGAGATTTCACTAGATTAAAGAAACTTCAAGTTCTTCAATATGTATTCATGTGAATTCTTAATAATCTTTTGCATGATATTGACTTGAGATGGCCTAAATGGTCATGCCAAATGATAAAATTTTTATGATTCATAAACTAGAAGTTCACAGTGACAAGTGTTTCAATTGCACTAGTATATGCGTAATAGAATTTGGAGGAAAATGTGCATGGTTTCTCTAATATAAAATATTCAATATTTTCCTCATTTATGACTAATTACAACTTCAATTTTATTGTATATCGTTGAAACTTATATGAGACTTTATGCAAAATCAATATATGATTTTGTTTTTACAAATAGCGATTCACTAGCTCTGAAGGAGCTTTTAATTATCCTTCATGTTCCTCTTCGACGAAGGAACAATTTTTCTAGCTCTTCAAGAGTTTCCCTTTATCTTTGTACTACGACATATGATATCATATATGATATTATCATTTGTTTCTTATATTAAAAAAATATATATTTCATCTCTAAAGCAAAAAATATATTAAAGAAAAATTCTTGATATGATCAAATGAATAGCAATTCACTAATACAACCTTCATTGAAATATTCTTGATCTATATATTGTTCATACATATTTGCAATTCATATCAATATTTTTTATCTCATCCAAAGACTAATTAACAAGCAAACAAAATATCCAACTATATTATTTTCATTTATAGTTTAAGTATGATACACAAATATTAATTGGTATTTAGGGGAATAGTTCATCATTTATAATAATTCTTATCTCATTGGATAAAAAGATTTTAGCTCTTCAGGAGCTTCATTTATAAACATTGGCATTATCCATAGTCATATCGGAAAATATTTATCTCTAGAAGAAATATTGTACATTGATGCACTATTAATGAGAGCATAAGTGTTTGAACATATTTGTTACATATTGTCCTCATACACTTTTCTCATTCTTCACTATTTGTTCACTTCTAGTGAAAAAAAAATAAATAAAACAATCAAAATAAATATTTTACTCAAATTTTGAATTGCAATATCCAATTAGGGAGGCACTCACATGCACTCAACCATAGAGGCATTCTTTTGTACTCAACCCATCAATCCATAGGTGCTTTCTATACTTAGGGGGAACTCTCAACATCAATCTCAATCTATATATCAAGAGTTATAGTGGTAATACCTTTTAGAGTATCTCTTTTACCACATCCTTTCATTCTTCTCCCACTTCTGGTGGTGAGAGTTATTTTAATATGACTACTGTCACAATTATAAATCTGTTTGGCAAAACTAGCTAATAGTTGTGAAGCTAATTGAAAGTTATGAGATTATAATTAAAAGTTTATAACTATATAGTTGGTTAATTTAATTAAAATTATTGAATAAAACTAGTTGTACAACCAATTAAAATGTGTTAAATGACTTAAAAGAATACGATATAATATTAGGACTAGATATAACTCATTTTACTTTTTTTAATTTATTATCAACAAATTAATTAAATAATTAGATATATTTTTATTTATTTATTATCAATTAATTAATTAATTAGAATGATGGGATAAGAGAAAAGAGATGAGAGGACAAAAAAATGAGGGGCATCAAGAAAGGAGTATGAGTAAGGATAAATATTGCTATTTGTTAAAAAGTTAAGGATAAAAATGAGATTAAAATATTGGCAACTAGCTTCTAAAAGACATATACTACTTCAAGTAGCATTTCAATAACTAGCTTTCAAAAGCTACAATCTCTCTATTTTTGGTTTACCAAACACTTTTACTAGCTTACTGACCAAGGTCAATATGTTATGATCTCTTAGATAAACTATAATCTATATTTCCCAAATATACTCTATGTCCAAGCCCATTTATGTCAAAAGTTGCTACGTTCACTTAAGGGAGTTTAGCAAATCTAATTGGATGAGATTTATGATTTCTCATCAAAGGTTCAGTAGTTCTATAAACTTTTTCTTCATATTGCTACTACAGTAGCTAATTCAAAACAAAGAATAGAGAGTGTTTTCTCTTTATCATTAGAGACAATGCTTTAATATAAATAAACTACAAAACAATAATTCTTATGCATAAAGTAAAGATGTAAAAAAACAAAAGCCAATTAAGATATTATGCCAAATTACTAGACAACAAAATTATAAAAGGGTGAATAAAATAGACTAAATTAATTAGAATCACAAAAGTAATGAATTTTTAGTCCTCTTGCTATGGTTCTTCCAGACACATAGCTCATTTATGTTTATTCTCTTATTATTCTATGGCTCTTCAAGGCACATAGGTCTAGTTAGATGAATTCATCCTATATCACTTTAGGGCTCATAAATCTTCTTAGATAAATTTATGCTATGGCACTTTACGGATCATATATCTTCTTATTATTTAGCCAATGATTCATTCACTTAGTTTCACATTATGTGATTAAAATATGGAATGGTCCAAAGTTGACCAAAGAAAGAAGGAAAATACACAAATTTATGAATTCTATGTTGCAATTATACATGGTCCTCTCTTTTGGGACAATTACATAGTGGTCATAAAAGCTTTGGAAAAAGTTGTGAATAGAATAAAATAATCAAAACAATAACCAAAGCATTACATATTTAAAAGTGAAGTGATCATGGGAGAGTACACCTTAAGGTGTTGATATGAAAAATTAAGGTAATGCTTCACATATCTGTTAATAACAATGAAGCCAATCAACACTTTTCTTTGAATGTTGATGAGATTCACGATCCAATCACTCTTCCAAGAGATTGGTGATGATAACATATTATGAAAATAATGCAAATTGAGAGAGTAGAGAGATTATAAAACTAAAGAGAATGTAGAGAGAATGGAGGACGCATGAGCTTTTCATTTATTTCATTTCATTATGTACAAATGAGGTAGCCCTTTTTATAGATAGAAGGACTTGTAACTCTATACAACATCATTGTAAATGGAAATAATATACTATGAATTCAGTCAGATAATTACTTGGGAAAGTTATGGGAGGTGAATAAAAGGCTTAAGAGTTATAACCCTCAAAGAATAATGGAATATAAAGAAGGACTTAAAGGTTATAACCTTTGTGGATAATGAAAGCCCTTGAATATAGACATTTACACCAAAATAAGATTATTTATAACATCTTTTTATTTTATTGAAAAAAATTTAAAGATTTTAATTTTCCCAATAAAATAGCCGATTGAGAGAAAGTAAATATTTTAATTGGAATGCAGAGGAAATAATTATTAATTACATCGATAATACAAGTTACTAATCTCCTTGATAAATTCATTTGAAACTTACGTCATTACTGATGGCGTTTAGAACACTTTTAGACCTCTATTAAAGCAAATTTTCAACGTCTACATACTCTCACCAACAAATCTACTGCATAGCTAACATAGTAAAACTTCATAATCGTTAGAGACAATGGCAAGATTCAATAGTAGCTTTCTTCTTATGATGGTCTTCCTTTTGGTATGCAGTGGTCTGTTGGTGTCCTCTGGATATCCTCCCAAGTCCTCGGCAAAATTAATTCAACGTGAAAACGGATGCAGATCTAGGTTAACTCCAAAATGCCGTGATCAATTAACAGGATTTATAATTTTGAGGAAGGGTGCTGTAACGAAAGAATGTTGTAATGAACTTATAAACCGTTTGGGAAAGCGTTGTCATTTTGCTTTTTTGAAGCAATTGTCATTGAACCCAGAGTTTGAAAGTATGAGCTCTAAAATTTGGGAATGGGGTGAAGAGACTTGGGAGAAATGTGCTTTGCAGCAAAAAGGTCATCACCCTCATCTTAATTAGGCTAAATGCCTTCATCATATAGTAACACGTTGTAGTTTCATATATATATCTCAATAAATTATTATGTCAAAATTGCGAGGCTTCCAGCTGTTGCAAATAAGGATTTTATTGACCCATTCTCACCATATTATACTTTCATTTTTTATCCTTGAAACTAATTCACTTCCCATGCCTGAATTAGTTGCAGTCAATTATATGGTGCAATCAGGTAACTGTTAAATGAAATTATAATTACACAATTATTACAGTTGTGATCTTATATGAGTGTTGACTGACAATCAATCTCTATTTGGAGACTTCTTCTAACATTTGTCATAGTATTCATAGGGGAACTGCGTTGTGCAGCATTGTCTACTCCCAAAATTTTGATTAAACTTAAATCAATCCATAGGTTTCATTGTCATTATTTTCGGTCAACGCTTGACTAGCACAACAGATGAGATTTCTAGTGTTTGGTTATTTAGGGTTTGATCTGCCATTTGATGGAGAAACTTGGAACAAAGATGCGTATTGGGTTCCAAGAATAAAGGGATCTATATTATGCTCTACCCAATAGCTTTTGAAGTGTAATATACAGGAAATCTAAGGCAGTGTTTGGTTATTTAGGGTTTGATCTGCCATTTGATGGATAAAATTGGAATAGACATGCAGATTGGGTTCCAAGAATAAAGAGATCTATATTATGCTTTACTCATAAGCTTTTGAAGTATAGTATACAAGAGATTTAAGGATATTATAACTTAACTAAAAGTCTCAAATTTGAATATTAAATACAACTACGTTAAAAATTTAATAAAAAAAGATTTGCTACCATTGTGATCTTATCTAACTCATTGAATTAGTTATCACTAAATGTAATACCAAATACCAAATGATTCCAAAAAAACAAAAAAGACAACAAAACAACGTGGTCAAAAACTTCTACTATTTTCTAAGTAAGAAGTTCAATAAGCACATTAAGGAAGATATCAATGGATGATCCATTGAAGAAGGAAATAATTAATTAATGAATATTAACAAAATGTAACATAATTGATAAACAAACTAAGCTTAAAAATTTAAAACAACATCAAGGGTTCAAACTTAGAAAAATAATTATAATTGCTCTAGTTTTTGAATAAAATTAATTTTATCCTTAATATAAATTAAAAATATTTGTGAGTAAACATTAAAGATAAAAGTAATTAAAGAGTGATAAATTAAAAACTTTTCAATAATTGTGACCTATTTTAACTTTTTTTAATGAGTTAAAAATTATTATTGATTTAACCAAGAATAACATTACTTGCAACTTGTATCCCAATTTATGTAAGCAAAAAGTTATTTGCATCATTGTTTGTGCATTCCTTGTATACGTTAATTGATTGTAACAGTAAACCTATAAAAATAAAATAAAAGATAAATAAAAGAGATATAAAAATGGGAAAAAATGAAATGTAAAGGTGAACATAGAAAAATAACTATACAAATAGTATGTATGTTTAGTTATGCGGTTTGAATTTGACTTCCCTTGTCAGCAAAAGACTTGAGAATTAAGGGTTGCTCAAATCTAATTTTCTTTTCTTTTTTTCTTTTTTTTTTTTTAGCCAAATCACATAGTAACTATGATGGAAACATGACCACCATTGCTGCCAAGGGAAGCGCCACTGCCAGCACTGCCAGTGGAGATGATGCTGCTGCCAGCACTGCACATGAAAATGTTGCTGCCAAGTGGAGTAGAGACCCACTTGAAGTGCCACTTGGTCCCATGACAAGAGCTAGGGCAAAGAGGTTCAAGGAAGCCCTAAATGGGCTGGTGCAAGAAGTATTGGAGCAAGCCAATTCGTGGAAGCCTATGGAGCTTGGTCAACTGAAAATAATCAATATGATTCACGCCCAAGCTGGCCAACAAATTGATTAGGATATTTTAGGAAAGATTGTAATTAGGATTAGTCAACTATTTCCTTTTCCTAATTTTAGAATTAAGCAGATTTGATTAGATTACATTTTATTTCTTTTATTTTCTGCTTGAACAAGTTTTTCTTATTTTGTATTGCCTTTAAATAGGCCTCTTTGATTCAATAAGAAATCAAAATATGCGTTTAACCAAATTGTGAGTTTTCATATTCTCCTTAGTTCTTTGAAGAGCTATTCGACTTATCAATCAAGCATCCATCCTTGATTGTGGCGTCTTCACTATACCAAGGTTCACACCTCAATATAGGTGCTGGGTTGCGGTTTCCATACAAGCCTGAATTAGAAACGATCCTTAACTAATTTCGTTATGGGTTTCGTCACAATGTTGGCGGGGTTCGTATCAGTTGGTATCATAGACTGCTTCTAGTCTCAGGTTTGCTTATCTTTAATTGCTTTCTTTAAGTTATTTCAATTCTGAATTCTTCTTCTCCATTCAGAAATCTGATCAAAAAAAAAAAACGAAAAAAAAAAAATAGAAGAACAAAAGAAATTGTCTAGATTCGGTTATTGCATTCCTAGTTTCCAGATTTTTGTTTGCTTGAATTCTGCTTATTTACTTTCCAGAATTCAGACTCGGTTATTGCCAATTAATTGTTCCAGATTTTGGCCACTTAATTCGTGCACCTCTGTTCCAAAAAATTCAGATCTGTTTGGTGTTATTTCGGGTGTAAATTGTGCCCATAAATTCTATACTTTTCCAGATTTAATTGATCTTGTTTGGGTGTGAATTATGCCCAGAAAATTCTGAATCTTTTTCCAGATTTAATTGTCTTATTTCGGGTGTGACTTGTGCCCAGAAAATTCCGCAATTTTCCAGAATTGATTGACCTTATTCAGTTGTGAACCTTGCCCAGAAAAATTCTGCTTTGGTTGAGTAGCTTGATAAGAACTCTTGAGAGGATAAAGAGTGAAATGCAAGAATGACATACATTACGGAGAAAAAAAGCCAAATTATTCTCCTTTTAAAACACGAGTGAATTAGAGTGTCAATCCTTGAGAGGAAACACGTGAGTTGTGTGAAGTGAGGATTTTTATTTTACTAACATTTCTTCCTGCAGCAAACATGTCTCATGAAAGTGCTTCGGTAGGTGGAAGGGGAGTTGTAGATCCACAACCGATGGTGGAGGCAGTGACAAGAGAAGTGGGGAGAATGTTGAGGGCAGAACTGGAAGCCTTGCATGACAGAATAGATCGCATAGAAAATGCTCGAAGGGAGCCACCTTGCATGCCTAGAGGAGTTCGAGCTCCACCAAGGGGAGCAAGGGCTGAACCTGAAGAGTATGAAGGGGAAGGCTTTGATGATGAGGATGATCAAGGATCAACAATGGACCATAGGAGGTATGGTGGGCGGATTAGAGAAGCTAGGAACCGGGAGGATAACAATTTAAGTAGCATTAAAATGACAATCCCATCGTTCCAAGGGAAAAATGATCCGGAAGTTTACCTGGAGTGGGAGAAGAAGGTGGAGTTGGTGTTCGATTGCCACCATTATTCAGAGGTAAAGAAGGTAAAATTGGCTGCTACAAATTTTTCTGATTATGCTATTATTTGGTGGGATCAGTTGATAATGAACAGGAGAAGCAGTGGGGAGCATCCAATAGAAACTTGGGAGGAAATGAAGGCTGTGATGAAGAAACGGTTCGTGCCTAATTACTACTACCGGGAGTTGTATAATAGGTTGCAAAACCTTAGGCAAGGAAACCGAAGTGTGGAGGAGTACTCTAAGGAGATGGAGGTCACTATGATCAGGGCTAACATCGAAGAAGATCGAGAGGCGACAATGGCAAGATTTCTGGCTGGTTTGAATCGGGAAATCCAAAATGTGGTTGAATTACAGCATTATGTGGAGCTGGAAGATATGGTGCACATGGCTATAAAAATCGAGAGGCAACTCAAGAGGGGAAGCAGCTCACGTGCCAGCCATAACCCAAGCACACAGGCTTGGAAGTCCAGCCAATGGAAGAGGGATGACAAGCTGTCCATGCCAAAGCCTAATCCAGAACCCAAGCCAACCGTGGCTAACCAAGGGGCTCAAGGTAAGCTAGACCTCTCCAACCCTTGAAATCGTGACATTAGATGCTATAAATGTCAAGGCAAGGGTCATTTAGCTAATCAATTCCTGAATAAAAGAGTAATGGTGCTCAGAGACAATGGCGAGATTGAGACTGACCAAGAGTCGGATGATGACTCTATGCCATCACTGGAGGATGCCGATGATGATGAAGAGAGTGCTGCCCAAGGAGAGTTGTTGGTAGCAAGAAGGGCTTTAAGTGTGCAAGTCTGTGTAGAGGATGAAGAGTAGCGGGACAATATTTTTCACACTAGATGTCATGTCCAAGACAAAGTGTGTAGTGTGATCATTGATGGGGGAAGCTGTACGAATGTTGCTAGCTTAACCATGGTAGAAAAATTAGCCCTTCCAACCATGAAACACCTTCGGCCTTACAAGCTACAATGGCTGAATAACAGTAGGGAGGTGAATGTGCTTAAACAAGTGCTAGTACCATTTCGCATTGGGAAGTATGAGGATGAAGTCTTGTGTGATGTGGTGCCCATGCAAGCTGGGCATTTGCTGTTAGGGAGACCGTGGCAATTTGATAGGCGAGTTAAGCATGATGGCTACACCAACAAGTATTCCTTTGTTCACAACCAAAGGACAATTACTCTTATACCATTAACGCCACAACAGGTCTATGAAGACCAAGTGAGGCTGCAAAAAGCAAGTGAACAAGATAAAAAAGAAAATGGCAGAAAAAAATTGAGGGAAAATCAAAGAGAAAAAGAGAGTGAGACAAAAAAAAAAATGAGAGTAAGGTGAAGGCAAAAACAAATGTGTATGCCAAAGCAAGTGAGATCAAGGGGGCTTTAAATTTAAATAAACCAATGCTTGTACTTATGTACAAAGAAGCATTCCTGAATACTAACCAATTAAATGATGCTTTGCCACCTTCAATTGTCTCTATTTTGCAGGATTTTAAGGATGTCTTTCCCGAAAAGGTTCCTAAAGGACTACCTCCAATCCGTGGAATTGAACATCAGATTGACTTTGTTCCAGGAGCTGCCATTCCAAACCAACCAGCCTATAGAGCTAATCCTGAAGAAACAAAGGAGCTACAGAGGCACGTTGATGAATTCATGGAGAAAGGATACGTGAGGGAAAGCATGAGTCCTTGTGCTGTTCCAGTAATTTTGGTACCTAAAAAAGATGGAACATGGAGGATGTGTGTTGACTGTCGAGCTATAAATAACATCACGGTAAAGTATCGTCACCCTATTCCTCGCTTAGATGATATGTTAGATGAGTTGCATAGTTCTAGTGTATTTTCTAAGATTGATTTGAAAAGTGGTTGTCACCAAATTAGGATGCATGAAAGAGATGAATGGAAACAGCATTTAAAACAAAATATGGTTTGTATGAATGGTTAGTCATGCCATTTGGGTTAACTAATGCTCCTAGTACATTTATGAGATTGATGAACCATGTCTTACGTGCATTTATTGGGAAATTTGTGGTTGTTTATTTTGATGATATTCTTATTTATAGCCATAATTTAAATGATCATTTGATGCATTTAAGAGTAGTGATTGAAGTGCTTAGAAAGGAAAAATTGTATGCTAACCTCAAGAAGTGCACATTTTGCACCGACAAGCTTGTGTTTCTTGGTTTTGTTGTTAGTGCACAAGGCATACAGGTTAATGAAGAAAAGATCCGAGCCATCCAAGAGTGGCCAAGTCCAACAAATGTAAGCCATGTTCGAAGTTTTCATGGGCTTGCTAGCTTCTATCAACGATTTGTGAAGGATTTTCTGCACCATAGCTGCACCAATTACCGAAGTAATCAAGAAGAATGTTGTGTTCAATTGGGGAGAGGAACAAGAGAAGGCGTTCCAGCTACTTAAGGAAAAATTAACTCATGCTCCTTTACTTGTTTTACCCGATTTTACTAATACTTTTGAGATTGAATGCGATGCTTCAGGAATAGGTATTGGCGCTGTTCTTATGCAAGGAGGCAAACCAATTGCATACTTTAATGAGAATCTAAGTGGGGCTGCCTTAAAGTACCCTACTTATGACAAGGAGCTGTATGCATTGGTTCGGACATTGGAGACTTGGCAGCACTATCTTTGGCCTAAGGAGTTCATAATTCACACGGATCATAAGTCCTTAAAGCATCTTAAAGGCCAACACAAGCTGAACAAGAGGCATGCATGTTGGGTAGAATTCATAGAGCAATTTTCCTATGTCATTCGGTATAAGCAAGGTAAGGAAAATGTGGTTGCTGATGCCCTTTCTCGCAGGTATGCCCTTATCTCTACTCTTGATGCAAAGCTATTAGGATTTGAGCATATTAAAGAATTATATCACACTGATCCAGAATTTTGTGATGAATATGCAGCATGTGAAAAGATAGCTACTGATAAATTTTATAGATTCGAAGGATTTCTATTTAGGGAAAATAAATTATGCATTCCCAAATGTTCAATTAGGGACTTATTAGTGAGGGAATCACATGGTGGGAGATTAATGGGGCACTTTGGGGTAGCTAAGACATTGGTTGTCCTACAAGAGCATTTTTATTGGCCACACATGAAGAAAGATGTCGAGAGACTTAGTGGTAGATGTGTCACTTGTAAGCAAGCTAAATCTAGGACACAACCCCACGGACTCTATACACCATTGCCCATTCCTAGTGCACCTTGGACTGATATATCCATGGATTTTGTGTTAGGATTGCCTAGGACTAAACATGGGAAAGATAGTATGTTTGTTGTTATTGACAGGTTCTCTAAAATGGCACATTTTATTCCTTGTCACAAGACGAATGATGCTTCAAACATTGATGCCTTATTCTTTAGGGAAGTTGTGCGCTTACATGGAATTCCTAGGACTATAGTTTCGGATAAGGATACTAAATTCTTGAGTTATTTTTGGAAGACCTTGTGGTGTAAGCTAGGGACTAAGTTGCTATTTTCTACTACTTGCCACCCACAAACTGACGGTCAAACAGAAGTAGTAAATAGGACTCTATCCACACTGTTAAGGGCTGTTATTAAAAGAAACATCAAAGCATGGGAAGAATGCTTGCCACATGTTGAGTTTGTTTACAACTGTACTGTCCATTTTGCTACTAAATTTTCACCTTTTGAAATTGTGTATGGTTTTAATCCACTAACTCCTTTGGATTTATCTCCTTTACCCATGACAAAATTTGTTAATTTAGATGGCAAAAAGAAGGCAGAATTTGTCAAACAAATTCATGAGAAGGCACAGCTCAACATTGAAAGGAGAACTGAACAATATGCCAAGCAAGCAAACAAAGGACGTCATTCAGTTATCTTTGAGCCTGGGGATTGGGTGTGGGTTCACATGCGAAAGGAACGTTTCCCACAACAAAGGAAATCAAAGTTACTACCTTGAGGGGATGGTCCATTTCAAGTCATTGAAAGGATTAATGACAATGCTTACAAGATAAATTTGCCTGGTGAGTATAATGTCAATGCTACTTTTAATATTTCTGACTTAAGCCATTTTGATGCAAGTGATGATTTGAGGTCAAATCCTTTTCAAGAGGAGGGGAATGATGGAAACATGACCACCATTGCTGCCAAGGGAGGCGCCACTGCCAGCACTGCCAGTGGAGATGATGCTGCTGCCAATGGACACATTGCTGCCAGCACTGCACATGAAAATGTTGCTGCCAAGTGGAGTAGAGACCCACTTGAAGTGCCACTTGGTCCCATGACAAGAGCTAGGGCAAAGAGGTTCAAGGAAGCCCTAAATGGGCTGGTGCAAGAAGTATTGGAGCAAGCCAATTCGTGGAAGCCTATGGAGCTTGGTCAACTGAAAATAATCAATATGATTCACGCCCAAGCTGGCCAACAAATTGATTAGGATATTTTAGGAAAGATTGTAATTAGGATTAGTCAACTATTTCCTTTTCCTAATTTTAGTATTAAGCAGATTTGATTAGATTACATTTTATTTCTTTTATTTTCTGCTTGAACAAGTTTTTCTTATTTTGTATTACCTTTAAATAGGCCTCTTTGATTCAATAAGAAATCAGAATATGCGTTTAACCAAATTGTGAGTTTTCATATTCTCCTTAGTTCTTTGAAGAGCTATTCAACTTATCAATCAAGCATCCATCCTTGATTGTGGCGTCTTCACTCTACCTAGGTTCACACCTCAATATAGGTGCTGGGTTGCAGTTTCCATACAAGCCTGAATTATAAACGATCCTTAACTAATTTTGTTATGGGTTTCGTCACAATGTTGGCGGGGTTCATATCAAACTACATTTGCAATGATACTGACAATTGAGCTACAAATTTACAGATTAATAACTCAATGGAGAAAAATAGTGAATAGCCAAAAGAAGTTGAGTGACAAGCAATTGATAATAATTTGCTTCCTAAATGTTGGAGCAATAAATGAAGATTTTCCTTTACAACTGCAGAATGGAGTTATCTACTCTTCTGACCATTAAATTTAATCATTACGATATTTGAAGCAATCCAAGGCAAACTAACATCATAAAACTACCATAGTCCCTAAAGCATCATACACATACCAACATACTTTGAAAACAATAAAAGTGCATTCAGCTCAAACCGTAGTTGAATTAATTGCTTTCATATTTTCCTTTTCTAGAATGAAAATGATTTTATTTATACAACAAGTATGCAGGTTCCCCTTGAGAGAAAAGGTAAGAAAACAAGGGAGCAATACGATCTAAGATAGATTAGAAACCTTGGAAAGCCAAAGCTGAAACCTTAGCTTGTCACCTCCTTTCTGTCCCAAAATATTTGCAGCTTAGACTTCCCCGGAAAAATGCCAATCTTGATGGAGTCAGCAATTTGCCCTCTTGAATTGGTAATATGCAAAGCAATCAATTTTTCATATCTGACTTTATGTACTTCAATTCAGAAATAAGATCCTAAATACAAGGCTTCAAAGATGACCATGATTGAAAGAAAAAGTTTAGCGTGAAACTGACAGCCACGATGTAATAATTGCAGGGAATACTTAACTCATTAAACAAATTTAGAATTATGGAAGAATTATCAAAAGAAAAGAAGCTTTCCCATGTAACAGAACAATTCCACTTAAGCAGATAGGTGAATTCATGCTAGCATCCAACCAAACAGAAATGCTCCTAAAGACAGTCCTAAAGATCATTTATCATTTTTTCTTTACAAATATGATCCATGATTGACATATTTAATAATGAAATTTCATGCAAAACTAACAGTTCTCCAAAATTTTAGTGCAAGTTAGCAAAGAATGAGACTTTCCTATGGACTGAGAAAAGTTGAAACAGTTTCTGATGCTTGGTTACCAAATGTAACATGTTTGCTGAACTTTCTTTTTTATTTAGAAACTACTCTATTTGTCCATGCATAATGAGTTTAAATCAATTAGTTGCGTGCGCTACAGATAATATAATGCAAGCATGATTTACAACCACGAGAAAGAAGTAGAACATATGAGCGAAATAGAACAAGAGCTTACCTAAGATTTATCAGGTAAAATACTACTCACAAGATCCTCGTTAATGGAAACAGGCAGTGGTGGCATTTGGCTCATTATTCCAGGCATCTCTCTCATGCTGCATAAACTTATTTAATGAAGTTCACAAAGCAAAAGATATCGAACCCAAATCTAAATAAGAATGGATGGTATTAATATTGACAGAAAACCAACTAAAAGGCTGACGTACTCTTTAAGAATGGTCCTAATATTTTGCCTTGTGTGGCAGAAAAGGTCGATGTTATCCTGCAACTGTTTAAGATAATATGAAGTCAGCATAAGAATGCATAGAAAGAATAACGGAAGAGTAAATTTAAAACAAAAACACATCTAAATAAGACTGCAGGTATAATATTGAGATTTGCCCACAAATTGATGTAAAATTCAGATTATCACAACGTTGCCACTGATGGATTGAAGCATAGATAACGCCAACAGCAAAGCGTTTATCTATTTATTTATTTTAGTATTATTATTACTTATTATTTAAATATTTTCCAGGTAACATATTCAAACCATTTCTTGCTGAAAACTTCGCAGGCTTAGGATTCAATATGATAAAGTTTCCAGCTAAACTGTTACAAAGCACCGACCAATTCCCAAAGAAGCTTCTCAAGTTACTGTGAAACATTATTATTTTAACAAGATAACTTGGTCAAAGGTTGATGCAGTTAGGACTTTTTTTTTTGACATATCAAGGTTGCGTAGTCTCAAATCATAGAATGCTCGAAAGGTATAAATTAATAGAAAAACTGACTGCAATACTAGATGAGTCCAATCTCATATTCATCAAAGCATCAAATTGCTTCCAAATCATTTGGTAGACTTATAAATTTAAAGAATTATGCAGGATGGCTTCATCATCAGCCTCATATAAAATTTCAAAGCTTGAGTCCAGGGACACAAAATGGTAGATAACCTTTATATCCCAAGTGTACAGACTTTTCTTCTATTACGGATAAATTTATCTTTCAACAATTTATTATATCAATTTATCATGCTGAAAACAACTGGATAGATTATATGTGTTTAAGCACATAGTTGTAATCGTTTAGCCTCATCACACCAACATTATAGAGTATAGACCTGTTTACATGGAGCAACAAGACTGAGGTATTTACCTTATAAGTAGATAAATTAGCAGTAATTTGGCTAAATGCTTGAACATTCTGCTCCAAGAGTTGCTTCATGGGACCACAAATTCCTGAGAACACACAAGAAAACAAGTATATGACAAAATCTTGAAACCAGTGGCCAGCGAAAAAAAAAATAAATGCAAAATAAAAAGATGAGGAGCTGAGGATTCTGAGGCAGTATATGAAAGTCAAAAGAATTAGGTAACTAAGTAGAAGTTTAAAAAAAATAAATAAATAAAATAGTGATGATATATTTTATAAAACAAGGCCCTGTCACTCCATGCACCTGACACAGAATCTAAAAGGCACTAGCACTTCCATCTAAATATATCCAACTAAAACATAGCTGACTTACACTGATATGGCTCAAGGCCCAGAGACAATAGGCCCAAGATTTGGAGGGTCTATCACAGGAAGAAGAACCAGGCCCAAGGGGAGCAATAAGAAACTTCTTAGCAGGGTAGTGACTAGTGAGTGAGGCCAGGCTGAGTTGGCAAATCTGTTATGCATGATTTGTTTGGTAGTGGAGCCTGTCTCGGTTAGGAATGGTTGTAGAGGGAAAGAGAAAGGTGGTAGGAATGAATATTTTGTAACCTCCAATAAGGAGAGGAGCATAGTTATGCCTCTGTAGGAACCATAGGCTCTGGTTATGTGAATATACCTTGGTATTTAATAATACAACAGTGTTTCCTTCATTTATGAGGTATATTGCTTGTGTTCTTAATTGTTTTTTTTCTGGTTGGTGACCTAACATACACCCTTGCCAGCCAAATGTAATCATGTTCTCAATGATTTGCGTTTCCATATATTGTTCAAAATATTAAAAGCCATGCTAATTTCCAGAGAACTCTTTAGCATCTAATATCTTATCACACCATTTACAGTTTTAATCTATCAAAAGAAACAGATATGCAGAAGCATTGAACAATTTTTCCCATAGGCTGGAAAATATTTTTACAGATATAACTCTAAATTGCTAACCTACTACCCTACTTCATGTCTAATACAGCAGATAGTACAAGATTCAAAGGAATTGGAATAGCACAAAATATAGAGAAAATGATGGAACATGTTTTAACTTCTGTAGCTAAAATAACAAAAGAAAAGAAATCATAGACTAACCATCATATTGTGTCCGTTCAGTTTGGTCCATATGGTTTGACATACGAGAATACATGGGCATGTTTAGGGGCAGAGCTGAATGCAAATTTGTCTTTGAGGACGATTCCACCAGCTTATCCTGAAGAAGCATGACTTTAGAATACTGGTTCTTCAATCAACATTAATTCCTAAAGACATTAGTTGATCAATAAATCAAAACAGGAATCCCATTTATGGGTTGCAGCATAAGCAAGTTTTGTTACTTATGAACATGACTTTTTTGAGTTATCATTGACACCTTTGACTAGTTATGCAAGTCGAGATCATAGAAAGCACCCGAATTCAAACTATGTTCTTTAGGGGAAAAAAATAATAATAACAGAAAAAAGGTGAAAGAAGAAAATTGCTAAGATTCATGTCAAGACTACTAGAGTGTAAAGTCAGACAAATAAGATGATTTCAAAAAATACATAAGGAGGTCAATGGATAATCTGATACCATATATACGTTGAACTTGAGGTTAGTTCTGGCTTTAAAGCTTAAAGCTAGTTAGGTTTAAACACTTACAACTGCATATAAAATTTAGATCACGTGCCAATCACAATTTACAAAATTTACACATACAGATAGAAGAGAATCATATATTTCATTTTATTCATCCAAACAAAAGTCATCAAAATAGGATTGAAACATGAACTCTTTTGGAGAAAATGTGGTGGCAGATTCTGAGAATGGCAGTTCTTAATTATGGTAAGAATTAGAAAGAAGAGGCAAAGGTGATCAAGAGTATAGCAGCAAGCAATCAGCATGGATAGGTTCATTTCACAAAATCTGACTTCCAAATTACTTAGCAACCCTTGGTTGACCTAGAACCCTCATGGCTGCACAAGCTAATACCCTAAGATGCAATGCATCCAAGTGGAACCGCTGCAACCTGCCTTGGTCCAGGCAAGGGAATTTTCAATAGGCAATTTTGGGTGGCCTGGAAACCTACTGTTCGCACTGCAGTGGTGTGATATCTGTCCTCCATTTAATCTAAAGTTCTTTTGTAAGACAGTCCTTCCACTATTACTGGACAAATTCAAAACTAGAAAGCATTTGCTAATAGCAAATTGGAGCCAACTACCACAATCACAATCCCTCAAAGCCCTCACACAACAAATTTACCTCCATCAAAAAGCCTAAAAGAATTGAGTCCTTTCAATCTTTCCTGCACCAATTCCATATGCGATTTCATCAGCGGAGGCATCCTACTTAATAGATCCTCATTCTTAGAGTCAATTCTCCTTCTAATTTTAAGAAACTATCAAGGATCAAGTTGACTCAAGAAACCATAAATTTTAAGAAACACAATAATAGATACACCAGCTTGCCATATTTCACGTACCTTCCTATTGTTGATCTTCTTCCCCATGTTGTAGTCTTCTGGTTTCCTTCTCTTCCTCTGCAAAGGTTTTAAGCAGTATTTTAAGCTCCGATAGACAGACATTTTGCAAAAGCAGCCATATCATGTATTTAAAACAACATGTTCATAGAGGCATATGTATTTTTCCCACTTCAAACGCGGGAAAAGGCAAGTTAACTTGGGTACGTAATCAATTAAAGAAATCTATCTGATCACAGGATGAAATGTAAGCTGTAGGCCACCTATATTAATTGCAAGAGATCAAAGCTACTTACACAAGAATTTTATCACACAGCCATGGGCCTTTAAAGAAGGAAAAACCAGAGGACCAGGAGAAAGAGGGATGGAGGAGAAAAAAAAGTCAATTTGGATACTACGGAATAAGTATATCCTATTCTAAATATTTGAAGGAAACTTTTTATAAGTGCTACATATACAAGTATAAAGTAAAAAATATGATTAACAAACTCAATTTACTTCATAAATTTTGTCACAAAATTCAGTGCATTCAATGGACTAAATACTAGTTTTACAACCTTAACAATCAGTCCAATTGGCCTTAGTTGGACATGAGTTTCCTGTATTTAGGGAGTTATTTGGTCTTATTTCAATATCTAAATTATCCTTAATGATCTAGTATCACCAGAAAGCCCAAAACCTTATTGGAATAGAAAAGTATTGAAAATCTTTGGAGGATACCTTTGTTCTTAGTGGTGATAAAAAATAGAAATTTTGATAGAAAGAGGACAATAAAAATCCTCTAAAACAAAGACAGCTAAAAAGTAAAAAGTAAAAGAAAAATAAACAAGCAATGACCATATTCATAATATATATGAGTTTATCCAGTGAGAATAGATTTCCTTCTTCTGGGTTGTCTGACGCCTAAAGTACCCTATGCTTGGAGCTCTGGTTCTTTTTTATCTTCTCTAACTTCAAATTCTTTCATTCAATTTATTAACTGCTCATGCCTATTTGCATTGCGAGCAGAAGAAATTATTTCTTTCAAAACCCTGGTTGATTTTTGTTTGTATCAACCTAGCACCCATCAAAGCTAAATCCTACACAGGCACTGTTCAAGACACCCAAACAGCCTCCAAAATGACCCTTACACCCTGTCCCACAGAGTACTAGGAGAAGTAGCTGAAATGTAAAGCTCTAGAAAAGAGATAAACTGATAAACAAATGGAAGTTTACCTACATTGGGTGAAATATATTTGAAAAGTAAATAAATCATAATGACTAAAATTATAAGATAAATTAGCATGTGTTCTCACCACAAGATAAAGGAAAAAGCAGCTTTCAGATAATTCAAGGGGACCTGTATGCAAATCAAGCATACTGAAGAAAATTATGATACCTCATTAAGTATATGTAAGAACTCTGAGTGTTAAAGGTTGGCTTTAAAGATTTTCCTTTTTTTGGTAATGACTTTAAAGATTTAGAATTGAATAGTACAATGATAATCATTGGTAAGAAGTTTTTAAGTTTAGAAGGAAAAAAAGAGGATTAATATAGAAAATATAGCTGCAGAAGGTATTCTGGCACAAATAACAGTAATTTTTCCAGACTCTTTCTTATTGGAAAACGTGGTTCTAGTATTACCAAAGTGCAAGCGAAGACAAATCAGGGTTTTCAATAGATTTAAGCTATCTATCATCCTAAGTATACTTATATAGAACCATGGCATCCAGATAAAAATAACAGTGGAAACAAATTATTATTGACCTTATAAAACGACACTCTTAAGGACACAACAATCTACAAACATGTGGACACATGGCTACAATAGTATACCTCTAATGGAGATAGACCACTTATTTGCATGCGTGAAGATGGCAAGAGAGTTGATAACTTGCCATCAAGAGATGAATATGTGCCATGGAAGCAAAGACATGATCAAGTCAGAAATTGCTTGCCGTTCTATTATATCCCTGTTTAGCAGCAAATCACTTTTCAAGTGAATCATTGACAAGTTTCTTTGACCCTTTAAGGAAGTTAACACACTGTTCATTGACTCAACAACTCAATTCTAAGCTCTGACTATGCATCTGAAGAAGGAAATTTGACTTCATGGTACATGATCTTACATCCAAACCCTATTCTGTACTCTACCTTCTCACATCAAGATCACAAGAACAGCAATACCCACCAACAGAAGAAAAGAAATGATAATGGAATAGCAATCAATTAACTCTTGATCAGCTGATATTTTAAAAATAAATGTATTGGAAATATTGGACACTGATTCAAACACCACAATAAAGTCTAATGTTATGCAATGTTGGACGTTGCAACATCGTGCAGTCACAAACCATTCCAATCAAATATACCCCACATGGAAACCTTTTGGGATTTACCCAAAAAAAGAAGTAAAAGAAAGTAGAAACCTAAGAATTTCCATTGCATAATTATTGATAAACAGATCCACATGCCTTTATCTCCCTGTCCATCCTATCCAACATGACCTAACAAAAACATAAGTAGGATTTTCATTCTTTCTGCACTCTTCGTTTACATTATGTTTGTTATCCCTTTAGGCAGAAGAAAATATTTGGGCTGCTAGTAGATACTAAGTGCTGAAATACATAGGACGTATTTAAAGATAAGAAAAATAGACCCATAATGAGAACATATTACTTTTAAATAATATAATATATGCCTACACCTCATACACCTGTAAATAACACTTATCGAACAATGGATCTCATAAAAATAGGATGCACATTTTAGATGTTTCAAAGATTCACTTTCTTCAGCATAAACAAGCTAAACATTGTTTTTGTCTATCTGTAATATAAAGCAGATAGAGATATGTTAACCTACCACACCAAACTCCCTTCTTTTCCACAAACAGATAAAAGCCTAATCCCTAGTTCAGTAAACAAACCTAAGCTTTCTATCAAAGAAGGAAAATCAATCAATTTATACTCCAAGATTTGTCTAACCACTTAAAATAAAATAAATCTATCAACCAAAAATATAACTAACAGAGAAACCATTTAAATATAAAAATAGTCCCTTAGATGAAACACAAGCATCATTAATAGGCAGAAATATTAAAATATAAAGACATAGTTAAAGTAAAGGGGCCTACCGTCATCCACCTACACCTCAAAGCAACATCCCTAACAGTTTTATCACGCAATGTGGCCGCAATCTTGATATACCGCATGATGCTCGGTTCATCATCATATCTAATCATACAAAAGCAAAATCATGAAAACAAGCAAAAAAGTTATTCCATACAAACTATGAAAAGAGGAAGACAATGCACAAGCACGTAGAAATATAAATTTGTGCATCAAACAATTTAGCATAGCCACTAAAAATATAAGTAATTCCAGAAAATAAGAAATGCATGTAACCTATCAAATGTTTAAAAAAAAAAAGACTTCAAGCATTTTATGCCAGAATTGAAAATCAAAGAACATTGCATTTGAAAATTGAGAAGTTTATGATAAAGGTAAAACAATGCATGCATACCATGTAAAGTATGACAAGGCCTACATATGGCCAATAAGTTTACTCCATCCACTAATAAAACTTTTAAATGATGAATTTATAAAATTTGAAATTTGGCCATCCACCCATCTAAGTGCCAGGTCACATGATGGACTAAAATCTATCAGAAGTAAATTAACTGTACTTGAAGCATTCGGTATGTTAAAAATAACAATGAAAACAAGTTAGACTGTACTTTACATGCATATAAAATTATAAACATACAAAAGGAAATAAGCAAAGAAATTACAACAAGAATTCCAAGTATATATCCCATATCTTGTAAACATATAAGAATTATAGAACCTTGATCTTTCTACCAATCTCGATATTACAGCAAAGCAAAGAAATACAAACCTGTAAGGAAATAAAGACCACCCTCCTCCATCCCAGAAGAAAATTTTGACAGCTATGTAAGAAGGTTACATATGAACTTCTATCAGTATGATTATATTTTCTTAAAAAGCACTTTTAAGTTGATCATTTTTTTTTACTGAACATCTATATTTTTCTTTTTTAAATTTCTCTTAAATACATGTACAGTCACAAGCAGAAACACAGATTTGATAACTACTGTTGCAGCGCTGGGTGACAGTGACAGACTACGATAACATGATCAAGCTAATAACAAATCAACTATATGAAAATTACTAAACTCCAAACAATTTACCATGCACGAATGTTGCATATGATGCGCAAATAAATCACTCCCAGTAATAATCTCTGCTCAGAACGACTACTTACTTGTCAAGGCCCTCCTCCAATTTGTACTGTTCCTCAACAGACCATTCAACAGCTAACCCTGTATCATGCTTGAGCCCTGGGACAGAATCCAGAAGAAGAGAAGAACCGGATGAATTACCAGCTTGATTTATGACAGGGCTGCTGTTAACGATGCTTGAATTCCCAGAATATATCAACCCAGAGGAACTATTCACCCCAAAGTAATTACCCATTGGAACCATCTCGGACAAGCTGTTAATAGCATCAGACCGAAATGATAGAGCATGTCGGTTAAAAGCAGAATCTATATTTTCATTTTGAAACCCCGTGTTTGACTGCGCTGCCATCCTCTTTCCTGTTATATCTAACAATTTCCCCAAATCACCATACGCCGCAAGCAACTCGAAGAAACCAAAACGTGTATCTTACTTGGGTTCTGAAGCAGCAACTTGCATTTTTCAAACAGACAGACAAAGCTGATAGGAGAGTGAGCAGAAATTCACTGACTTTGGGTGGCCATCCAAGACTGAAATCATTTAAATTCCCGCAAAAGCAATGCTTAGATGACATAAACACACCATGAATCAAAGTTGAAACTACCCACCAAAAAATCTCTACATCAAGCAACCACCTTTGATTGAGGGAATCTCATTCAGTTCTCAAATACACCTCAGAAACATCAAAGATTTCCCAAATAAAACCCAATAATCCTCTTCTGGAATCAAATTCCACAATTGAACTCAGAAAGTAGAGCAAAATCCCAAGTAGAGAGCAATCTATGAACAATCCCTGAACTTGAAACCGATTAAAACACCAAACAAATCAGTAGTTCACATGGAACTTCATCTGCCAAAGCATTCAATTATGGAGCAAGGAGTAGATACGATAAAAGCCCTTATGACACCAAATCGGGCGTGTCGAAACAGGAGAGGGAGTGGGGGGAGAGAGAGCGTTACCTTTTTGGGTAGCCACTTTCCGACTGAACCCTACTTGGTGGTGCCTTTTTCTCTCACTACAACTATAATGTTTTTACTGCTACCATTATTCTCTCTCTGGGATGGGGGCAACACTGCTTTGTTTCACACTATTTCTTTCCCTCGCTAGAGAGACAAAGGGATGGCTTAGAGTTCTGCCAATAGGGAAGCAGCGGAAGGGAAAAAGGTGAAGAGATAGTTTTTTTAAAAAAAAAAAAAAAAAAATTATAATGGATGGTTGTGGATCTTGGAATTCAGCAACATTGCGAATCCCAATAAGCATTTGATGCTAATCATTGTAGACTCCACCTCTCATTTCTTATTCAAAATTTTTCTGGCCAAACAGTGTTATATTTTTTTAAAACGTGCATTTAATTTTTTATATTTTTAATATATATATATATATATAACTCATTATTTTTTAAAAAAAATTTTACCTACAGTTTCAATTTGTATATTAGTAAAGAAGTTTATAGAAAAATAGAGTGATAGAAATATTTTTTTATCAAATTTAATTGAAGTAGGTAATATATACATTTTAAAGTTTAAAGGGTAATGTTTGTTTTAAAAAATTTTAAGACAATATACATGTAAAACAAAGTTTGAGGAAATTTTTTAAATTTTTTATTTTTATTATACAATAAAATTTTTTGTAATAAATAAAAATAAAAATAAATATATAAAAATGACTATAAATAAATAAATTAGTGAAATATAAATGACTTTTCTGTTAAATTTTTAATAAAAGTTAGAGTTTTGAGGTTATTTATATATTTTAAAAGCATAAGTAAATTAAATACATGATTTAAAAATTTTGAAAATAAAATACACATCACATAAAATTTAAAAAGGTTTTTTTTATACTTTTTCCTTTTAAATTTTGTCCTAGAACTTTACTTATTTTGAGCCACTAGGTG
The DNA here is from genome assembly GCA_022379115.2 of Bauhinia variegata. NCBI lineage: Eukaryota > Viridiplantae > Streptophyta > Magnoliopsida > Fabales > Fabaceae > Bauhinia > Bauhinia variegata. The sequence continues at coordinate 8,491,093 of CM039426.1, forward strand.
TGGTCTAGCAGTATGGAGTTTGGGTAACATCTAGGATATTTAAGATTCAATTATCTCATCTAACTAAAAAAAGCTCAACTTATCTTTATTAATCCAAATATTCCCTCCAGATCTTTTATAAAGTCTTTCCAATTAAATCACATAATTTAAGAAAACTTGTTAAAATATGTTAATGTATTAGCATTTAAAAAATTATCATAACTTTCTAACTTTACTCATATTTAAAGTCAAACTTTACATTAATTAAAGCTTTGGAATTAAAAAGGACCAATAGTAGTGAAGGACAAATATGAAAAAAAAAATAGATACCTATAAAAAAATTTAAATGGTCTTATATTAAAAATCATCAAAAAAAAAAAAAAATAGAATGGGCTTCATAAATAGGACCAGAGGAAGTACTATGTTGTTCAACTAATCATTTTTAAGTTGTGATATTTAGGACAAATGATTACTTGACTTATGTTTAGGCATAATAATACACATTAAATAAGAAAAGGTTATTACCCACAAAGTGTAACCCAATTGGTAGGTAAGTTGAGCTCAATGATTGAGAGGCTATTCTAATGTCAAAGGTTTTATGATCATAAAAAAGTATATGTTAAAGAGAAGAAGAAATTGTACTTGTCTCATTCTTCAACTAAGATTAATCTTACCTCTAATGTAAAATAAAAATATAAAAAATAAAAAATGTTACAAAAAAAGATTAGTCTTTGATAATTAATTGAGATACTCTTGATACATATAAAAAAAAAAAACATGTTAGGAATATCTCAATTTTTGTGGTTGTCAATCTCCCAAAATCTTTTTTAACTTATCATTTTTGTTGTATTTATATTAATATTAAGGGAAGAGGGATTCACTTATTCTAAAAATAAATCTTGCCTTACTCTATTTTATAACTTTTTCATAAAACAAAAATTTTATAAATTTAACTGTTGAATTAAAATATCTCATATGGTAAATTATATTCACAAAATTTTATAAAATTTTAAAATAATTTAATACTTTATTATATGATTTTATTTTAATAGATAAAAAAATTAAAATAATGATTAAAAACATCATATTTATGAAATACTTAGAAGTTTTAGATTTATGCAATATTTGATATCTACATGCAATGTCACAGCATGAAATAATTCAAACCATCGGTTTAGTGAAAATTATTTTCAAAAATAATTTATAGAAGAAAGTAAGAAGACAATAGTTACTCTTAGAATAAGTAAATTCTCCTCTAATATTAATTATCCAAAAATAATTGCATTTTACCTTGTGGTTATATACTACTATACCAGGACTTTGCTACCCACTTATATATAAATACAAATAGATCAGTGTTTTGTGGTAATAATGAATAAAAATCCAACATAGTGTCAAAATTCTTAAATTTATAATCTTATAGTTACATTTATTAAGAAAAAATATCTGTTAATTCTTGTCTTAAAAGAGGATAGGGACAACTCATTTTCAAAAAATTAAAAAAAAAAAAAAAAAAAAACACTACATGCATAATAATTATATAGACTTTTTGGTACAACATGCAAAATAAACATATAAATAAGCTATTAAATTTGGGTTTAATTCTTTCATATATAATAAAAAAAAAAAAACACACATAAACCAGCATAATTACCACATGATTTTAAAAAGTATTTTCTTCATTTATTCCCAATAATAAATAATAACAAATCCTTTCTTAAAAATCATTTACTTTCACAACTCCTTAAATACTCTTTTTTAAGTATTAAAATTTTAAGAATAATTGTCCCTTTCTTCCAAATAATACTCATGCACATTATGATTTCAACATGTATTATAAATATAACATTATAGAGAGCCACTTTAATAAATTAAGATTTCATGTGCACTATAATTTTTGGTTATGCCACATCAAAAGATCTATCTTCCAAGCATAATTAAACTAGTTTGGTATCCATGCAAAGAATGAGTTGCTATTATTTTCTAGTTATTGCAAGTTGTTGACATGATTGTCATAGTAATACTTGTACTTTTTGTAAATGAGAGCTGAGGTTATTCATTAAAAAAAATAGCTACCAAACAGCCTTAGGCTCAGTGGAAAGCACTTTAGATCTTAAGTCATTTTAGATAATTTTTTTAAAAAAAATTTAAAATTTTAGAATTTATCTTATTATAAAGAAACATCGTTTAATAATTTTCTATCCAAATAAAGATTTTGATTGAATCTTCAAACATTTTAAGAAAAATATTTTGAATTCAAAACCTCATAATTTCATTAAAAAGATGCAGCTCAATCGGTAAACAAATTAATTTCAATAGTATAAAGAGTTCAAGTTCACGTAAAAACATATGTAATATTTTCTCTCTTAAAAAATTAATCTTATTTTTAATATGAAGTAAGTTTATATGCTCGTAAATAAAAAAAAAAAAAAGTCAAAATCTCACTTATTAAAAATTGTTTAATAATTTTTTATCCAAATAAAGATTACTCACATAAACAAATGAGAATAGTTTGGGTATAAACAAAAATAAAGAAAATATCTAGTTGCAAAATATTTTATAACATTAAAAAGCAGTGGTATGTGGATGACGAAGATCTAAGAAAATGTCAACTGCACAACTATTTTAATTAAATTAATGTGCTAAGAGTGATCTCCATATGCTAAAAACAAAAGCAATAAAGAGGAGGATCGTGCATTGCACAAAATAGCATTAATTGCTGAACTCATCCTATCCTATCTAATCTACTCTAGTTTTTTATTTTAGTTTTATCTAACGTAATTTTATATTCTAATTTTACACATGAGTACTTAATAATATGTATGGTATTTTTTTTTACACTTTTTTAAAATTAATTATTTAATTAATGTATTTAATAGCATAATTTATGTTTTATAAATTTTTTTCTAACTAGTAACTATTAAAAAGAATTTATACTCTAAAAACTTAAAACTCAAAAAATTTATTATTTACACAGGTATTATAATTTATTATTTATAATATAAAAAGATAAATATCATCATTTATTATTAATAATATATAAAAATAAATACTATCATTTACTATTGATAATATAAATTAAAATTTTAAAAATAATCAATTTAATATTATTACACGTAAAATACATATCTATGCGCTTTCTTTCATATATGAACGGGAAACGTGTTCTCCGCACGGGTCCTGTGGAGAGAGTAAGTTTGGATGAGCTAGAGAAACAATCAGTGATTGCAAGTAACACAAATCGCCCAATCCAATCTTAATTGGCAACAAATTGGAATTACGTGATGAAGCTACTTCCAATTTTAGACAATCGCACATCTTAGCATTTTAAAGATAACTGCACAGTGATACTTTTAAATAGATGCTTGGGGAATAATAATTTGTTATCTTAAAGGTCCCATCAGTCACAAACAAAATTTTAGGAATTTTGAGCCAAAGTGGTGCAGCCACCTCGAGTTCATAAAGGTAATTTTTGGAAATTAAAGTTTTTTTTTTATGAAAACAATATTTTATTAAATTATTCCCTCCGATCTTCTCAATATAAAGCGACTTTTCATAAAAAAAATTTGTATATTTTATAAAGGAAAATTTTATGCCTATTATTTTATATTAATTACTAGAGAGAATAGTATTGGTTAGTCAACATTGATTTTTTTAACCTATTCCTTGACGTGAAATTTTTTTTATTTATAATCTCATTTGTAGTCTTGTCTTGTGTTAAGATGGGTCCCAATAAAGCCTAACAGTGAGATATGAGCCAAAGTCTTTATGATAAACATTAATTTGAAAAAATAGTTGCGCATGGCCCATTTGTAGGGTTTATAAAAAATTTAGTTTATATCATCAGGTGAGCCGCATGTAACCCATTTAAAAGATTTGAAAAACCTAGTCCATATCAAATAGCTATAATAGAGTATTAAAAATATATAAAATAATATTAAAAATATATAATACAGTGCTTTTATTATTTTGATTAATAAAAAGATATTTAAATAAATTATTTAATTATTGTAATAAATAAAAATAAAATTAAAATTATATGGTGTTTTTTGAAAAATTAAGTATAAATTTTTTTAAGATGTATAAATTAGTTAAGAACACGTTATATTTAAAATTAAAATATGTTGTCTCGTTTCTATATCTCATTCTTTGTATCACCCCATGATTAGCTAAAAAAATAAATAAATTCATGTTATTTTTTCACTTTCAGTGTATTTTAATCAATCTACTGAAAAAATGTCTAAAACCTTGTGTGAGATAACATATTTGGTTTCCTATATTTAGGACCATGGAGTTAGTTCAATATTTTTGGAGAATTTTTTGGCAAAACTATGTTATTTAGAGGCCCAATTGAACCAACCTAGCGATTTGATTTTTAAACCTCCCCAAATTAATACCCTCACCACCCTTTCGGCTTTGGGCTTTTGAAAATACACTCTTGGAAGTGTAAAAATTGGTGCAAATATTAATTTAGAGAGACAAAAATCAGTCATCCCAATAGTATTTCACTCTGTATTCTATTAATTTTAATTAGCTTTGAAATTATAAAATTATATTTAAACTATACAATTATGTACATAATTGACTAATGTTTAGTTATGTACAATCATGTACTATACAATTGATTTTGTTTAATTTAAGTGGAGCAAAATAAGGGTGGCCATAATTTGAACTAATATGCTCAAACGGTTTGAACCAAACCAAACTATTAGGGATGACAATGAGGCAGGTTCCACTCTCCGCCCTATCCCCAATATTTAAAGGATGGCCCCCTTAAACCATTTTTGGCTTTTTATCAAAATCCCCATTCTCATCCCTTTTTAAATATTCATTGCCCCGGTACTTGTTTTATTTACTCAAAAATTATTATAAATTTTACAAAATCATTAAAAAAAACTTCAAAAATTATAAATAACTTAACTATCAAGGTTCATGTTTAAAATAATATAACATAAATAATTTCAATATAAATATCATAGTCGTGATCATCAAGATTGAAATAAATCTCATAAAAAAAAGGTTTAAGATAAATAATTCTTGAATATAATCATATTTATAAAAGCAATTGCAATCATAACAATTTAAGAAACCACCAAATAATTCGCATTTGGTGTTTGCTTATTTAGGGTTTAATTACTTTAACTTTTTTTTTATATATAATAATCAATTTAAGTTTAAACTTTGAATATGTATTAGTGTTTAATGGGGCACTTAGTTTGTATTAGTGTGGTGAAATACTAATTGGTATTTGATTATTTAGGGTTTAATCAACTTAGCTTCTTTTTTATATAATAATTAATTTATTTTTAAACTTTTAATGTGTATTAGTGTTAGGTGGGACATTTAGTGTGCATTAATACAGTGAAATACTATAGTGTGATTATAACATTATTTTATACACATATATTATCCTATCCATTCTGGGAAAAGTATCCATTAAAATTTCCACCACATCCTCATACCCGATTGGGTAAAAAATGACTAGCTCCGATGGGTATGGGTTAAATTGCCATCCTTACAAATTGCCTTAAATTTAATACAATCCGATTACTTTTGGTATGGTTTAGATTTCAAAATTTATAAATAGTAACTTGTGATTCAATTTGCGGTTTGACCTCTTCAAAAATTATGAAAACCAAACCGAATTGTGTATATGTGTATTTTTTATTTTTATACATATATAATTATATACATAATATAAAATTACTTCTATATACACATAATTATACATAAAAACAAATAAAACATAAATATATTGATTCATTAACCAAAGCAACTCTACATAGTTGTATATACTAAGAAGGAAACTTACCCATTTGAATTGGCTTTTTTTCTTTTTTTTTTTAAAAAAAAGGAAAATAAAAGAAGTAGAAACAAAAGTTAAAAAGAGAAGGAAAATTATTTTGTATTTGGATAAATTTTTTAAAAGTTTTTTTTTTTTATTAGAAAAGGAGAAACATATCTATCTACTTTTTTTTTTTTTTTAAAAAAAAAGAGATTTTAAATTTTTACAAATACTTTTATTTCTACATAAAAACCAATTTAAATAATAAATTTTATATAAATACTTTTCAAATTAAAGGGTGAAGCATCTTAAAAATCCAAACAGACTTTTAAAAAAAAAAAAAAATTCAAAAGTAGAAGGTAGCAATAGACTAAATAGAGAACAAACTTTTTAACTTTAATGAAAACCTCAATTAATTAAACCATGGAGTGTTTGTGACTTTATATAATGGGCTGTTCCTTAGGTCATTGCATTGCCATCACTTTATGAAGTAGATGTCTCATATAGATATGTTATTTTTGGATTTTTTAATTTTTTATTGAATTATTTACTCATTGGGAAAATTGCTCAAATCAATTAAATCATAACATTTGAATAATTTGATTTTTATTTTTTAGAATTTTAAATATCCAAACCAAAGTGTACCCTTTATAATTTTTTTCGAAAACTCTACCACGATCACCCATAGTGAAAAAATTAATTCCCACCAACCTATATTTGCATTTATTTATTTCTTATTTAAATATGTTTTTTAAAGAGAATGATTAGGTGCTTAGCCCACACTTAGTCCACTTCAGAACCTCGGTCCATCAGAGTTACTAAAGAAGCTAATGTGCTACGATGGCAGGCCATCTTTTGGCACACCCCTTAATTTCTAGTCACACACCCTACTTTCCTTTCTTCACATGTAACACGCCCTCACCTTCCGTGTCACACTCTCAACGCAGCAAGAAGAGGAAGGGAATCCATCCATGTCACACACCATCACCAAACAGTGCCTGCAAATTAGGATCGAAATTTCTGGGAGATCAATAACAATTTAAGGATTTTTTTTTTAATCTTTGACTACCGGTATTTGTAGAACACAAATCTATTACCAAATTCCTCAACTCACAACTAATCCGATTCGAGCTAAATCTAAACAGATGTAAGATTCTCTTAAAATCTTTTTTTGCATACATATAAATTTCAAAATCTACAGATAAATTAGTCATCTACATATTTTTGTTAGAATTTTTTTGTGTGAGCTAACATAATCAAACTTTTTAAACCTTAAACCCTAAAACCTAAACAGATATTGTAAGTTTTTGCAAATCACATATCTAACCTCATGTTACTTTGAACTACTGTAGGTATATGTTCAATCAATAACTAATAAAAGAAAACAACAAAACATGATATTTTAATCTTTTTTATGTTAAGACCAAGAAGAACAGACAGTATGTTCACCTAAATTTCGAAGACAAAGTGCTACACAGGTGGCAGTTGCTGCATTTTGAAGTTGGTGTATCCAATCATGCACAACTTCACATCAAGTAATTCACAGGACTGCAATAAAGAATTTAAAAATTTGACAAAGACATTAGAATAGGATATCAGAATACCAACTTCCTTGATTTCAAATGAGAAACACAAACAATGTGGCAATGAAATGAGTTGCTTAACATTTTCAACCGCATAAACAATTTGATATAGACATGAGATAACAAGATATACAAAACCGCATTGCATACAAATAGGGGCCAAAAAATTTCGGACCTGACACGATGGGAGACATATATTGCTTTAAGAGTGTGCTTAAGTTAGTGTGGCAGGTATACAGAATGTTTGAATAAATTTATACAGAAAAGGCAAATGCATGTTTATAGGATATGCATCCAAAACATGCAATCTACAGATAGTAAAAAACAGGGGTTTGCCACCACCAAGTATGTCCCTAGACTTTCTTATTTAAATAAACACTGAAAACTATTTGAAACAAGCTCATACCATCTTCTAAGTCTTTCTGAACTTGTATTGCTATACCACAAGATTGGTGAGGTTTACCATTGAGTATGCTGACACTTCTTATGGTAAATCCATTCGCAGCATCAGATGCTGATACTACAGGCGAATCCATGGATGTACTTTGTCACAAATAATGCACTCAACATGAGGGAGAAATTGCCCACCCCAGCACCAACTGAAATACAGTAGTTTAGTCTAGAATATTAGAGTAATAGAATTTGAAATTCATAAAGTATCTTATTGTTTTTGTCTTTTCTTTTCTCATCTGCATGAAAGTTAAAAATGTAAACCATAAGAAAATGAATCGATTTTATAAAAGAATAATTTTTCCCGTCCAACAACAACACCACGATGTGCACTTATCTCACATAATAGGTTAGACTTTATCTAACGAGACAACTTTGTATGAGAAGTTATGATTTTACTTCATATAGATAGTTATTAAAGTGAAATAAAGGATTTGACATGAAACCATCATTTCGTGGTCTATTTTGACCACAAAAATGCCAAGGCTATATCAACAAAACATATGACAGGTTTTAAAGATTGAGGTTATATGCTTTCTGTTTATACCAGTATAATGAACTCTTTTTAATTATTACCTGGAGCATGGAATAGTTAATTGAATACCTAAATATGGAATCAAGGCCAGGAAGAGCACTGATCAATAAAAAATGCTTAAATACTAAAAAAGAATACCTTTCAAAAATAGAGAGACAGAACAAAGGGAAACAAAAGAACATAATAAATGATCTCTTTTGTAAAAGAAAAGAGCACAATAAATGATCATGACAAGTAATGACAAAAGGGTTTGATATTAGAAATGTAGCTAATATTAGATTAATAGGGTCTAGCTACCAAGCGAGATATCCCTCGCACAATTTATTTTGAAAATTATAACATGTAATATAGAATTGGATTCCAATTCAATCAACTTCATTCAATCACATAAATAGCCAAATTAAATGTATAGAGAAAACCAACTAACTGGGCAACCTTGTTTTATAATTCCTGACTTTGCCATTGCTATAATTTCCGAAGAACCTCCAAGAGCAGCTAAATGTTCCTCGCTTATTGTGGTTATGACAAACGCAGCAAGTTCAGAGCTGGTGATAACATTTGTTGCATCTCGTGCACCACCCAAACCAGCTTGTCAATAGAAAATCTAAAAACAAATTAGTATTACTCTTCCATCTTGAAATTTTTTTTAATCTAATAAAGAAAAATCCAATAGAAAATTCAACATCAAAATAGAAGAATAAGCCAATGGGAAAAAGAATCAACCTCAATAACCGTAGTGTCAATGTTCTCCTCAGCAAATAGGATAAATGTCGTGGTAGTGAAAACCCAAAACAACTCCATCAATGAGTACTTACCAAGAAGAAGTAGGTACTATATTATATCGGTTATGGATTACTTTTCTTGGTTTTTAGAAGACACTAAGACTACTTTAAAAAGTTTTAATAACCAAACAAATTTCAAAATGCATAATCCAATATCCAGCTATTGCCATTTAATAAGAATGTCACCATACAATTTTTAAGCTTCGAATACAAATATTTACTAAGACTATTTATCCATTCTTTACAAAATCCAAAAGTCTAGTTCTTAACTTCGTTTACAAAAAGAAACTATTTTCTCCATTGTCAATTGTCAACTAGATACAAAAGAATACATAGGCCCTTTCACAAAAAAAAAAAAAAAAGGTGTCAATAGTCACTTAGTCATTATACTTATCATAGTCTTACAGCAAAAAGTTAATAATACAAAAAAAAAATTGTTTACACATATCATAAAACATAACATACAAATTAATTTATATAAAAATTAGTTTATTCAGATATGAAGCTATGGAGTAAGATGATTTAAAAACCTCAATAACCATTACCCACTAGTCAATAACCATTGGTTGTATTTGTGTTTGTGTCTCAATATCACTCCTTGTACCTTTCGATTGTGGTTGCCCTGTCTCGAATCAGATCTAGCTAGCTCTATAATAGTATGAAAAATAAGAAAAAAATTTACCTTTACATAATAAAGTAATTTTTAAAGTGAAAACATGAAAATTACCTAATTCAATCTTCTCACAATTTTTTAGCTCATCAAATAAGTCACAATCCCTAAAACTTGTTGTGTCTTTCAACTAATTTTGTGTGCAAATCAAAGTCTTAGTCATCTTAGGAGATAAGGAGCTCCTAAACAAATATAACACTCTCCTCCAGTGCTAAACACACTCTCTGAAGCCACTATTGACACAGGAGTAGCCAAAACATCACATGCAACACGAGAAAATCGGAAACCTCGCAGCATTAGCTTTCTATCAAGCTAAGACATCAAAATTCTCATTTCCATCTTCACATCCTTCTGCAAGGTACCTTTCTAACTCATTTCTTTGCTCAATTGAATCTCTCTCATTAAGTGGCTTCTAAATGCATTGGTCAATGTAACAAGACTAGATTTTACATTTCCACCATGCTCACTTTGAGAGCCTTGTGAGGAGGATTCTTTAGTAAACCCATTGCCTTGCTCATAAGCCATAGAATACCAAGAGTATAGCTTGGATAACATGTTTTTGATTCTAATATACATGTCATGCCTAGTCAACACATCATCATTGTATATTTTCTCAAATGTCCACTTAATAAATTTAATCTTATAATGTGGATCAAATATAACACCAAAGTATATGATTGGATTAATATTTTGGACATTCCCCCAATATTTATCATATTTTTTCTTCATTTCCATAACCATTTCCCTTAGCAAACTATTATCAGCAACACACCATGTATTCAACTCAATTAAGATCAAAGCCAACTAGTGAAATGCATTATTTGCAGTAATGTGCAATGTCTTAGATAAAACTATAGTGGCATAATAAAAAATCTTTAAAAATTTGAGGAAAATGTTTGCATTCAACCATTTGAAGCACTAGGAGGACTCAATTCACCAAAATGCTCCACATAAGACCTATCATCATCCTCAAGTTTTTCAAATGCTGCTTGGAACCTCTAGGTAACTTCAAACATCAAGTATGTTGAGTTCCATCCTCTGTAGGAACATCAAGACACACAAGGCCCTTAGAGGGCAAGCTAGCAAAATTTGCATAGTCCTTGAATTTAGCAAGCCTAGATGGTGATGACCTAACAAATCTCACAGCATTTCTTATACTAAAAATAGAGGCATGGATATCCTTCAATCCATCATTTACTATTAAATTTAAAATATGAGCACAACAATGGACATGCAAAAGCTCACCGTCTAAAACTAACACATTTAAGCTCTTAATCCTTTTCTTCAAATATGAAATTGCCACATCATTGAAGATGCATTATCAACAGTAATTATAAAAATGGCCTTGATACCCCAATCTTTCAAGCATACATCAATATATTTTCCTATGGTTTCTCCTCTATGATTGGGCACTAAGGAAAAACATAAGATTTTTTTATTCAACCGCCAATCATTGTCAATAAAGTGAGCTGTGATTGTGAGATAATTTAAATTTTGAATAACAGTCCAACAATCTGTGGTGAGGCTACTCTAACACAATCATTCTTTAAAAGAGCTTTCAACCTCAACTTCTCATCTAGATATAATTGATAACAATCTCTAGTAATAGTAAATCCAGATGGCAAGATGAATTGAGGTTGCATTTTATCACAAAGGTGTCTAAACCCATTCCCCTCAATAACCTTAAAAGGATGCTCATCTACAATCACAAAAATAGCTAAAGCCTTCCTACATTCCTCATTGTTGAACTTTTGTGACACCACTACCATATCATCGCCAACACCATCTTGTTTTGTAGAAAAGTTTATAACTAATTATGTGGGGTCGTGTGTGACAGCATAAGGATATTTTGGGCATTTAGTAATGTGTTAAAGCATGTTAGAAGTACCATTTTGCTTCTGATCACATAAATATCTCCTCCCACAATGCTTACATGCTGCAGTGAGCTCCTTTACATCAGACAGCTTGCCAAAATGTTCCCAAGCAATTTAAGTCTTCTTAGCAACACTTGCATTTGGCTTTCTCTTCTTTGGCAAACTACTTTTTAGATTGGCTACTTTCTCCTTGCTTTTAGTTTTATTCTTTCTTTCACTTTAGTTGCTCTCTTGTTGTGGTTGTGTAGATACAGAGGCTCCCCTTTGGTTGTGGCTTTTTTCTTGCATTGGCAGTTGACTTGATTCTTGCATCTTTTACTAAAATGACAAAAAAAAAAGAGAGAAGATTTTCAGCTTACACTATAGCATACATAACCATAAAAAATTGCAAGCAACATGGTTTTAATAGCTTTATAAATTTTTAGAATACCATTAACAAATTAAAAACATAAAAGATAAGGTTTATAATCTGTTGTGCAATAAAAGAATAAATTCAATAGTCTTAAAATATGCATAGAATAAGAAATAATCTATGTATAATGAGAAATGACCAATTAACCAACTAAGCAAAGTAAATTAAGTAGAAATAAGATGTAATTCAATTAAAAGTGTGCTGAGATTCATCTTTTCACTAAAACAAAGTGCTAAGAGGCAGCATACTAACATTCTTTTGGTCTTTTAGGACATTTGGAAGAATGAGATTGATTTTTCTAAATGCGTAAGGGACTATTAATTTAAACAAAAGAGTAGCTAGAACAACAAAGTCATGGAATTTTTAAATACAAATAATATCCAAAAAGAAAAATGAAGAAAAACATAGAAAGATAATTAATTTAGTGGAGATTTTACCTCTTCTAAAAAGGTCACATGATTATGTACAACAAATTATTTACAAAAGATATACAACAATTAATTTTACTCATTTATGCACAACCATCTATGTTTTAACTTAAGTTAAAATTGTTAAATTTCATAATTAAAAAAAAAAGATTATGAGATAAATAGAAATAAGTTTTCATAGAAATTTACCTAATGATCTCTTATTTGAATAATTTTCTTTGGACTGTCCCACGACACTTCTAAAGCACAACGAAGAGGATAGCAACTAATGGACAAAAATTATATTGATGGTTAATCTAAATATGTGCAGTTGATCCCAAATACAAAAGTACAAGTAATATAAGTTTAGAAATTAATTTTGCAACTTAATAATAAGACTTTTATTGTCATATGTACAAACAAGTATGATAATAATCATTCTAAAGGACAAGCTTTTTCTCATATAAAAGGTATTATAGCTCAGAAAGGTACCAACTAAAAGAGGAAGACAAAAATAGCAAAGTTAAGATGAGAAAACTAGAATGTATTACCTCTTCTCTAATGCTTTCTATTCTATCCCATAATTTATATGTAGACCACAATCTTCATTCTTGACTTTTAAGGGGAAATGATTTTGGCATACTAGTTTTTTTTTTTTTTCTTGGTTTTTCCCAAAGGGACAGAGAGCTAGCAACGAAGAAAGAACACAAAAGAAGAGAGCCGGTATCAACTGGTTCAAAAGCAATGACTTAGTAAAATTTAAGAATAAGATGCATATTTGAAAAATCTAAAAGAATTAAGTATAATTTCAAAAATTGTAAGCTAAAGTTTAAGTCAATTTTTTGAGGTTTTTCCTTCATAAAATATACAATTACGATGATTCAGTCCTTAAGCCAAATGTAGTTTAAATAACAAAAATTACTATTTTACAGAATAATGAACAATTATGTAATATGTAACCAAAAAAGAACGATGAACAATTAAATAAATATATTGCTTAGGACTGTTGTTCAAAGGAAGGAGTAATATTTTCTTAGAGAAAACTAAAAAGGGTAAGAGATTACAAATAGAAAACGAAAAAGGGAAAAAAAAAAAAGTACCTTAGTCAAGGCTGCTTAACAACTTCACATAGTTTGCAACTCCGAGTCTTTGAGACAAGTTTCTGCTTCGCAGCTTCACCGAAACACCTTCCAAATCCAAACAAGTAACAATAACAAAGACGTGCAGTGTGTGCAAGTGTGTGTGAGAGAGAAAGAGATTGAAAGGGAAACCAAGTAAAGGGGATGGAAGAATCCTGGAATTTAGGCTTAGGTTTTCAGACTTGAGAGCTTGAGAGATTCAAGCCTCGAGGATGAGAACTGAGAGTGAGAAGAACTAAAGATTGAAGAGTGAAGAAGTCTTCGAGAATTCAAAGTGAAAGTACCAGAGATTGTGGCAACACTGGCGAGTAAGCGAGGGAGGAGAGTATCTACGGGACTCGTGCGAGAGAAAGAAATAAAATAAAAGAACAAAAGTTCAAAATGACGTAGTATGATATAAAAGATTAAAAAATATAATTTTAGTCGGTCGATTTGGTCAGGGTCGATTTAAAATATTTTAAACCGTAAACGATTGCCTTTAACCGATTTTCCATATTTTTAAAACCATAACCGAACCATTCAACCGACATTAACCAACCGAGTATTTCATTTTTTTTTGGGTTCAGCCAATTTCGGTTGGTTTATACATTTTTGCTCAGCCCTAAATCCATCCATCTCGCACACCATTAAGGGTGAGCGTTGGTCGGTTACGGTCGGTTTTGACTATATTTTTAATCGACTGACACTAACCGATTGTATAATTTTGTCAAACCGATAACCGACTGACTATACTTTAAAATTGACGGTTCAGTTTTAGTTAGTTAAGCGGTTGGTTAATACTTAACCAACAGTAACAATTTTTTTTTAAAAAAAAATTTGTTTCTATTTTAGTGTTTGTCTACTTGAAATATATATTTAATTACTTTACCGTTAATTAAAAATGTGATTGTTAAATTAGTTAAACTAAATTATTTTTAAAAATATTTATGACATTTTACTAAGAATTATATAAGTAAAAATAAAAATACATAAATTTAAAAACTTATAAATATATAAAGATATTTATGGAAGCAAACTTTTTTCGGTTTCAAACATATGCACAAATACTTGGAGAAAACAAAGTTAACATAAATAAATGTTTGTACATAACAAAAGTAATATTTTTTTAAATTTTTTTACTAAAAAATTACTATTTTCAATAAATATATTTACACAACACTAAAATACATATCAAATTAGTAATATATAATTCTTTTTTATTCTCATTTTTAATTATATTCTCATTATGCTGAGTTGGTGTACACTTTCATATTTTTATTCAACTTATTATCTTATATGTCTTTATTCTATATCATAGCCAACAGACAATAAGCCTACAGAGTTGGACGTTTAGGTGGACCAAAATTAATAGAAATTTATATTTTTATTCAATCATAATTTTAAAAGTTCTGTAATTGAAATAATTCATTTCATAAAATTTACTTTAATTTTTAATTATTTTTTTTAAATGTAATAAATAATTTATAAATTATATTAATATTATTTCTTATCAAACTTTTAATTAATTTTTAAACTCATTTTATTTGTCTTCTTCCTTAATTTTTTGTTAAATGGTTTAAACAAATTATCCAATGCATAAATGCACCAAAGAAATAAACCAAACTCACTTTTGTCAGACTGTGGTTTGGCTGGACATAATTCATCAATAAAACAATTAATAAAATCATGGCGAATCTTTATTGAATCCATAGTTTTCCTAAAGCTCCAAACATGCTTGCATTATATGTGTCCCAAAGTTAGAGTTTGAGACCATTAACTGCATAAATCTTGCAATATGGGGTGTTCTAACTTAATCAAAAGTTTTAAGTTTAAATTTTTAAAATTTATTTGTATTAAAATTTGATAAATTTAACTTTATCACCATTAATATCTATCATTAAAATAAGATAAAATAAAATAAAACAAATACTATTCCCATAAGGAATATATATGTGGACCATCATTAACGCACAACCCATTAGTATCTATCAATAAGGATATAGATACAGGTTTGAACAAGGATAGAGTATGGAAAGATAGTTATCCATAAACATTCCATATCTCAATGTCCTGGTTCATGAATCATAGCCAATGGTTCCTCTATGATCAATATAGATACACATCTATTGCCAAAGAACTATCCTTTTTGAAGGTAACAATACTTGTGATTGCAAAGGGCATATATCAATACTACATCAATTTGAAGATCCTAATAAGTTCATTGAGCCAACCCATGCTAAAGTTTATAATGTTTTAGTTGGTCGGTTCAGTTTTTGTCGGTTAGGAAAAATACAAAACCGAAACCGACTGACATTAACCGATTTTTTCAAATTTCAAAACCATAACCGACTGACTAAACTAATACTAACTGACTGACACTAACCGATTATTTTCGGTTTGGTCGGTTAATTAAATTTTGCTCACCCCTACACACCATCGCCAAACAGTGCCTACAAATTAGGATCAAAATTTTTGGTGGATCAATAACAACTTATGGATTTTTTTTTTTTTTTGTTGTTGACCACGGCATCTGTGAGACACGAACCTATTACTAAGTCTCAACCCATAACTAATCCAATTCGAGCTGGATCTAAACAGAGGTAGAACTTCCTTAAAGTTGTTTTTTTGCATACATATGAATTTCAAAATCTATAGAATAAGTTATAAATTAGTCATCTACATATTTATGTTAGAATTTTCTTGTGTGACTTAACATAATCAAACTTTTTAATAAAATTAAGATTAATAAGTATCAATATAAATCGCTGTTATGGATCAGTTATGATCAATTGTGATTGGACCCAATGTGTTTAAATCCTATATATATTTGGCAGTGTAGCCTGTGTGTATTAGGTAACCGTGACATGTAGGTTAAGCTAATTAAGAATGACACATACATATAAAAATGCCTCTAACCCATACCTCTGAATGTGGTGTATTCGGCCTATTAAAAATACAACAGATATAGGAGAAGGGCTTTAACTCATATCTATAAATGTGGTGTATTCGGCTATTGAAATACAATAGACATAGAAGAAGGCTTTAACTCATGTCTATAAATGTCATGTATTCAGCCCATTAAGAATACAAAAAATATATGAGAGGGCCTCTATCTTTGAAATATACAACTGTAAATTTGAAATATGTATAAAATCCAGCCTAAATCAAGTTTGAGGATTTTTCTCACTTACATACTTATAAATCCGGTAGTTAATTTTGACTTACAAATTTATAAACTTTGATACATATAAAATTCCATAAATATTAAAACTTAGGAAAAAGTATGCACTCACAAATTGATATTTACTTTTCTTCTGCAACTGATAAATCCGGTAGTTAATTTTGACTTACAAATTTATAAACTTTGATACATATAAAATTCCATAAATATTTAAACTTAGGAAAAATTATGCACTCACAAATTGATATTTACTTTTCTTCTACAACTGTGAAAGTTGTAGAAACCTCAATGGAACAAAGGGAAGATCAATGGAGCACTCTTCTTCATTTGAACATGTCACGGAATGAAATTTAGGAGTGGGCATGAGCAAGGATATTTTAGTGTCCTATCTTAGTCTCAAGGATTTAAGATAAAATAAATCGAAACTTAAAATAAGATTAAACCATAAAATTATGTCTTAGTTAATTCTTGAGATGAAATCAAAACAAACAAAATGCTACTAGTCTTATCCTAAAATTATTCTAATAAACATATGTATTTGTCACGTCCTCATTGTGCTAGTTGACGTTTTAAATAAAAATACTACTTTTTTACACCAACTCTCTTTTTTTAAAAAGTTTCAAATACAAATTACTTTCTACACCATCATTGTGGCCTTTCACACCCCCTCCACCTTAACACTTCAATTATTTGCTGTAGGATTTTTTTTTTTTTTATTAGCTGGGGTGAGATAGGACAAAGGAGTCAAAACAAGAATCAAAATACTACTAGAATGACACTTCATAAAATTGGAATGGGAGAAAATTAAGATAATTTTTTTTTTATTTTAATTCATTTCTAGAATAGAATTGGAATAACAAAATTCTCAATTTATGCTCACCCTACCATGGATGGGGGAGTGCCAACCAAAAATGAGGATGGACCTCCCAAGCTAGGGAGAGGAGTGTGATTAGTGGGGTGTGAGAGGAGAAGAGCGTTACTTAGTTTTTTCAAATATTAAGGATATTATTTTAATAATTTCATTAAAAAAAAAGAGATGAGGTGTGTAACTAGAAATTAATGGCCTATATACATAGAAAAGTGTTTGGGCAACTTTTAACACCCCTGTGCCTTTTCGGATTAAGATTCACAAGTTAAAAATAATATACACATATTTAAATATGCGTAATTTATGAGGTTTGGATAAAAAAAAACAGAACGTGTATAAAGACAACACGAAAGTATTTCCATGTAAGACAATCCAAACATAGATACACAAACCTTGATAAGCTCGTCATCACATTAGCATCTTCGATATGCTACGATTACCAAGGTGGGATCACATTTTTCACAATACTTGCCAACAACTCAAGAATCATGATATATGGGTTGGTGGTGAGAAAATGAAAAATTTTCGAAATATTGTTTCTATCAATGATAATTTTTTTTTGGGATTTATTAATCTAATTCATAACATGTTATAGAGATGGAATTTTTTTTTTTATCTTTATTGTTAACCAACCAATATGCATAGTAGCTTGTGGGAGAGATACTGATTTTTTAAGTTAAATGCAATTGAATGTGTACATTCAATTTGGCAAACACAATACATTTATACATAAAGATTAGATGTTTTTTTTTTTTCTAAGGTTTGTGTTTCTCTTAATTAGGCAACTTATCTATTATAGGGAACATGTTTTTTTTATTAGGCTAAGTTAATGTTAGATACATTTAAATTATTTATCATTTATTTAACAAATATCTCGTATAATGATTGATCTTCCTTATTTAATTTAAGTTATATATTTTTTGTTCAGGTACTTAATAAAAAGAACCTAATAAAGAGGTCGAATCTCTTATTATAATTGCCCAAAACACATAGATCACGTACTCCATCTATGTAAGATTTAAACATGTACAAAATCTAATAATACAATTAATTATAAAATAGATTGTTACTCCAAATTATATTTACAATTATGATTTAATTTTATTAAACAATAACAAATTGATTATATTAGTATAAACGGGACAAATTGCAACAAATTTTATTCAAGCGTATTGTGAAGATGTAGGCTTCCCTCACATGATGTTTCAAGAATTGAGTAAGCAAGCGTAGCCAAGAGACAAAGGAGAAAAATCATAAATTCGAACATAAATGGCAATTAAAGAATGGGAGGTAAATATCAAGGGGCTCCACTTGCAATAAAGAATCAAGCCTTTGATAAAATCGCAAATCATAGGGCCTTCTTCTTGTTTGTTTTTGTTGTTTCTATAAGCAAGTCACGGTATTGTATGAAGAAAAGAGGGAATGTTGTTTGAATTGTTTTTAAAAAAATATATATTTGAAGTATAAAATAGAAATAAATTAAAAATTTTTAAAGATTTTTTTAAATAAAACTATGATATACTTTTACTTTTATATATTTTAAAAGTATGTTATTACATACTTATATTAAAAATATTTTTAGTTTTATATGTATTTTTAAGAATTTAATTTAAATAATCTAAAATTATATTGAAGAGGTTTTTTTTTTTTTTTTTTTCACTAGAAGGACTTTTATTTTTTAAAAAATCAAATATTCTTTTTTTTTTTTTGTTTTGAAATCTGAAATCTGAAATTTTTAGTTTTTATTTATTTATTTATTTTTTTTAAGTTTTACGTGTGACACTAACATGACTTTTTTTTTTTAAAGATTTTTAGATGAAAGTTTAAGATATAAGGATGGAGTGCATATTTTGAAAGTTTAAAATGTAACTAAATACATGTTTTGAGAATTTAAGAATAAAGTATACATCACTTAAAATTTAGGGGTTAATTATACTTTTCTCAATAAATAAATTTTTTACATCAAACACAATAAAGTAGTGATTGGTTGGAGGGATTTGGCTGGGAGGAGAGGAATTAT
The DNA here is from genome assembly GCA_022379115.2 of Bauhinia variegata. Classification (NCBI taxonomy): domain Eukaryota; kingdom Viridiplantae; phylum Streptophyta; class Magnoliopsida; order Fabales; family Fabaceae; genus Bauhinia; species Bauhinia variegata. The sequence continues at coordinate 8,510,757 of CM039426.1, forward strand.
TATCATTTTACTTTCTTTGTTTCAAAATATAAAAGAGGAAGAGAGGAACTTTTACTTTTAATTTTTGCTCCCCATTCCTCAATTTTTTACGTTAAAATTAAAAGATTTATGAAGGAGAGAGAAATATTTATTAATTTTAAATAAAAATATTCTCATATTTTATCTCTCTTTTTTACTTATAAAAATATAATAATAAATTTATTAATTCTCTCACCTCCCCTATTTTGTTTTGAACCAGACAATACCTAAAAGCAAATGACTTTGGAGTTGTCGCAAGCACATTAGAATGCCAAAAAAGGGGTGTGGAAAAAAAAAAGATGAAGAAGATACATTGGGCCACGTTCGGGCCGCCTCCTCAATATTTGTTGCCATATAGATATTTCCTTGGCCATATCATCATTTAATTGAGGGAATTATAATAAGGGTGATGACAAAGACTTAGTTAAAAAAAATTTAAAAGTAAGAGTTAACTTTAATAGAACGAAATGAATAAAAATTTATAGTATATTTCATAAAAAAAACTTATAATATATTTGAACCTTAAATTATCTATTGGTATATTAAAATTTAAGTAAGTGGAACTCAATCAAAAGCATTTTTAAGAGGTTATTTAAAATACTCTTTTAATGAAAAGTATATATTTAAAATAAAAAATTAATTAAAAGAGTGTATAAAAAATAAAAAATAAAAATATTCCATATTTTCAAGACTCAAAACAATTTGTTAATAAATTATTCATGAATAATATCCTGATTTCCATAATAAATTTAAAAGATATAATTTGTATATATGAATCCTTGTTGGTAATATCGTTAAATTATTTTTTTAATTAACCTTACGTTAAAATTAATTAATTTAATTTAAATGAAATAAATTTAAAAAATATCAAAACTCTCTACTATTTGAGTTTAAAGTTAAAATTTTTATTTAAATTAAAATAATTATATGATTTATGATATATTATCAAAATATTAAAAATAAAATATTTAATTAATTAGTGCATAATGAAACATAGAACGTGAGTGGAATTATATTGGATTTATAGACGACACGCGGTTTTTGTCGTCATTTCAATTGACTTAGGTGCCAAAGATAATCTTTGATCGTGGTTAACAATGGAATTAGTCCTAATTCATAAAGCATCCACTTGGACCAACATGAATGAAACGCTAATGCATTATGGTATCTATCCATTTGACTCTTCGGACTTGTCAACTGATTTCTCTTTCCCTTGTCCGTGTCAACTGAATCAACCAATCCCAGGATTAACGCCACTTACCATGATCGATTTCAATTCTCAAAATTGCCCTTTAATTGGACTCAACTTATTCACACGTTGCCATATTGAATAAGGGTGTTTTCGTCATTCAAGACGAAAATTCCAATCTCCTCCGCAAAAATCCACGTCAATGGGCCCCGCTGATACTCTCTGGTTGGTTGCCGGCAATCAAGGTTCCGTACTGAATCAGCCAATTATTATATTTAATTTTATTTAATTCTGAAAGATTCAGAAAACAATTTATCGTTTTGTTGAAGTCTTATTTATTTATTTTTATATGTTCAAGTCTTATTTCTAATGTATTAAATATTTATCTTTCTTTCAGATGCCAAATGTATGTCCTTTCACCCAATTATATATAGTCAATCAATTAATATAACAAATAAATAAAAAAATTTAACAAATGAAAATATCAATATAAATTTTAATTTTTTATGTGACTTATTGATATAAATTTTAATTATAACCAAACAAATATAAATTTTTTATTTTATTATCTCATATAAACTTAAAATAATCACCAATTCAGGTAATTTGTCAAGAGTTAACATAGAACTGTTTAAGGAATTTTATTAATGACATGGACCTAATCCAACAATTTCCCGGAAAATTTTCGAAACAAGAAAATGTGCTTGTGTGTGTCTCGGGCCATTTGACCTCCTCTTCGTATATTCCATTAAACCCATTCCATTGTCTCATTCTTCATTTACTCTTTCCAAATTCTCCTCCATAAAACCTCTCCGATTTCCTCGTTCCTCTCACTCGCCCACGACACCCCATTTCTCTTACCACCTTGGTTTTCTTTTCTTCTCTTAATCCAATAGAATTGATTGATCGGTTCTTCTAATTTCCGACCATGGGTTCTGAGGTTGAACAGAAAGAAAATCCGAGAAAGTGCGAGAAAACTGTAAACGGCAAGATTCCTGATACAGAATCATACCCTTCTCATCAAAGCCTTCCGGATATGGAAGATATCACAGATGCGATAACGAAGAAGGAAAACGCAGCAGAAAAGGAAGATCAAAACGACACCCACGCATCACCGTCGCCGTCGTCGTCACCCAGAAAATCGGGTGAGGATCACGCCAGCCGAGCTCTTGATTATAACAACGAAGATGGTAAAATTATTAATACGTATCTGAGAACGAATTCCTATGGCCAAGAACGTGTTCTTCAACCCCATTCACAGCTCCCGAAACCAGAGATACCTCCGGGTATACTACAGAAAGCTCCACCACCGAGAAACGACGACGTTTCATCCCTTGATATGCCGGCCATCGGGAAATTAATTCGCGAGAAGAGCAACGGCTGGTCATCGGCAATTTTGAAGAGGCTGTCATCGCTGAAGGATTCGGGTCCGGGTTCGGATCCGGATACTACCCCGAACCGGAATAGGGTGACGGAGTTCAGTCTATCGGGTCTCAAAGTCGTGGTGAAGCTTAAGAACGAAGAAGTCGAAGAAGAGCAGCGCTTCACCATGAAAGGGCGAATCAGCTTCTTCTCTCGCTCTAATTGCAGGGACTGCACGGCAGTGAGGAGATTCTTGAGAGAGAGAGGGTTGAAGTTCGTGGAGATCAACGTTGACGTGTTCCCGGAGAGAGAGAAAGAGCTCATAGACCGGACCGGGAGCTCTACGGTGCCGCAGGTATTCTTCAACGAGAAGCTGTTTGGGGGATTGGTGGCTTTGAACTCGCTGAGGAACAGTGGCATGCTTGAGCAGAGGCTGAGAGACGCGCTGAGCGTCAGTTGTCCTGCTCACGCGCCGGCACCACCGGTTTACGGTTTTGACAATCTCGAGGAGGAGGATCCGACAGATGAGCTGGTGCCGATAGTGAGGTTTCTACGGCAGAGATTGCCCATCCAGGACCGTCTGATGAAGATGAAGATCATCAAGAATTGCTTCTCCGGCACAGAGCTGGTGGATTCGCTTGTTCAACAGTTGGACTTGGGTAAAGATTTCACCCGATTCAAGGTACGCAATGCTGACCGTCCGATTATACGCATTTCTATTTATTTACTTGTTAATTTGTTTGGCTGATAATTGGTGGCTAATATAGCCGTTACGTATAACGAAAAACAGAAAGCGTTACCCCTAGGAGATGGATAATAATTTGTGGCATTATCGTAATTTGTGTGCTTTGGAGGAAGTTATTATTTCTTATTCTAAATTTTTGTAAACTAAAAATAAACATAAAAATAATATCATAATTGATATAGTTCATTATATTTTTCTTAACTGACCAATAAAAAATATTTTTTGATACTTTCTTTTAAGTTTATTCATGGTTTTTAATTTGTTTATTTCTTTGAAAACATTTACTTGGATAAAAAATTTACGAATTTGAAAATGAATTTATTATTTTTTGGTAAATAAAATGAATTTATTATTACTCAATTGCAATATTATTTAGTCATAAGTCATTTAGTTAAAATAAATATTTTCTCTTTCATATGATGTAAACAAAACTGGATCTTTTCTTTGAAATATATATAAAAAGAGAATATAAATCTATTATATAATATCTCCAAATTTTTAATATATACAAAATCTAACAAAAAAACTTAATTTCACATAAAAATATTACTTATTGTCAATTTTTTTGTTTCGTCGGATTCTGCTTTAGCCCCTAGGAATGAGTGATTTTGGTAAAAATTCTCTTTTCTTCTGTTGTTTTTACATTGGTTTGTTATGCTAAAGTCCTTATATGTATTTCACCAGAAAACCAAAAAGAAAAATAAAGAAAAGCTCTTAGATATATTTGTTTGAATTAATAAGACTTACCTATCATTATGGGAAAAATGAAAAAAGAAAAAAGAAAAAAAAGTACACTGTTCATATTTTTCTTAAAATAACATTTTATTTTAAATTTAAATGATGTCATAGGAATAATCATTCCTTACACTTGAAGATATTATTATTTATGATAATAATGTACTTGTATTTACTTTTGAAAAGTACACTGTTCATATTTTTCCATAAATGTGTTTGCTCGATCCACGTGCTAGACTAGTTTAATCAAAAGGTCCCTAACTGGTATAATTACGGAGAGCGTATCATTGGTCTTCCATGTGAAATGAAATAATGACTTCCTATAAAGATATGAGTTTAATTTTTTTAATATATTTTTTAAAAAAATTTCATTTAAATTTTATTACTAAGTTGCAAAAGATAATAATTAAATCCAACTTTAGAATAAACAAATGTGGTCAGAATTTGAATTGATATTGATATTTAAACGTGACTTTGGCCAAAAGAAAAATTCTAAAGTTGTTTTGGTAAATGATTAATCATAATAGTACCAAAAAATTGATTAAGCATAATGGCTGCAACCTTTTACTAATTCACTATAGCATTTTTCATTAGCAATTTAAAACTACATCATAATATTTGTCTGATAATTCTGTTAAATTATGTAACTTAGGTAGCAATTAATCAAAACTATAAAATATAATTCATTACCACAAAGATTTGACAACACCTGAAGTATTTTATATAACTAAATCAACTAACCACACGACAATAGCCACCCAAATGCCATAGTGAGTCCTTTCATACATATTGATTATTAAAGTGAGCTCGATTCTAACCCCTATTAGCAAAAGCCCGTCTTTCCCCACAAGAAATTGGAAATTTTATTCAGTTAATGTTCATGGCGTGGCTTGTTGGGCACCTTATCTTGATTATTCAGATGCTTGAGTTGTTTCAGTTTTAGACAGAGGATGCAATGGTTTCTGATTCTAAAGCATTCTCGTCCATTCTTGGTAGAAATGAAAATAAATTGGAAGACATGACTTTTGTCTATCATATTACATTATTACTATGTGAATCTCAACACGATTTTTGAAAATTTAATGTTAGTGTTTCTGGGAGAGAAGTGTCTGAAGAAAATGTTAAGATTGTTTCATTATGAGTTGGCAGTAGTCACAATGTGTAGCTTAATATTCCATTTCTTTCTGCAACTGTAATGCCCCTCTAAATGTTTTGGGTTCCTAAACAAATATTAGGCTATCGAGATTGGAAAGCATTTATTGAAGAGGCATTTCATCAACCATGTTTTCGGGTAAGAAAGGAGATTTTGAACCAAATGAAACTAAGCATGTTTCAGCTGTATGACTCACTATCTTTGGTAACTTTCTTGTGTGTAGGGAAAATGATCTTCTGGACGGAGACCACTTTTATCGTTTTCTTGAGCACGAACCTTTTATCCCTAAATGCTTTAATTTTCATACCGCCACAAATGATAGTAAACCAAAGCCTGCAGTTGCAATTTGCCAACGGCTTACCAAGATTATGTCTGCCATTCTAGAGTCTTATGCTTCTGATGACAGGCAACATGTTGATTATGCAGCCATTAGCAAAAGTGAAGAATTTCGCAGGTATGCTTTGTCATAAAGCTAGTTTAGATTTAGTTGTTAAGTTTTGTGCATCATAATGTGTGGGAAATGTTATGGGGATTTGGTCAGCATGCCCTTGTCCATAGAATTTTATGAATGAATACTGTGCAAATTAATATTCTCTTTGGACATCAATTGTCTTACCAGTATATATGCAATCAAAATTCAAGGTTCAAAACAACCACTTTTGAAATTAATGTCGTCATAGTCTATACTGAACAACTTGGGAATTCATGGTTAATTTTAAGCTGTTTTTGGAAACTTCTAGAGTCCTTGGTGAACTCCTACAAATCCCAATCTTGCGCTCTTACAATTTCTGGTAATTTTATCTGGACCAAGAGGGGAGCATGCCTGGATTTCTCTTTAGAACTTGCCTGCTTAAGTTAAGGACTTGTGCCAACATCCTTTTCTGTGTCAATTTTCCTACTCCTGAATCGTTTCTTGGCTATGATATTAGTTTAATTTAATATTCATTTAAATGAAAAATAAATAGAAACTGGATTTAGTTACTGACAATGATGTCCAACTTTCTTTCTTAGTCAAGACAATAAACAAAAAAAAAATTTTTAAAAAAATGACACATATGGGTGTCACTACTTTCAAACATCCTTGTACTTCTGGTAGTGTTTTCAGTGTTTTCTGATCTACATATTTCTTATAATTACATGTCTGAAGTTTTTGGCTTCTTTTTTTTCTTTCACAACTGTAGGTATGTAAATATGACTCAGGATCTTCAGCGGGTGAACCTCATAGAACTATCAGAAAACGAAAAACTTGCCTTCTTCATAAATTTGTATAATGCCATGGTCATCCATGCCATTATTAGAATAGGATGTCCAGAAGGTGTAATTGACAGAAGGTCCTTCTACTCTAATTTCATGTATGTGGTGGGAGGGGATCCTTATTCTCTCAATAACATTAAAAATGGTATCCTCCGAAGCAACCGGAGATCACCATATTCCTTAATGAAGCCCTTTGCTGCAGGAGACAGACGGTTAGAGGTAAACAGCTTTTTCAATAATGTTCATTTTGAGAATCAGCACAAGTTGCTATAAACTATAATCAATAGCTTAGGTTAAGTGGTTGGATGGGAACTCCTCAAAGTCCCACTACTATACAAAACTTGCTGACAATTCATGAGCAAAATCTACAAGTGATATCTGTGGTATAGTCTGGTGCTTAAGATTTTTTATTGTTATTATTGGATTTCTTCCATATCCACATAAAGATTTTTCTTTTTTTTTGGTATTGTTGGAAAGATGAAACTACTTTTTTTGTTTTCCTTTTTCATTCTCTGTTCCCAACAAAGATATATACTAGCATAATGTGGATTCACCAATTGCCTATAGTTCATATAATTTGGTTATTTATGAAGAAAGATTAACTTACCTTAAGAAAAATTTCAGGTTGCTGTCATTAAAGTGAATCCATTAATTCACTTTGGACTTTGCAATGGCACAAAGTCAAGCCCAAAGGTGAGATTGTTTTCTTTTCAAGGAGTAGAAGATGAATTAAGATGTGCTGCTAGAGAATTCTTCGAAAATGGAGGAGTGGAAATTGACCTGGAGAAGAGAACTGTGTATCTTACTCGAATGATCAAATGGTGAGCCCTTCAAGCCTTCTTTAGAAGAATTTATATTCGCCAATCTATTTCAAACCCTAATTTTCTCTGCTCAATAACACTTATTGGCAGGTTCAATGGGGATTTTGGACAAGAGAGAGAAATACTGAAGTGGCTAATTAATTACGTGGATGCAAATAAGGCCGGTCTTCTGACACATCTCCTAGGTGATAGTGGCCCTGTTAGTATCTCATATCAGAATTTTGATTCGTCTATAAATTCTTGATGAACACTGAACTAATAATTTGATTGAGTTATATAGTGACCTGAATTTATAGTGTTGGTTGCAAGTAAAACCCAAATTTTGACATGAAACGACAGATAGCAGTTTGGTCCATTTCTAGTAAGAACTGTTAAGAGAGTGTGACAACAGAGATTAGGGTGTGATATAAGAATTGTTAGAGAAAACAATGTTAGTTAATACAGTAATGGTGGTTTTGAGGTGTGCAGAAGCTAAGTTGCCCCAAGAATTTTTTTTTTTTTTTTGGTCATAGATTTGATGAGGAGCGATTGGAGAGAGGGCCAGGTTTGATTCTGGGGTATGAAGATGTCCGAGTCTTACCTTTGGAGTTGTATTATTACACCAAACTATTTAATCAATTGCCCAAAATATATTATTATCTTAACTGCTCGATGAAATTTATTATCAAAGATAAAGAGGAAACGTTAATGCCAACCTACAATACAAATTGATTAATCACAATCTTAGGACAAAAAATTTTGTCCTCTTATTCATCACAATCTAAATGAATGAAATCCCTCTTCAGGATTTTAAAAAATAAATCTTTTGTGATACGTCAGGAAAATTTGTTAAACAGTGTTTGGTATGTAGGAAAGATTTTAGTAGTAATAGAGAGAAGAAAAAAAAGTGATAATGGAAATGAGTGAAATAGCATATTTTGCTTTGTTTAGTTGTTAAAGAGAGAACTAAAAGAAAGAAATGGAAAAAAAAATAAGTAAAAGACTATTTTATCCTTAAATAAAATAAAACAGCCCAGACGCCTCAACTTCCCACACTCCATTGATCAAACGGAAACAAACTCCGATATTTTGCCCTAGTGTAATTTCACTTTGAACCAGACTCCAATTGCTGGGTTTCTACCAAATTTCTTGAAATAGACCCATTTCACCCTACTCTTTGGTTAAATGGAGAAGAGGGAGGGAAGGGATTTTAATTAAAGCTAAGAGCTCCTACTATTTGGTATGACTAGATGTAAAAATATTATTATTTCAAAATTCAACTATAATTAAAAAAGAGAAAAAGTATGTGTGACCCAATAATTCAACTAATGAACCAATAATCTCTCTGAATCAATATCCAGTGCAATTTTTAAAACTTTGTCAAGAGGTTATTGACTAAATTACTATTTAATAAATACTCTAATACTACAATTTGAATTCAATTTACAATTTAATTTAAACAAAGACATGTTATACATTCACCAAAAAAAAAAAAAAAATGTTTTTCAAGGCACCATATATCCAAGCATGTAATGTATCATCAAAGGAACAGTGGTCTATGATACATAGATGTATAAATAGTATATTTATGCTGGTGTCCAGAATTGGCATTAAAGAGGAAATAACTCTACCAAAGGAACAATGCTGCATTATTTAGATGTTTTATTTTCTAACTGTAAAGCTTATCAAACTCAAACGTTGCACAATAGAGGAAATTACTTTGCAAAAGGAAATGTGCTCTAATAATATTAATAGATGTAAATGGAGTAAATTTATGTGTCACTGAAAATAAAAAATAAAAAACCAAACATATTTGATTCAATAAATAAAACATGTTATCACTGAAAACTCCAAAAAAAAAAAAAAAAAGTTGACTTCAATGTTCTAAAAGAAATGTATAACGATGATTAATTTTATTGACTTCTTTTATTTATTTATTATAAGAAATAATTTGCGGTTCAATGTATAGACTAAATGGATATGAAAATAAGTTCAAACAAAAAGGAAAGAAACAAACAACATTTAACAAATAAATTTATTAAAAAAAAAAAACACATTTCTTAAACCAAACAAAATATAAACTTTTCCATAGCATTATTGAAATATATAGGACATTACGTTGCTAAAGCCACAAAAGAAAGATATAATAACAAATGATACCACAAAATCAATTGATGCTTGGCAGAGGCCTCTAAGAATTTTATACACATGAGCAACAGGTGTTGAATCAATAAGAGTCTCTAGCAAGGACAACCTATCTCAAACCTTATTGGACAACATCTTTTGTCTCTTAATTTATTTTAAATCCTGTCTCAAACTTAGAATTAATCAAAAGCTAATAAAATAATACTATAAATAAGCTATAAGTTAGATATTTAACAATGTTGTCCCGACCCTATTATATCCACACAATTTCGTAGGGGGGAAAATAGTTACTTCGTAACAATCTTTAGAAAGAAACTAAAGGATAAAAGATCATATGAAAATACAGTGAAAGCCAAGGAGAAAAAATAACTTTGTGAGTGCAACGAATAAAACAATTCCCTCATATGGGAGATGAAAAGCTATTAGAAAAACTAGCAACATGGAGTTAACATTCTTTGTCCCAAAGATATGTCTTCATAATTTGCCGCAACTCTTTTCATTGATCAAAAATAATAAAATAATGTACATTAAATTTACAGTATTATTTTATTATTTTCTTGACCAATAAAGAGTTTTGAGATAGAGCATGAGACAAACTTAATGTTGTCTCCTCAACAATGTTAGATTAGAGACTCTCAAAATTATTGAAGTACCCGATTAAGCAAAATAAGAAAAAAGAAAAACTGTGTGTATATCCCTTTATGCACACCCTTAATTTTAATTTATTTATAAGGGTAAAATTATAAACAAAAAAGTAAGAGATATACAAAAAGAAAAATATAAAAAATGAGTGTGCATGCACAAATATACATGTAGCATATCTCAATAAAAAATGGAGCAGATTCAAATTCCACCCGCACACATAAGAACTTGGAAGTCTTTCATAGGTGGGAAAAGTTAGATCCTTCTTTCAAAGTACTAGTAATCTTAAACAAGTGTATCTATGATCAAGGAGGCCGGATCCACTTACCACATACATCAGTTGAATGACCATAAAGCTTCCAGCAATTTTATTTTGCACGTCAAGACCTTCCACTATCACCACACTTCAAGTCATAATTACACTGCAGAACAGCTTCAGCCCCACATCTATTATCCATCCTGCTGAATAGGATCAACAATCATGATCATCAATATTCTGTGCAATAAAGTGCAAGATAAGCTTATTGCTCTTGTTTTGTTTCACATAGAAAGTGGTTTTGGTTCAGTGTTGCTTATTGGAAGGGGCTTTTACTTCTTATAATCACAATAAACTTATTATGATGATAACAAGCAAACCCCAATCAGCAATACCAAACCAAACCCAAGTCTGCCTCAGATGGAACTGAACTTGGGCCCTAATTCAGTCATACTAAATATTGTGTTCAAACAGGAAATCATATACATGTTTTTTTCCCCAAAAGAATTCTTGATGAAGTTATATTACATAAACTATAGAGAAAAATGTCACAACATTTGAAAAGAAACAAAGAAATCTGCTACTTGAGCAATAGCAAACAACTTATTTTGAGAAAAATAAAAGAGAAGAATTCCTTTACCAGCAACGGAAGGACCAGTAAAGTATCACGTTCTTCCTAAAGCATACTTCATTAAACAACAAAGATACCAGCCTAAAAGTCAAAACAGTGAAGCATAGTTAAGTCCGATGAAATGTCTAATAACCTAAGAACTTGCTTCAGATCAATGATAAGTAGAGCATGTTCTCACCTCTTTCACTACAAACTTTTCCTGGATGTTGAGTCTTGGCATCAACCATTCCAACAAATACAATGGGCAGTTTTGATGATTACTTGTAACAAGATGATTATCTGTAAAGAAACAAGAACATGCTGAAATCAAGGTAGATAACTAAAAGCACTTGCAAATGGCCAATAGTAGGAATGGATTCTAAACCTGAAGAACGTGCATATAGTCTATGTGTAACAAAAGACTGCAACAATTGAAGGGACAACATCAAATTAGAAAGCTTAATACACAATAAGCAGTAAGCATGATGTAAAAACAATAATAAGAAGTTGAAAGCACTACTACAGCCCTAACACAAATTATAACCTAGTTATTTAAATGTCTTATCCTAAGAAATGCATAAAGCTCAGAAATGAATCTAGGCTCCCAGACAAAACATCAAGAGTGACACTACCATTTGGCAAAACCAGAACATAAAGACATAACAGAAGATATCTAATAAATTATATAAATACGTAAGTGATAAGTATGATTATAAGTATGAAAATGAGAGCCACATTATGTACCTATGATATACTAGATATGTGTTTTATTTTACAATGTATCTTGGAGTTGGAAAATACTAAAATCTAAATACTAGTCATTCCCAAGAGTACTGTACATAGGTATTACTATTAGCAGAGTCATGCTACATGTTGATGTCCAACATATGTTGGACTTTTATCCAGCTCCTCTTCTTAAGTATTGTACATCCTTTGAGTCATATAACATAAATTCCTTTAAAAGGCCATGACATGGCAATAATATTAAACATAAGTTCACTTACAAGAAGTATAATTGAAAAAGACTACTGTGTTTAACTATTGTCATATTCCCATCCGACCCACAGTAATATTTTAGCAAGCAAAATCTAGAATCTGATAATTACATATTTACACGCTTGAACACTAAGTACTATTAGGATATATCCAAAAACAACATAAATTTCTTCCTTTTATATCTACTAAGGAAACAAAGTTTCCAGGTATCGACAACAAAGCTTCACCTGCCAGACAGAAGGCATATACTCATGATATGGAAAATTCTGATGATTCCTTGTTACATTTCTTGAATCTCTTTCATCTTGCCCATCATCCTTCGTTAAATTTCTGGAACCAAAGAAACTATCAGCAACTAAGCTAGATTTGAGATCTGAACAGCAAATATTACCTAAAATCCTGTTAGCAGATAATCAATTTGTCAACCATACAAATGCAAGAGACACAACAAATTGCTGTTTTACAGAGAAAGCACATGTCTTGCTATTACACATTCCTGGTGAGGTTAGAAATTCTGCAGGCGTCTATTCTATTTGCATATTAAAGGTACAAACCTCAAAATTGCCATAACTACTGAATGACTCACCGTTTCAACACATTTGAAGGTGTAGGATAGCTATCCCCAAATATGGTTGATTTTGTAGCTATAATAAGCATGCGATGAAACTGCATAAGTTTTTTAGTCTCCCTAACTACAGCCTCCGACACAGTCTGCAGAAAAAGTTTTTTCCTGCATCAAGTATTACATTTGCATGTCAAAATCAAGCAAGTCTTGATCATGCATTACATCTAAAGCATCATTTATATATATGCACTCACATATAACTAGTTATGACTCCATAAAACAGTGTATGTCCAGACATCAAGGGCCGTTCAGAATCTAAAGAGACCTGATTGCATAGAGGACTCAGAGAATATATATATATTCTAGAACTAGGGAATATTACCCAATTGTTATCCGCACACCAAACTAATATTCAAGTTAACCATTTGATGTGAGAGTTATGCCTGTCATTGCAGCTTGGGTTGCAGAAAATGACAACCCAAAGAAATCAGTTTTGGGATGAATTTAGTAGATACCCAAATAGAACCAGATATTGTACACCCCTACAGTTGGCATGTAGATACAAACTTGCTGCAAGACTAACTTTGCCTTTTATAGATAGGACACAAGACATTATTTGATATACACAATATATCCCTATTTATCTTCTGTAGCTTTTGACAATCTCTTTGATTCAAAAGTAAATAAAGGGTTAAAAAAACTAAAATGATGCATACACATTACAGCTACAATGAATTAAGGCAAAGGTTTGTGACAATCATCTAACATACTGATTAATCCATGATCCTCAACTCTTGTACTTAAAAATGAAGAAAACTAGCACAGAGATCTATTCTCCATGAGCTGCCAATATAAAGTTAACTTTTTTATTCTCACATCATAATGTAAAGTCTCTAGGAAAAATTAGATGTTGCCAATCACGGCATCTATTTTAATCCCAAAAGTCTGTGAAAGAACTTCTAGGTTTATTTGTCAAGGCAATAAAGCAGAAAAAAAATTAAAAAAAAAAAGACAACAACACATGCATCAATTACCTTTCATTTCCTTTCAGAGGCAAGAATGTTGAGGCACGATCTACCCAATGGAAAGCTCCAATGCTGTAAAATATGCTTGCATTAATCAAAATTTAATAAATAAGATCAGACCTTAACTTCAGATTTATTGTTGGCATGAACATAGTTAACAATACAAGATCATCCATACTAACATTAACGACAACATCAAAAGTGATCAAAGGTTTTTCTACCAAAAAGGGGGGGAGAAGTGATCAAAGGTTTGAGAAGATAGTAAGATACTGAAAGCAGAGCTCCAACTTTCCCTTCAAACCACATTGAATTTCTCCAAGATTTACATATTAAAAATTAGTTCCATAACATCTAGAAGTTGCTTGCAATATGTCTCATCAATTAAGAAAAGCTAAAAATGATAAGGTCAAATATGCTGGAAGCAAGAGATTAAACAAACTCAAGGTTAAAGAGAAAAGAAATAGTAAAATAGGGTCTGATTTTGAAAGACCTAGAATCTCATTGCAATTATTACATACACTATATTGATGATTTAGTTATATAAATGTGTCACGAAGTTAAGAACTGCACGAGTTCAGTAAAGCAGAAGCAATTCATTAAGAAAGGTGATATTTAAATTAGTATTTTGGGTTTCATTTATATTGTAGGATTGATTGTAATTTTCAGCTTTCAGGGGTATTTTTGGTCATTTTTGCAATATTTTATTAATTTTCATATTTCCAGGTCATGGATGGTTTATGCTATTTAGGGATTGAAGAGTCTTAAGGTCCAAGTAGTACCTATAGCTGTGAATATGAGGGAACAAAATGTTTCATTGCTCAATAAAAATATTCACTTATTGAAATGCAGACCTTCCGTGCCTTGTCAGTATGACAGAATTCTACTTCTAAATAAGGGGAGGTAACTCTAATTTCATTATAAATAGGGTTTTCAATTAATGTCTGATTAATTAACAAATTTCATTCTAAGCCTATTATTTAGTTGTAGCAGCAAAGCTTTTATTTGTTTTCTGAGTTATGGAATTATTGCATCATTCACTATACATACACAATATTCCATTTGTAAAGAACAGTAATTTATATAGCATTCCAATGAAATGATAGAAAGGCAGAAAATTTTCTCATTCACAGTACAGAGACAACTAAAGACATAATAGTAATAACTTTGCCTGAACTGAATAGATAAGAAAACATGTATAAACAAGACATAAAAGTACAGTACATTTCAACAGTAGACAATCATCACCAATGATATGATCAATCGTTCTCAAGCTATCCAGGAAACTCCAGATTTTCCATTCCTCTCACCTTACCCAATGATCCCACACCCACAGCCTCACACATACAGTCCTCCGCATTAACTATTCAAAAAAGGGAAACAAAAAAGGAAATAGGTAAAACACAGAAACTAACCTGTCAATCATGAGCAGGTTAAGACCATTACAAAACCCATGTGCTTCCTTCTCCTTTTCTAAGCGATAATGTAATGTCTGATGCACAAAGCAAACTAAATTCATAAAGTGAGGGGAGAGTAAAATTTAAACAGTGATACTCCAACGCATGTAATAGTCTATCAAATAAGCAGTTTAACAATAAGGTTTGAACCATAAAAAGGAGAGAATAAAGGTTTAAAGAGACAATACTCATATTGATTGGTTCATGAAAAAAAAACTTGTATGATAAATATTTTTTAATTGATTATTTTCTACAGTAATCCCCTAAAAAACTTCCATAATGGTACTTCTTCCTCTCAAAGAGTAAGAGTACAAAAGATATGTGCTGCATGTATGTAGTGATTACCATCCCAAACACCAAATACCACGAAGGGGAAAAAAAGAAAACAAACAAACAGAAATCAATATCTGCTTCTGCATCTCAGCAAATTCTTCCGTACAAGCAGTAAGCTCATATTAAAAATTGTTTCATTTGTTTCCATTAATTTCCTTTCATTTTAATTTAAGAGGTATATTAAATTGTCCAAAAGAATGTTCAAGCAGAAGCAAACAAAGTAATCATTTTAAGAATAGTGGCTACAGAAATAACAATATCCTATCTGAAAGTTGCCTAAAAACTACATAATTGCAGGGTAGAATCTTAAATTTAAATATTTGGATAAAACATTTCTAGTGAATGATAATTCCTTACCTTGAGAGTTTGAAGGAATTCAAAAGTGTTTGAACAACGGATATACAGAAAGCGACTCATGCATAATTTATATAAGTTTTCATCATAATCTTGATTAGCTGTCCCTGTTTTGTCAGAGAAACATATATCATCATCCTCATAATCACAAAATGTTGCAGGGAAAAAAGAAGCTTACATTTAGGTAGATAGAGAGAGAGAGACGTGGGAAAATAACAAGCAAGCACCAAAAGTTATTGAGATTAGGATGCATGTATTTCAACCCTCAAATATGATGTTTTGCTTATTATTAGGTTATTAGTGGTTCTTGGCACTTCTTGATCCATGCTCACTTGTTTAAAAAGCAAAAGTTCATACAGAATAAAACATTCTAAACTCCTCTTAAACAATAAATGATTAAAATAAAGCAATATCATTCAATTCTCTATTTTATATTCTTACAAAAACAGGAAAAGAGGAGAAAAATGTTTGACAACTGACCAAACAGAAAACAACCAATACAATGGAATTGTAGATTGTGGCGATAATCATTTTTCCACAAGAAATGCTTCATAAGCAACAAAACCATAACACGCCAAATGGGGTTTCATACCATGAGTAGAGAAACTATAAAAGACAATGCCCCAAGGATAGGAAGAAAATAAAAGAACAACATTGAACAAACACAACTTGTAAATTAAATGGATTAAGAAAAATAATGAATAGAAAGATACCAGTAACCCAAGCAGACATGTAAACGTGTCAGGTAAAGATTAAAATACCTGTCTACTGCTCAGAATATCTCAAGTCTAGATTTCTCTACAATATGAAAATTGAATGTGACATTTGAGATGCACAAATCTTCTAATCAATTGCTATAAATGTGTGGTTAAATTTTTAAATTCTTTTGTCACAGAGGAAAATTTGGTATAAATCAGAGAGAAGAAAACCATCTTTTCAAACTCATGAATGGACCAAATGCCAATAAAATAAATACATACATACATACATACATATATATATATATAAAAGAAGTTTCCATCAGCTCTTCCAAAGATTAAAATAAAACATATTTTTTAATCAATTATGTCAGAAAAGCAGAAGATAAAAAGATGACATTGATGCAACATAAACTTCCCATATTTGGAGTTCAAAAATCCCAAAATTATAGAATTGCAAGTCGAAGGATTAATGATTCAGAAAAAGTCATATGTCAATCACAAAATTGGCAAATGTTGAAACTAAGCAATACAACAGAAGAAGCATATGAATAAACTCGCAAAATAAATAAATTTATGTGAGCATGTTCTCAAACCAAAAAAGTTTCAGATATCACAAATGTGATGATTGTTGGAAATGAGCAGACATTGAAGCATAGATGATACATATATGTCTAAAGAATCAAAAGATGCAGCTTACCACCAGCTTCAATAATCCGATGAATCAGCATTTCTGACATTCTCATAATATCAAACCGACAATCAAGGTCAACAAACACTACCAACTGATCCAAGCCTCCATATTCCACCCCATTCCAATTTTTGGGAAGAATACAGCCAATTGCAGTCTACATGGAACAATAAGAATATCAAAGCATGACATGTGATGCAAGCAAATAAGCCTCTGTGTCTAATTGACATAAATTAAATTCACTAACTCTAACATACAAACATGGAAACAGAGACTAACATCATTATAAAAGGGAGATGTTACCAACGGTAATTTAAAGATAATATTGCAAGTTTGCCTCTCAAAAACATCCTTTTCAGTCACCAACAATGCAACAGTTCCTCCTTATTCTCGCAAAAGCAAGCCATAGCCAGGGAACTTGGACACATTTGGAAATTTGTACCAAAATTAAGTGAATATCAATAGCATAGAGATAATATTAATTTGCTTCTTGATAACAAACTTTCTTTTGAGCCATAAGGCACAAGTAATCAACTGCTAAAAAATACATAAAAGGTACAAATTAAGAAAAACTACTTTCTTCATCTTCTATCCTTAATCAAACTTAAAATGTACTGAAGGTCATTTTTTCTGCATTTACATGAATTAAACAAGATCCTCCATAAACGATTGTACTAATTGAAATTGGCATTCAAATCACATGATTTAGGTTAATTATTCATTGTGACAATCAAAAATGATAATAGAAGTGATCTGTACCATTTATTTTACTTAATTGACATGTGGGATCAACGTAGTACCTACGAAATGCACGGCCAAAAGTATCAAAGTAATTAATTATGCATGTGATATTGGTAACACTTCAGGTATTGAATAATTAGCCCATGATTTGTGTTTTATCTCTAAAAAGAAAGAAATGGGGAATATATCCTTAGGATTGTATTTCGATGCATGGATAGGATAACAGTTAATTTTATTTCAATTTTCTTTCACATGATCAACTATTCAATTGAAAAAGCATAGTCATGTGATCTTGAAATGTTGGACCTATGAGTTATTGCTCTATTAGATGAGGAAATCTTGTGATACACTCCTCAAACTTTCTGATTGAATTATGAGAGCAACTTGTTAATTATCAGATTCAATTAACTAAAACAACAAATGGTACAATTTTCAGATGTAACAATATCATATTCAAATACCTTCTACTAAATTAATTTCTCCAACCCAAAATCCTAAATCCCTAACGAATTTTACCACCTAAATTTCTAAGATAGTATTCCAACAGTCATAACAATGACGGAAACGAAAATTGAAGTTCAGAATTAGAACCTGAATCAGAATATGTGTTTTCGCAGAAGATGAGGGACCAACGAGCTCGACCACGTTACCGACGCGAAAAGGAACCCTATGAAGAGGGGGTAGAAGTGAGAAAGGTCGCGGAACCCTAGCAAGCATCTCCTGGGCACTTTCATCCCCTCCAATCCACCTTTTGAGCACCGTTATGTCGTTCATTTGAATTCTTGTGGTAACAGAACCGTTAGGGTTTTGAGTGGGAGAGTGAATATCTAAATGGTATATAAAAACTCTCCAAGAAACCAATAAATAACGAAATTGAGTTCCTCTGTTGCGTAGGCGGCGAAGTCAGAGGGCAAAGCAGCTGCTGTGGCCAACTTAAGGAAGCAAAGTTCGCACAAGATCGAAGATAGTACTTTATGAAAAGAAAGCGATTGTTGCCAGAGTTGATGGTGGCGTTGGCATTGCGATTATGGCTGTGGAAAGCCTGGAGCTTGCCTCCAGTCCTTCAATGGCATTCATCCTTACTTTCTCCCTTAGCGGGGAGCAAATGTTTCCAATTTCCTATATGGGTGTATTGACGCAACGGCTATAAAATAATATTATTTAATAAATAATTTTATTTTTTTAAATCAATGCGGGATTTAGGGTTTAGGATATTTAAAGAAATTTTGAAACAATATATTTGCTTTGGATATTTAAAGAGAATTGCTGAACATATTTTCTGTACATATTCTTATAATCGAATAATCTAATCGTATCTGAAAGTCGCATTTATTTGGTGTTAACTTTTGCTATCAATTATAAAAATAGTTGTATTTTTGTAGTGGTGACATTTATTATTGTATTTTTAAATGACATATGACAGTATAAATTAAAATTTTATAAATTAAATTATATTAAATTTTAAATATTAATTTAAATGCTCATTGATAAAAAAAAATTTATAAATCCATTACATGGATTAAGAAAAGAAGGACTGGGAAATCTTAAATATCCAATAAGAAGGATTAGAAAATCTTAATAATGAAAAATCAAATTAATACAATATAATAGGTAATAAAATTTTAAAAAGCAATGATATAAAAAATTAGGATTAATATGTAAGAAGGATTAGGAAATCTTATATCCAATAAGAAAGATTAGGAAATCTTAATAATGCAAAAAGCAAATTAATACAATACAATTAAATTTGAAGAAAAAACGGTTACTCAAATTTTAATTTGAGTCGAATCATAATTAAATTTAAGAAAGTTGCAATGGAGTGAGCAAATCAAGATAATCTTATAAACAAATCACAATTAAAATCAAATTATATATTACAACTACATATATTTTACCAATTACCAAATCAAATTAATACAATATACAAATAATCTTTTCATACTTTTTCTTTTAATTTTATTGGAGTGCATATATCCTACTCTATATATATTGCAATTATATATTTTACCCATTACTGAATCAAATTAATACAATATACAATTAATTTCTTAATACATTCCAATAAATTTTGAAAAAGATGGTCAATGATAGGTATTGTTGTTTATGGAAATTAGGGCAAGTTTTTTTTTGTTACAACTCAACTGATTTTCCTTTTTCCTGTAGACTTGTGGTTTAAAAGTGAGCACTCGGTGTAAGGGATGAGACACAACTATAAACAAAACATTGGGAAAAATTAGAGGTATGTCCTAATCTCATACATTTGTTTTCATCTATCTTTCTTAATTTGTGTCATTTTATGCATGAAAATTAGTTCTTTTTATTAAAAATATTTTTATGAGCAAGCTGTGATCTTAGATGTAGAAATAGGAATTATGTACATCTCGGGTATAGTCCCTCAAAAAATTTCTAAGAAAGCAAAATCTGGAAAGCAAGCAAAGTTTTGCTAGATTATCATTTTATGATTTAAGTTTTTAGGATTTTGGATTAATAGTTTAAAATTTAAAGTTTATTCTTTTTTTTTTTTTGGTGTGTGAAAAGAAAAGAAATAAAAACAATACAACCTAACAAAGGAAATAATAAAGGAAACACTAGAACAACTATAAGCTTAGCTGACAGCCAACGCGGGGGTTGTTCCAGAATTATAAAATCAAAGCTATTCTTGGTTGCCTCCTTAGCAATTTGATCAACGTATAAGTTGGTTTCATGGAAGATATAGTGAAACTCAACTACTCAATTTTTATTTATGAGTCATTTAATGTCATGAATGAGAGCTCCCAACTTGTGTGTGTTTGACTTATTCAAACTTAGTAGATAAATAATATCCATACAATTAGTTTCGATATGGAGGACATGAATATCCTTCTGCCAAGCTAAGGTAAGACCATTGAACAATAAATAGCTTCAAGTTTAATATTTTGGGATTTAAAATTTAGTACTGTTTTAAGATTTTAAAGATTTAAGGTTTTATAAGTTTTGATTTTTAAAGTTTAGAATTTAGCACCTTGAAATTTAGAATTTGAATTTTAGAGGTTTGGGGTTCATGATTTTATATTTCGAGTTTAGTATCTATAGAATTAGAATTTAATGTTTTAAATAGGGATATAAGATTTAGAATTATTTTGTTAATATATATATTAATTGATTACAATCAAAAACAGATTTTTTGCTTCACAATTTGGCATTACTTACTAATTCATTTCATCGAGATTAATATGTACTTAGAAAAGTCACTAATGAAAAATCCTTCAATATTAAACCAAGTTCACACCGCTACTCCCATGCAACGATGCAGGTTCGAATAACTATTAAAAATAATTATTATATTATGTTGTGAGGGTTTATTGCGAGGGAAGGGTGAGAATCAGATAGCCAGAAAAGGAGCCAGCAAGGTCTGGGCTTATAGGGCAAGGTATGGGCTTTGTGAGCTTTCTTTTGGGTACTCTAGGTCCATAACATAAGCCCCCTAGGTCAGAAGGTCCACAAGTCGAGCTTTCGAACTAAAATTTTATACTAGAATGTACATATAACCAGAATGTTGTGAGGGTTTATCGTGAGGGAAGGATGAGAATCAGATAGCCAGAAAAGGAGCCAGCAAGGTCTGGGCTTATAGGGCAAGGTATGGGCTTTCTTTTGGGTACTCCAGGTCCATAACATAAGCCCCCCAGGTCGGAAGGTTGACGAGTCGAGCTTTCGAACTAAAATTTTGTACTATAATGTACATATATGATCACCTTGTGCAGTCCGGAAGCCTTGATCGTCTTCTAGTGTAGCCCGATTATCTTTTTGGGATGTTAACTAGTCTCCCATGAATGTGCTAGTTGTTTAACAACGTGGGTTGAGGTTTTATGGGCTCGGTGCAGGTGGCATGGGCCTGGGTTGGTTGACCATATGCAACTCAGGTCGAAAGCCTAGGTTTCACCTTCCAATTGTAAATACTGATTTAAAACGACCATTTTTATTAAAACTGTGTGATGTTATTTGCTACCGTTTTTGTTGATTACAGCTACAAATCAAACACAGCTTTGTTCATCTGCTAAAGGGAAGTCAGTAGAAAGGCTATGATCCAATTTACTTAATTTCCAAGTAACGACGGCAGAAAAGGGTAATAATAGTCTGATGGACTAGATTGCAGAAACCATTTGCAGTCTTTTAGCATACATCATATCAGTCACTGCAGCTTTCGGCAGTCGAAGTTACACACAGGAAAATAGAATTCTTTCTTTTTATTTTTAATATTCTCTTATCAAAGTGCCATTATTCCCTCAAATTTTCTCTTACTCAGTTCTAACAACGATAATGTTAAACCTTCTTGAATAAGTGAAGCACATGTTAATCATAGACAAATAAAAACAAAAGCACTATTGAGTCTACCAGCAGAATTAATTTTCTCAGAAATTTATAACTTAGTAGTAGTAGAAGAGGGAAACATTCAAATCACTTTGGTTGACGAATCCCTTTTATCACCTTCATTAGTTTCTACATCCATTCGGATAGGCTGAAGTTGTTGATTTCAAATCACAGGTTGGAGATGGCTAGAGATCCTCTGGATCTGAGGTTTTATGTGGAGTCGGAGGACGAAGAGAGTCTAAAGTTTGCTTTAGTCGAGGAGATAGTAAAGGAATGCCTTGGGTTTGATGGAGTAAGACTAAGAAGGGAAATTAGTATGAGCAATTGGGATGTTGAGTTTCTCAATGATGATCAGGTTCTGCAAGCTCGTCTTAATGGTCATTGTACATTCGAGATTGGAAAGAACATTGGGGCTTAGAGAATTTCAACTTAAAAATCGGTGCGTCTTTGCACTTTTTGCTTATCGCTGTGAAAGTTTTAGCCTAGGTTGTCTATTTTCTTCTCAAGAAAGCTTTTAATTAGCAACTCTAATTTTTTATGCCAATGAAGCGCACAACGAAAACCGTGCCCCTTAAGAGCTGGTCCTCCAGCTCGACCAACTGAGCTAAGGTTGGACTTGTTCATATTTAGGTCGAAATAAATATTTAAACGAGATCAAACGAAAGTTAAAAGTTAACATTTGGTCGGGGGAGGACTCGAACCAGGGGCCTAAGCCTGGGACGCTCCCCTCTGCCAACCGAGCTACAGGTCGGGTTGGTGATAATTGTTTCGAGAATAAATAAATATTAAACAAGCGCTTTAGATAAATAAGTAACTGACCGACCTGGTTTAGATTCAAACCTGGGACCCAAGGGTTTGAGCACTCTATTAGACCAACTGAGCTACAGTCAGACTTGGTGATGTTCGGTGGGAGAATGAATTTTATAAACAGAATTAAACAAATGCTTTAAATAATAAAATTTACCGACCTCTGGGTGGATTCGAACCAGGGACCTCCGAGTTTGCCGACCGTCCACACTGCCAACCGAGCTAAGGTTAGCTCGGGGTTAATCGAGTCGGGAACAAGTATTAAACAATTGAATAAAACTTTAATGAAAACATACATGTAATTGAACCAGCGTGGATTCGAACCTAGAACCCGAGCGAGCGTTTGCCCCTTTGCTCTACCAACTAAGCTCAGGTCATTTTTTATGAAATATAGTTCGGGAATGAATATTAATATGGGAGAAAATCATTTTAATAAAAATTCCGACCTGAGTGGGTTCGAACCCCTGACCAAAGGATTCTAGCACTTCGCACCACCA
Organism: Bauhinia variegata; assembly: GCA_022379115.2. NCBI lineage: Eukaryota > Viridiplantae > Streptophyta > Magnoliopsida > Fabales > Fabaceae > Bauhinia > Bauhinia variegata. The sequence continues at coordinate 8,534,174 of CM039426.1, forward strand.
ACCGAGCTAAGGTTGGGTCGATGATGTTTGGGTCGAGAACAAATATTAAAACAATCAAATAAACTTTAAATAATGAAACATACCGACCTTACCACAGATTTGAACCAAGGACCTGAGCAAGTGATGACTATCGCTCAACCAACCGAGCCAAGGTCAGCTTGGTGATATTTCGGTCGGACATAAATATTAAACAAGTAAATAAACTTTAATAAAAACATACCAACTAACCATGGATTCGAACTTGGGACCCGAGCAAGTGATGACCGCCGCTCAACCAACCGAGCCAAGGTCAGTTTTGATGAAATTTAGATCGAAAATAGATATTAAAGTGGAAATAAATCACTTTAATAAAAATGCTGACTCGAGCGAGGTTCGAACCCCCAACCTAAGGATGGCGCTCCGCTCTACCAGTTGAGCTAAGGTTGGAATTGGTGATATTTGGATCAGGAAATAATATTAAAGCAGAAACAAATAACTTTAATAAAAATTTCGACCCAAGCAAGGTTCGAACCCTCGACCTAATCCAAATGATGATGGCCGCTCAACCAACCGAGCTAAAAGGTCGACTTAGTAATGATGGGTGGGAGAAAAGAAACTTAAAACAAAATTAAAAAAAAAAAAAAAAAACACTTTTAGGTAATAAAACTCACCGATATGAACACTTATTTGAACCAGTTGAGTGGCTCGAGCCCAATGACCAGTGCGGCGAAGCAAAGAATGAAGAGATAAATTTGGATGAAAATTAAAATTTTTTGGAGAGAGAAATAAGCTTTGATTTTGTTGAATATGAGTGGGACTTACTCTTCTTTTTCCAGCTCTAACATCCTTCTCATTTTACCCAAGATCTCTCGATCTGAAGCTTGGAACAAGCACTTGGTGAATTCAAGCACCCAAAAGGGGAAGATGGAGATGGAGTTTTGTTGTGGCTGTGATTTGTGCCATTGTAAATGTTTGTGGAGAAACTACCCCCAAAGCAACGATGGATGCTGTTGGGGCTGCTATTGTGGTTGTTGGAGAGTAGAATAATTCCATTGAGGCGAGGAAGTAGCCAGAGGAGGTGGCGGCTGCGGCTGTGTTCATCCACGCTCACCGCACCAATGTTGTGAGGGTTTATCGTGAGGGAAGGATGAGAATCAAATAGCTAGAAAAGGAGCCAACAAGGTCTGGGCTTATAGGGCAAGGTATGGGCTTTGTGGGCTTTCTTTTGGGTACTCCAGGGCCATAACATATTATATAATAATTAAAAAAATTTAAAAGATACAATTTGTAATTTTAAAATTTGAATGAAATAAAAATTCAAATTAATTTTTAATATTCAATTATATAGTAATTAAAAATATTTGAAAGATAAATTTTATGATTTTAAAATTTGAATAAAATAAAATTTTAGATTATTTTTTTAATCTTCAATTATAGAGTAATTTAAAAATATTTAAGAAATAAAATGTATGATTTTAAAATCTGAATAAAATAAATTTTTAGAAAATCTAATCTAAAATATAATATCCAAAATTTAATATATTATTATAAAAGTAGAATGTTGAGAGCCTATGATAAGGGAAAAAACATAATGATAATGGGGTGGGGAGTATATTTCATGTCCCATTATTGCAAGGAATTAGGAATGTTGAGAGCCCACTAATTTTTTTTTAAAAAAAATTAAAATTTTGAGAAAATAAATTTTAAGCTATTATTTTTTAAAGCTACTCGCCCACCCATTAAAATAGACAATTTTAACAGTTATTTTTAGGCTATGCAATTATTATTTTTTTGCTACACAGTAATGTTTTTCTTAAATAAATCTCTTATTTCTATTTTCTCTTTCCAAATCTTTTAAACTTTTATTGTGAATAAAGTGACTTATAATAAGAGTATTAAACTTCTTTCCTTTATTTTTTTTTCTATTCATTAAAATATAAAAAGATAAAATATTTTCTTTTCACTTCTTTTTACCCTCTATTCTTTTCTTACATTTTCTCTCTTCACCCAAACATAATAGAAAGCCTAAAATTTGGATATTCTCATAAATGTAATTTACACACCAATTTTTGCACATTTAGTTATATATCTATTTATTTTAGTTATTTTATAATAATAAAATTATAAACATAAAATTAAAAAAAAATAAAAAACAATAGAAATGTAAAAAAAGAGAGTATCAAAGTGTGTGTGTATAAGTGATTGTGCACCTATTTTTAAATAATATAAATACCATAATCTTCAATTTGAGCAAATAATCATGAAAATGCTCAAAAAAAAAAAAAAAACAATCAAATGCTATCATCTTAGTGATTTATGTTCATCAAATGAAAGCTATACAATAATATTTCCCATCTAGTAATCAATAATATTATATTTGCACATATGATTATAAGTTTCTGGACACATGATAGATTACTTTCTCTTAAGCTTTTAGTATTTTTTTTTTTCTTATTAGTTACTATATTACCATTTGTTTTCCTAATTTTGGCAGCCCATGCTCTACCTTAAATTCTTCGTGCCTAAACATTGTGAATAAGAACCAAACTATGCTTATTAGCAAACTATATGATCGTAGCATAATGGATATCAAATATTTAGACGAAAAAAACTCAAATAAAAACCAGCTTGGGCTTGGGTTTTAACTTTGGAGATTACTTTAGATACTCCATATTATATGAATTTACAGTAATATCTTTCAATTAAAATTAATGTGCTTCTTCAATCATAAAAATAGAAAATGCACTCTCAATTGTCACCGACATCACTCGTGCACTTGAATTGATCATTTAGTAAAAAGAGATACATTATGTTTCTTTCTTTTTAATTTTTAGTCCTCTCTCCCCTTTTCCATTCCATTTTCCTAGATCAAAAACCTCACACACTCCCCATTTTATTGGATTGATCATTCCAATATAGTACAAAGAGATACATTTTGTTTCTTTCTTTTTAATTTTTAGTCCTTTTTGTGACTGAACTTGAAAAATAAAGAAAAAATGTTAAAATCAAGCTAAACGGTAACATTTTTTATAAAACATTTTGTAGGTTTGGGAAGATGGGATATTTTTGGAATAATTTTGTTAAAATAAAACAGGGAAGCATGTCGAGAAAAATTAGTGTGTTCAGCAATTCTCTTCAAAACTTTTGAGCTCATTTAAAACCAAGCCCTCATCAGGCTAAACTAATTAACGCCTTGTTCATGTTGTTGTTTAATTCTAGAGTCCCTATAAATTGCCAGTGGTATCTAGGGAATAGCCTGGATCCCAGCCATGGCATAGGTAAAGGCATCTTTGTTAAAAATTATAAATCAAATGAAAAGGGCAAAAGCATGCACATCCTAATACATTGATCTGTCAGTGACAACACTCAGTTAATTAATGTCAAAGTAGAGTCTGGTCAGTTTTAATAACCACATTTAATAACAATACAGGCTACACAAACTTACACATTCAGGGTTCCACAAGTGTATGAGGCAGGACCGAATTAATTTTATGAAAACCCTTTGCTCCCATATGATACAATAAATGAAGAGATTTGCATTTAATCTCCACTTGCACAGCCCTTACAACCACAGTGAACACATTCTATGACTTTCTCCTCCCTGAGGTGTTTGGGCACCCGACAAACACAAGTGGTGGCAAAATTGTGATCCCGTGGCTGAATGCACCTCAGACAACACAGACGTTCATAACCAGGCTACAAGACAAACAAGAACAAGATTTTTTATAATCTTTTGAAAACAATCAAAGATTCTGCAATTGAAAGAAAACAAATATTATGTGAAAATCACCCTTTTCATAAATCCAAGGGTGGATACAGCATTTTTAAAATGCCCAATGTTTTAGCAATGTCCAAGAAAATCCAATTTATTCATTATAACTATAATAATACAAAGTCTATGTGCGGTTGAGGAAATCACAAGGTGGCAAGCAATAGTCATATTTGTTTGTCAAAAGAATACTTTCAACATTTTTTGCTTGCCACTTGCCAGTGGCAATACCATTACTATAACAAGTTGCTTCTTGAGGAAAATACTAAGTAGTAAAAGCTTTTAATATGCATTTAGGAATAATAAGTGAGTGTTGATCAATTGTTGAGCAAAGTGAGCATGGCTAACAATCTTTGTTTTCATATTATGGTGTCCCAATCAAAGAATACATAAATTATTTCAAAGAGCAAAACAAAAGAATAATTCATGAGGCTTACCTTCTTCCATTTTGCAATTAGACTGCAATCAGCATATCCTTGGTCTAAACAGAATTCATACAATTCCTTAGAAATTTCTTTCCTCCGGTGGTAGAGGTCAAATATGTAACGGCTCTTTTGATGTGCAATCTTGAATATTGGCCATAATGCCTCACATTTTCTCTTACCATCATGTGGATCATTTTCAGCTGTCAGAGATAAAACCCAATTTCAGAGCACTTCCCAAAGAATTTAAAAGTTAAAGATGAAAAACATGTAAGATACCAACCTTCTCTCATCTTTGCTTGAAGTTCACGGAGTGTAGGCTCAATCAACTCCCAGCCATCTGGATATTTAACGCGGTTTGTTTTTACTTTTGGCATTTTTTTTTCCTGTCAGAGTGAATAAAATAGCCAAAAGGTCAGTTGCCATAATTTCTGCCAAGCAATGTATACAACATTGACATTTAAAGTAGATAAAATTTGAAAATCCATCAAGTTAATAGTTGAGATGCAAAAATCATTGAAGGTTGCAAAACAAAAACCATTTAACAGAAAATTTATGCTCAACATCATTAGCTCACATAAAACCATAAGTATTCTTTGCAAAATACAAGCTACTAAGAGTTTGCAATTTTCTTTAAAGAAAAAGTCAAATTTTCAATCCTTGTCCACGGTTAACAAATAATTGAAAAAGATAGACAAATAGTTAGCATCTACGGATAATCTAACTTAAAATCAAGTCCAGCCTACCATGAAAACAATCTATCAGATCTTAAAATGAACGGATTATGCTCAGAGTATATGAATAAAACTAAAGATCCTCAGCATGAAACCGAACCAGATTTGCTAATAATGAGACAAGTGACCCATTCTAGCAAGATTAGAGAGAGTGAGCCATACCTGTAACAACTAAGAACAGATAGAGATTCGGAGAGGGAGGCCAATAGTGACAGGTACGAAGCGAGAGATATTTCTGAAGGTAGAGAGCCCTAGAAAGATTTATATATTGGAGCGGGAGAGCGAGAGTATGTATATAAACGTATCTATGGTCCCCGTAAGTTCCCTTCTTTTCAATCGCGAATCACCGGATACCGTCGGTTGGAGTCTACTAAGGGTGGAGATTTCGGTCTTTGATTACGGAGGTTTCTAATTTAAATTTGAGGGTAATTTTATTTGATATATCCTGTAAAAAAAATGTATGAGAAATTTTATTATTAATAATTAAATAATTAATTTAATATAAAATAAATTATAAAATTACTTATTCAAATATTATAACGTAAATCTTAAAAAAGAGTAATATATCAAATTAATTTAAAATATTATATTTTAAAGTTATAAAATTATCTATATCTAAATAATATTTGACAAATAATTTTATATATTTTATTATTTTTTTTATTATACATTTTTTTTTTTTACTTTATTTGCGTTCTGTTTTTCCCTCTTCTTCTCCTTTTCTTTTTATGGTAACTAGTTTTGCACCCGAAAAAAAAAATTAAATTAAATATTATAAAATAAATCTTAAAAAAGAGTTATATATCAAATTAATTTAAAATATTATATTTTAAAGTTATAAAATTATCTATATCTAAATAATATCTGACAAATAATTATACATATTTTATTTTATTTTTTCTTTTATTATGCATATTTTTTTTTTACTTTTTTAGCGTTCTGTTTTTCCCTCTTCTTCTCCTTTTCTTTTTATGGTAACTAGTTTTGCACCCGAAAAGAAAAAAACTAAAGTTGAAAGCTTCATGGCCATGATGGGAATCGAACCCGTAGTGACTTGAACCAAGGCCAAACACGCAGCCAATAAGCTGCGAACACATTTATGTCTCGTGACTCGTTCTTTTTTTTCATAAAATAAATAGATTGATAGTTTAATGCATTTTTCTCTCATACTATAAATCAATATATTAAATTATACTTATACGAATAAATTTTTTTGAGAATACTTATTAATTTTCTTATAGTAATAGTAATTATTGTTATATATGGATAAAACATGATAGCTGAATTTTTTTTGATAATTATATGTATGATCTAAAAAAATCAGAGTTACGTTTATTTAAATTTTCATATTATAGTGAAATGAAACAAGTGATATTCATCAATTTTATCTCCTATTTATGTCATGATAATCTCATTTATTGTGCCCATCTTTTATCTCAACATAAATTAAGATATTATGCTATTAATTAATCAATTATATATGGCATATGGATGTTAAAGTGTATTTGAGTGAATATTTTACCTTTGTTTTAAATTATATATTTTGTTTAATAATTTTGAATTTTGAAAAAAATATATACATATATACATATATATATATATATATATATATATATATATATATATATATATATATATATATATATATATATATATATATATATATATATCATTTTAGTAGTATTTAATTTTTTTTACAAATCAAGAGAAAGTGATGATGTGCTATACAAAGATTTAATAAAAATTATTTGAAATTGAGTTGTAAGTATGAGCTCTTTATATTTTGTGATCTTATTTAATATGATTCAATTTAGCTTACTATATGAGTTATATTAGTAAATGCATATTATGTGAGCTAAGGCCTCTTGTTACTCTTTTGAAAAAATAATACTTGAATCAGAGTCTGACTTAAAACACCAATAAATTAGTACAAAAATTATAAACACCATACTTGGAGATAGTTAGATAACCTACAACTTGAATAGATATCAATTCCCAATCCAAGTTACATGATAAAAGCCAAACCATTAACCCAGGAAATTCATGGCAATTAACAATTGACAGAACATTTTAAATTCCATCTCAAAGCTTCTTAAAATCCTGAGATATAACTTGAATATTCTACTGAAACTTCTCTTCCTATTAACCAGCTTAGGCATGAAGTGTCCGGCTAGAATTCTCATATATGCTTTCTATGTCACTCACTGGAACATTTAGATTTATAAAAAATAACATAACACTAATCCAGAAGGAAACAGTGAAAGAAAGTTAAAAATTTCCTCAAAGTGAAGCCATTACAGGGGAAATTTGAACTTGGCGTTGGCCATTTGGATTAGTTTTTCACACGATTTCAAGAAAATCACGGAATTAATGAAAGGGAATGAAATTGTGAAAAGACAAGCAGAGGAGAACGCCGAGAAAAATGATGAGAACAAAGATGGGATTTATTATACAAATTACCAGAGAATCTTCCAAAAAGATAATACCCACTAGAAAATTATGCTTGTAAGGCTTGTTGCCTGTTTAGGCTTGGTAGGCCCTATGTAACAAAAATTGATTCAAGAACACATCACAAAATTTCTACCTAACTTGGTGTTTACCTACTTTTTTAAACTATTCGACTAGGTTAGAATTGAAGATACATGCATCTTTTCCGATTCACTTAATCTACATCACTAGTTGCTAAATTAATGAATCAACTAGTCAGTTGGGATCCTAATTAAACCTAACATGTTCATTTGAGCTAAGGCCTCAGCCTTGTTTCTCTCATAAAAAAATAATACTTGAATCAGAGTCCGACTTAAAACACCAATAAATTAATACAGAACTTATAAACACCATACTTGGAGATAGTTAGATAACCTACAACTTGAATAGAAACGAAAATTGAAGTTCAGAATTAGAACCTGAATCAGAATATGTGTTTTCGCAGAAGATGAGGGACCAACGAGCTCGACCACGTTACCGACGCGAAAAGGAACCCTATGAAGAGGGGGTAGAAGTGATAAAGGTCGCGGAACCCTAGCAAGCATCTCCTGGGCACTTTCATCCCCTCCAATCCACCTTTTGAGCACCGTTATGTCGTTCATTTGAATTCTTGTGGTAACAGAACCGTTAGGGTTTTGAGTGGTAGAGTGAATATCTAAATGGTATGTAAAAACAATCCAAGAAACCAATAAATAACGAAATTGAGTTCCTCTGTTGCGTAGGCGGCGAAGTCAGAGGGCAAAGCAGCTGCTGTGGCCAACTTAAGGAAGCAAAGTTCGCACAAGATCGAAGAAAGTACTTTATGAAAAGAAAGCGATTGTTGCCAGAGTTGATGGTGGCGTTGGCATTGCGATTATGGCTGAGGAAAGCCTGGAGCTTGCCTCCAGTCCTTCAATGGCATTCATCCTTACTTTCTCCCTACGCGGGGAGCAATTGTTTCCAATTTCCTATATGGGTGTATTGACGCAACGGCTATAAAATAATATTATTTAATAAATAATTTTTTATTTAAAATTTAGGGTTTAAAGTGATCTTGAAATAATTAATATATTTGCTTTGGATATTTAAAGAGAATTACTGAACATACTCTCTCCATGTTTTATTTTAACAATAATTATTATTTTGAAAATACCCCTCTTTCTTCTAAACCTATACCTTTTTATTACCACTATCCACTCCTCTATTTCTTTCCACTCGTTAGGGCACTCCCCCATTTCTCTCTCTCCCAAAAACACGGGTGCACACACTGCACTCTCCAATTGGTGGACTAAAGAAACAAAATGTAACTCTTTATACCACCTTGGAGTGATCTATCAAAGAAAATGAGAAGTGAGTAAGGTTGTTGTTGAAGGAAAATGAAACGGAGATAGGAAGTGTGTGAGTGATGTCAGAAATGGTTGGGCAGTGCAAGCTTTTACACAGTAATGAGTTAATAGATTGTGAAACTCAATTATCTAGTTTTTATTCATGAGCTATTTAGTATTATGAATGAGAACTCACAACTTGTGCGTGTTGCGAATACCCTTCTATCAAGCTAAGACAAGACCACTCCAAACAAAAAACAGCTTCAAGTTTAATATTTTACGGTTTAAAATTTAGTATTGTTTTAAGATTTTAGAGATTTAAAGTTTTATAGGTTTTAATTTTTAAAGTTTGGAATTTAGCACCATTGAGATTTAGAATTTGAATTTTAGAGCCTTTGGAGTTCATGATTTTATATTTCAAGTTTAGTATTTTTGGAATTAGAATTTAATATTTTAAATAGGGATATAAGATTTAGAATTATTTTGTTAATATATATATATATATATATACACACTAGATTGTAGACCCGGCTTTGCACAGGGTGTCCAAATCAACACCAAAGTAGTGATAATTTCATATACTTGTAAACAATTAGCACCAAAAGCGGTAAAGTTAATTTTTTTTTACGTACTAAATTACAAATAAAGACTATTAAAAATACCACTATATGGTAAGAACAACACAACCATTAAATTTTCTAATAAAACATTAAACATAATATTAATATATGTATTTGTATTCAAGATGTACGAAGAACAAAATCTAGATTGAGAAAACTTCTAACAGTGTCTCACATTCTTTTTAGCATTTTTTAAACCATAATGCTTGTTGTATATCTAAAACATTGTAAAAGCATGGGGTGTGGAAATCAACACATCAAAACAGCGATAAGTTCATATAGTTGTCATCAATTAGCACTTAGATTAGCAAAGTTAATTGTTTGTTGTTAGGTACAAAATTACAAATAAGGACCATTAAAAATATCATTATATAGTAAGAACACCACAAGACATTAACATATGTATTTGTTTTTACCTAAAGCCTATGTATCAAACTCCCGGTCAACTCAGCCATTTGTGAAACCTTGACTCTCCCTATGACTACGAATGTTGATGCAAATTTCTGCATATAACTATAAGAATAAAGCTAAAGTCAGGTGAAGGATCTCAATACTCACACCCCAATTTAGTGGTCTTGGTGGAGGATCGAGCTTCAAAACTTCTACTTCCAGTGCCTTCTTAGCCTTGAAATAAGGAACATTCTTCACCACAACAGGGTCATCCCTTGCACGGGCTGGATCTATAGATATCAAGGCCTGTGATTACAATATAATTTCAAATTAAAAAATAAATAAGCGCTAGATTTGATTGTCAGGAAAACATGAATATATGAATAGCAATTAGCAAATTGACAAGCCAAATTTTCAATTAATAACCCAAAATAGAGAGGAATTACACTGAGAAGAAATAAAATTAAGAGACATCACCCCAGTCAAAGCAATCTGAAACAAAAAGACTCAAAAACAGACAGTTTTCCATTTAGTTTCACAAAAAATAAGGAAAAGAAAGAAAATTCCCATTTTACATATTTACATTCTTTATACTCATCATTATTTTAAAATTTTATTATTTTGCTGGATCAGTAGTCATATCATTAACATTTAATTCCAATTAGTGCAAAAATATAATATAATTCCACCCAGTACAAAATTATGTTTTCCCCATCAACATGCATTGCTGCGGACAATTCTAGGTCAAATATATACCTGGCATAAAGTGCATGTTGATAGCTTACGTTCTTTCCTCAAGACAAATGTTTGATCACATTGAAGTATAAGCAAAAAAATGGTTAAAAAGACAACCTTTTATAAGCAGTATAAGAAACATCACGGAGCTGATCATATCGCATGGATTCCTAATTTGCCAACAAAAAAAAAAAGAAAAAGAGATGCTGCATGATGCAATGATAACTCCCAAAAAATTTAAGCGACATGATTGTATCATCATTAAAGAGGACATCAGAAATAAATTCTACAGAGGATCCCTAATAACATGGTCGGGTGTATGGTAAACTTGAGTACTCCGTAGGAACCAAGGATGTACCATGGAAGACAAGAGCATACAAAAATCAACCAAGAGGAGGAAATAAATATATGAAATTTGAATAGCTGAATTGGAACTGAAGAAAAATAAGGAAATAGACCATAAGGGTATTACCTTCTACCACCACCTTTAACCTCTGCCACCTTTTTTTTTTTTTTTCAAAGTTCTAATAATGCCCTTAATAGTTCTTCAGTCCGCCCCCCTCCAAACGCCTTTGAAAAGGCGTTGAGGATTCGTGACGCATCTGAAGAGACGTTGATAACTCCAAACACTTCTGAAGAGGCGTTGAGTACCCTCCACGGTGTTGGATGAAATATATATATATATATATATATATTTAAAATTAAATATGTATATTTTTAAAATTAAAAATATATTTTTATAATATTTTTAATAAAATAAAATTTTAATAAATTAATTATTATGTGATAAAATTTATATTAATTTATTAAAAATATTTTAAATTTTTATTTAAAGTTAAAAATATGTTACTTGTGCCCTAAGTAACAAAATTTCATAATATATATATATATATATACTTAAAATTAAATATAAAATAATTTATAATATTTTTAAGAGAAGCGTTGAGTACCACTAAACGCTTTTCTATAACCGTTTTATATATATATCTCTTTAATTTTTAAAATATTATAAAAATATATATTTATTTTTAAATAATATATGTATAATTTTAAAAATATTATTATTTATTACATATTTATTTATTTCTTCAACTTCAAGTAATATATTTAAATTTAATAATATATATATATATATATATATATGCATATTTTACTTCTAACGCTTGTGTATGAGCGTTTGGGACATTAACGCTTGTGCATGGGCATTTTGGAGCTATTAAAGCTTGTGCATGAGCGTTTGTCACGCTAGAAAACTTTATTCGATTCAAAACAAAAAATACAATATACAAACCTTGTTTTATATGGGATTGAACTCTGCACAAATAATGTAGACCGAAAAATTAATTTTTCTACTCTTGCAAATCAAAAAAACATCAATCTCAATGGGAAGAAATTGTTAGGTTTTATTCATTCCGCGGGGGTGGGGGAAGGATGCGAGAGGAATTATTTCTATCCGCAAGGGCATTATGGTCATTTCATGTGTTGGGGGGTAGTAGATGGTAAAGTGGGGGGCTGTAGAAGGTAAAACCCGGACCATAAACCTTGTACTGCCACCAGATTTTCTGCTTCACATCATCATCATAGGCAAATCCACCCATGATTTGAGGAAAGGTAAGCAGCCAAAAAGCAGCAGCAATACTGGGGTCTTTGATGCTGTGCGCTATATGCTGAAAAAAATAAAATTGATTAAGATTAGAATGTCGAATATGAATGCAAGAGGAGTCTCAAGTAATAACTTCTACTTTTAAATCCCCTACTGCTACAGGAATTAAGAGAGTCAGTAACATGTAAATATTAAAAATAAATAAATGTCCTCCTATGCACAATATCATCATCAGCTGAAAGCAACCCCTAATTTAAGTATCAAGGTGCTGATAACCATCAATTACTGTTAGAAGCCAAATGAAGAAATAGAAAAACAAACTTATTTGTGATTGAATCTTTGAAACCTTACGATATATTATTGGAATATCTGGTGACATTAGTTTCCCTCAAGAACTTTTCAGCAGGTAAGAAGAAAAAGAAAGAAATGAAGTCTATAAAAGAACACTTTAATATCTTACACCACACATTCAAAATAATTCTTCTAACCAGAAATTAGAATATTATACAATAAAGCATGAAGACTATACAAAGAGAATAGAGAATAAATAGCAATTACTAAGAAAAGAATAAAGCATACCTTGGAAAAAAGAAATTGAACACTACTAACGCTTACAACAAAGCACAAACTGCAATTAAAAGGTGAAGTATTAGCATTTGCAATTTTAAGGTAATTCACCAATTTAAAGAGCACATGAACGTAAAAAAAAATTGAAGTTAAAAATTAGATAAAGGAGAGAAAAATTTAGAACAAATTAGAAAGCAATTTTTGTGGCAGCAATTTTTTTTTTTTAAAAAAGAAATACCAAGAACAAATAACTTGAGTAAAATATTTTTTTTAAAAAAAAAAAGAAACACCAATACGTGAGGAGTAAAATAATTTTTTTTAAAAAAAAAAATACCAAGAACAAATAACTTGCAAGAGGTGTAAAATATATTTTTTTTTTAAAAAAAAGAAACACCAAGAACAGATAACTTGAACAAATACATGAGAAGTAAAATAATTTTTTTTAAAAGAAGAAATACCAAGAACAAATAACTTGCAAAAGGTCTAAAATATATATTTTTTTTAAAAAAAAGAAAGGAAACACTAAGAACAAATAACTTCAACAAATACGTGAGGAGTAAAATATTTTTTTTTAAAAAAAAAAGAAACACCAAGAACAAATACTAACAAAAATAATTTTTTGAAAGGGAATTTTTTTTTTTTTTAAAAAGAAAACACCAAGAACAAATAACTTGAACAAATACGTGAGGAGTAAAATTTTTTTTTTTTTTAAAAAAAAGAAACACTAAGAACAAATACTAATAGAAATATTTTTTCAAAAGGGAATTATGTGTGCCTTTATTTTTTTGTGAGGAGTTTTTGTCAACATATATATACTAACAACATAAATTCACGGGAGCAAAAGAAATGGGAAACTGTTAAGGAAAAGAAGAAACTTACCTCACCGGAGTAAAAGAAATGAGAAACTGTTAAGAAAAAGAAAAAACGGAGATGAAAGATCAATCCAGAACACATGGGAAACTTACCTCTCATTTTAAGAAATTATATTCATATTCATTATTATCCATTAAAAAAATGTTTCTCTCACTTCCTCTCATTTCTTTTCAATAGTGAGAGTTAATCCATGCAAGCAAAGGCATGTCAGTCCACACTATTCCTACTTTTGTAATATATTAAAATTAAATCTTGCACTGTGAGCATATAATATAATTATATACAACAAAAATTTTAAGAAATATAAGTCATCTGACGCTTTCCGTATGTCAAGGAGTAAAAGAATTTTGCTAACATAAGCTTGACATGTGTCAATCAATGAAGGCTATGCTTTTCAAGTGTCAACTGAAAGAAAGATGTGCATTTTAGCAAAACCCATCCAGTTTTTCCCATTTTATATATATATATATATATTACAATCAAAAACAGATTTTGGCTTCCCAATTTGGTATTACTTACTAATTCATTTCATGGGGATTAATATGTACTTAGCAAAGTCACTTATGAAAAATCCTTCAATATTAAACCAAGTTCACATCGCTACTCCCATGCAACGACGCAGGTTCTAATAACTATTAAAAATCAATATTGAATTATATAATAATTAAAAAATATTTAAGAGATAAAATTTGTAATTTTAAAATTTGAATGAAATAAAAATTTAGATTAATTTTTCTAATATTCAATTATATAGTAATTAAAAATACTTGAAAGATAAAAATTTATGATTTTAAAATTTGAATAAAATAATATTTTAGATTAATTTTTTTAATCTCCAATTATACAGTAATTAAAAAATATTTAAGAAATAACATTTGTGATTTTAAAATTTTAATAAAATAATTTTTAGAAAATCTAATCTAAAATTTAATATGTTATTATAAAAGTAGAATGTTGAGAGCTTATAATAGGGGAAAAAACATAATGACAATAAGATGAGGAGTATAATTTATGTTCCATTATTGCAAGGAATTAGGGAATTATAGGTATCGGACATTATGAAATAAGACGGGGAATTTTTATAAGATTTCCATTTAATTAGGGGAAATTGTTATTCTTATACTTAATATGCATTAAGTAAAATCACATATAAAAATTAATAAAGTGATGAACAATTGGAGCCAATATCTAGTATCTTATAAAACTTCAACATTGTGTTTGGAATGAGAGAAAAATAGAAGAAAAAGAAAACTAAAAGGACAAAAATGGGAGTAGCCCACTAAAAAGTTTTTTAAAAAAATAAAAAATTTTGAGAAAATAAATTTTAAGCTGCTATTTTTTAAAGCTACTCGCCCACCCATTAAAATAGACAATTTTAACAGTTATTTTTAGGCTATGTAATTATTATTTTTTTGTTACAAAGTAATGTTTTTCTTAAATAAATTTCTTATTTCTATTTTCTCTTTTCAAATCTTTTAAATTTTTATTGTGAACAAAGTGACTTATAATAAGAGTATTAAACTTCTTTCCTTTATTTTTCCTCTATTCATTCAAATATAAAAAGATGAAATATTTTCTTTTCACTTCTTTTTAAGCCTCTATTTTCTTTTCTTACATTTTCTCTCTTCACCCAAACATAATAGAAAGGCTAAAATTTGGATATTCACATAAATGTAATTTACACACAATTTTTGCACACTTAGTTACACACTTATTTATTTTAGTTGTTTTATAATGATAAAATTATAAACATAAAAATAAAAGAAATAAAAATAATAGAAATATATAAAAAAAAAGAGTACAAAAGTGTATGTATATAAGTGATTGTGCACCTATTTTTAAATAATATAAATACCATAATTTTCAATTTGAGCAAATAATCATGAAAATGCTCAAAAAAAAAAAAAAAGAAAATGCTATAATCTTAATGATTTATTTCATCAAATGGAAGCTATACAATAATGTTTCCCATCTAGTAATCAATAATCTTATATTTGCACATATGATTATGTTTCTAGAGACATGATATTCACTTTCTCTTAAGCTTTTAGTATATATATTTTTTTCTTATTAGTTACTATATTACCATTTGTTTTCCTAATTTTGGCAGGCCATGCTCTACCTTAAATGTGTCGTGCCTGAACATTGTGAATAAGAACCAAACTATGCTTATTGGCAAACTATATGGCATACTTCTCATCGTACTGGATATCAAATATTTAGATGACAAAACCTAAAATAAAGAAAAATAAAAACCAAGTTGGCCTTGGCTTTTAAGTTTAGAGATTACTTAAGATACTCCTTTATTCTATAAATTTATATTAAGATCTTTTAATTAAAAATAATGTGCTCCCTCAATCATAAAAATAAAAAATTGCACTCTCGATTGTCATCTAAGGTAATAAAAAGAGATACATTTTTGTTTGTTTCTTTTTAATTTTCCTCTTGGTGACTGAGCTTGAAAAATGAAAAAAAAAAAATGTTAAAATCAAACTAAACAGTAACATTATTTCAAACAGTAGCATTTTTTATGATATAGATATATAAATCTGTTTGATATATTGTTACAAACTATGAAGGTATAGGTTTGAGAAGAAGGGGTATTTTTGGAATGATGTTGTTAAAATATAACGGGGAAGCGTGTCGAGAAAATTGTGTTCAGCAAGGCTAAACTAATTAAATTGGCAGTGGCTGGATGCCATGGCATAGGTAAAGGCATCTTTGTTAAAAATTATATATCAAATGAAAAGGGTAAAAGCAAGCACATCCTAATACATTGATCTGTCAGTGACAACACTCAGTTAATAAATGTCAAAGTAGACTTTAGTCAGTTTTAATAATAAAGGCTACATAAACTTGCACATTCAGGTTTCCACGAGTATATGAGGTTATGAAAACCCTTTGCTTCCATATGATACAATAAAAGAAGAGATTTGCACTAATCTCCACTTGCACAGCCCTTGCAACCACAGTGAACACATTCTATGACTTTCTCCTCCCTGAGGTGTTTGGGCACTCGACAAACACAAGTGGTGGCAAAGTTGTGATCCCGTGGCTGTATGCACTTCAGACAACACAGACGTTCATAACCAGGCTGCAAGACAAACAAGAACAAAATTATTTATAAGTTTTTGAAAACAATCGAAGATTCTGCAATTGAAAGAAAGCAAATATTATGTGAAAATCACCCCTTTCATAAATCCAAGGGTGGATACAGCATTTTCAAAATGCCCAATGTTTGAGCAATGTCCAAGAAAATCTAATTTATTCATTATAACTATAATAATACAAAGCCTATGTGCGCATTCGGCTGAGGAAATCACAAGGTGGCAAGCAATAGTCATATTTGTTTGTCAAAAGAATACTTTCAACATTTTTTGCTTGCCACTGGCCATTACTATAACAAGTTGCTTCTTGAGGAAAGTACTAAGTAGTAAAACTTTTAATATGCATTTAGGAATAATAAGTGAGTGTTGATCAATTGTCGAGCAAAGTGAGCATGGCTAACAATCTTTGTTTTCATATTATGGTGTCCCAATCAAAGAATAAATAAATTATTTCAAAGAGCAAAACAAAAGAATAATTCATGAGGCTTACCTTCTTCCATTTTGCAATTAGATTGCGATCAGCATATCCTTGGTCTAAACAGAATTCATACAATTCCTTAGAAATTTCTTTCCTCCGGTGGTAGAGGTCAAATATGTAACGGCTCTTTTGATGTGCAATCTTGAATATTGGCCATAATGCCTCACATTTTCTCTTACCATCATGTGGATCATTTTCAGCTGTCACAGAGATAAAACCCAATTTCAGAGCACTTCCCAAAGAATTTAAAAGTTAAAGATGAAAAACATGTAAGATACCAACCTTCTCTCATCTTTGCTTGAAGTTCACGGAGTGTAGGCTCAATCAACTCCCAGCCATCTGGATATTTAACGCGGTTTGTTTTTACTTTTGGCATTTTTTTTTTGTTTTTTGCCTGTCAGAGTGAATAAAATAGTCAAAAGGTCAGTTGCCATAATTTCTGCCAAGCAATGTATACAACATTGACATTTAAAGTAGATAAAATTTAAAAATCAATCAAGTTAATAGTTCAGATGCAAAAATCATGAAGGTTGCAAAACAAAAACCATTTACTAGAAAATTTATGCTCAACATCATTAGCTCACATAAAAGCATAAGTATTCTTTGCAAAATACAAGCTACTAAGAGTTTGCAATTTCATTTTTTTAAGTCAAATTTTCAATCCTTGTCCACGGATTACAAATAATTGAAAAAAATAGACAAATAGTTAGCAAATCCATCAATATATGTAAGAAAAATAAGTTCCATGACTAAAACTATCAAGCACAAAGCAATGTACAATGATAACTTTGATAGAGACAAAAAGGATATCATCATTACCCAATGCATAAGTGTTGATAAAGAAGAATAAGTTTTGATAGTTTTTTGTTCAAAACAACAAATACTCTATGCATGCATTCAATTCTTCTGTGTCTTATTGGTACATAAAAAGACAATTGTAGCAAGAAGAAGGGTGTCATATTAAACATGGAAAAAGCCCAGGCAGACGGGTGAAAATATGCCAGACCTTGTCTCAAACAGACTAGGCCTACATAGCAAACACTCGGCCAGAGTCTGGCATGCTAGGCTGATAAAGGCCAAAAATTTGGCTCGCCCTGGCCTCTTCATAAAAAATTATAGGTCTGAGTCTGACCTGTTAGCTGATTTAGGCGCTATAAAATTATGCTTGTAAGGCCTGTTGCCTGTTTAGGCTTGGTAGGCCTTATGTAACAAAAATTGATTCAAGAACACATCACAAAATTTCTACCCAACTTGGTGTTTACCTACTTCTTTAAACTATTCTACAAGGTTAGAATTGAAGATACATGCATCTTTTCCGATTCACTTAATCTACATCACTAGTTGCTAAATTAATGAATCAACTAGTCAGTTGGGATCCTAATTAAACCTAACATGTTCATTTGAGCTAAGGCCTCAGCCTTGTTTCTCTCATGAAAAAATAATACTTGAATCAGAGTAAGACTTAAAACACCAATAAATTAATACAGAAATTATAAACACGATACTTGGAGATAGTTAGATAACCTACAACTTGAATAGATATCAATTCCCAATCCAAGTTACATGATAAAAGCCCAACCATTAACCCAAGAAATACATCGCAATTAACAATAGACAGAACATTTTAAATTCCATCTCAAAACTTCTTAAAATCCTGAGATATAACTTGAATATTCTACCAAAACTTCTCTTCCTCTCAACTAGCTTACGCATGAAGTGTCAGGCTTGAATTCTCACATGCTTTCTATGTCACTCACTGGAACATTTGGATTTATAAAAAATAACATAACACTAATCCAGAAGGAAACAGTGAAAGAAAGATAAAAATTTCCTCAAAGTGAAGCCACTACAGGGGAAATTTTAATGGCTTTGAACTTGGCGTTGGCCATTTGGATTAGCTTTTCACATGATTTCAAGAAAATCAGGGAATTAATAAAAGGGAATGAAATCGAGAAGAGACAGGCAGAGGAGACCAACACCAACAGGCCAAGAAAATAGATGAGAACAAAAATGGGATTTATCATACAAATTACCAGAAAATCTTCCAAAAAGATAATACCCATTGGAAGAATGCTCGAGAGAGTTAAAGAAACAATTGTTAAACGAAAATTAAAATACAAAAAATCCAACAAAAATAAAGAGCAGAGAGAACGAAGACCAACAGAACCCACTTACCCAAATACCGACCCACTATGGTAATCCTGTAGAGATCAGAAAAGCTCTGAACAAATTGATGAATGAATGAATTGCCTTTATTGAATAGAAGTCAAGCCTTTAAATAGGCAATAGCATAACAGAAAGATAAGGATAACTTTTAAAGATAACTACACTTAGAGATAATTAAAGATAACAGATAATATCCTAATCAAACTAAACTAGAATTCTAAAGATAAGTAACAAACTCAACAAATCCATCAGAAAAAAAAAAAAAAAAAACTAAAACTGGTCTATCAGAAAGTAACACACGAGGAAATAGGAGAAAAACCAGAAAAGAAAAACAGAGCAAAATAGTGGACAAAAATCGATATTCTGAACAAATCGCAAGCACTTCCAATCGTAACACAAATCTCGAATGCACGAAGGAATGAAATCAAAGAAATCACTTACAGGTTGGCTGCTTGGCGAGCGTGAAAATAGCCGAGTGCTTTGCCCGTGCGCGAAGGTCCTGAGGTTAGGGTTAAGGATGCAGAACCGATGTGCGTGAATGGAGATTGAAGTGAAGTAATAACAGCGTTTTGTTGCCCCCTTAAAACGGGATGTCGGCGAGTAGAGTCATATTTTAAATTTATTAAATTAATTTAATAAATTTTAAAATTTTATCAAAATTATCTTTTAACATTTACTCTAAATTTAAATTATTAATAAATTCATGAATAAATGTTATTATCGATAAATTTTAAGGATATAATTAATAATTTAATAAAATATATTTTAAAATTTTCATATTTAAAATTTAAATTAATTAATTTTTTATATTTAAAACTTCTCAATTAGTATTTAAATATATATTAAGAGCAAATTTAATTATTTTTTATTAATTTAATTTAAAAATAAAGTATTTATATTTTAAAAGTTACCGAATTAATTTTTATGTAAAATAAAAATATTTATAAAAATTAAAAATATTTTTTTAAAAAAAATAAAAAAAGAAGAGAAGAGAAGTTAACTTGATCAATTTTAAATTACAAAAGTACCAATAATTAAAAATTAAAAATCTATTAATTATTATATATTCAATTTAATTTCAAATATAAATAATTTAAATTGATGAATATAATAAAAAAATAATTTTATTTATAAATAAATTTTAAAAATATATAAATTATTTTATATGTTTAATTTAAATTTAAACGTAAATAATTAAAAAATATAATAAAGTGTTTTTAATCCAAATACTTTCAAATAGAAGGGTTCTTTTTTCATATTATTTTTTATCATTTTAATATATTAGAAGCACCTTTATATTTATATATTTAAATTTTTTTAAAATAAATTTTTTAAAGTTAATTTAAATATAAAATAATTTTTATTTTTTAACTTTTATTTTTATTCATTCTTTTCACTTCTACTTTTTCTTTTTCTTTTTTATTTTTTTAGAAACCAAATCTCGATGGGTTCTAATTCATTCCTTCCATCCATGTTTGTTAATAAAGAATGATAAATTTTGCTAATTGGATCGTTAAATGTTGACTCATCTTATTAAAATTTTAAAATAAAACAATTTAAAATGTGAAAAAAAAAAAAAAAAACACTCTCGTCTTTCTCCTCTTTCACATCAGAAACCAGATAGAGACCAAAGGCCATTGTTGTTGGTGGTCTTCGAAATTTAACCAAAATGGTTTACCTATATTTCAGCGAAGACTTGAAAAGTAAAAATTCAACAATCCTTTATAGTTTTAACCGTGGCTTTCCCATAAAAGGCAAGCTACTTGTCGGTTGTCTTTTTGGCAACATTTCCAAGATAAAATGCCAATTCTGACAGAAAGGCTTGTTAACGAAATAAACGTATTACAGCAACTATAGTGACGTTCATTAAGAGTTGCAAAAATTTTATGGAATAATTTTTTAGTTATTTTATTATTAAAAAGCATATTTACACTATTGATTTGTAAATGAATGTACTTATGGCGCCCCGTAATTTTGCTTGTGCGCCACCTCTTTCTATTAATTTTTTTTTTTTAAATTTCCAAATTACCCCTCAAGCATCATGCCCCCATATCTCCCATTTCTTTCGGCGAGCCCCTGTCTCCTTCGTTAGAAACCCTAGCCATTTCTCTACAACTTCCTCCTTCTTGGAAGCATCAAGCACACTTAATCTCTTAGATTTTCAACTCAATCACTTAGATTTTCTCATTTTTCTTTTTTGGGCACTTCATCCACAAGCTTTTCCAACTTTCTTTAGAAAGCTATTTTGTAGTCTAAACAACCCTCTAGAGTCATTTTGACTAATAAACAGATAATTTAACATATAATTAAATAGATAATTTAACAAATAAATATATGTTAAATTATCTGTTAAATCATTTGTTAAATCATTTATTAAATTATTTGTTTAATTATCTATTTAATTATTTGTTAAATTATCTGTTAAATTATTTATTTATTATTTGTTAAATTATCTATTTATCCATCAAAATAACTGTAAAGGGCCGTTTGGACTGGATTGAAATGGAAGTTGGAAAAGCTCGCGAATGAAGTGCCTAAGGTAGAAGAATGAGGAAGGAGGAGAAAATCCAAGTGATTGAATTGAAAATCTAAGAGAATGAGTGGACTTGATGCTTCCAAGAAGGAAGAAGTTGTGGAGAAATGGCTAGGGTTTCCAACGTAGGAGATGGGGAGCTCATTGAAGGAAAAGGGAGAAATAGAGGGTGTGACTTGAAGGGCAATTTCATAATTTTTTTAAAAAATTTAATAAAGGGGGCCACACAAGCAAAAGTGAGGGGCCGGCATAAGTAGGTCCCACTTATAGATGCTTGTATTAGCAATGAAGGCCGGTTCCATAACAGCTTTGTGAGCCCTGGTCTCTCATTTTTTCATCATTATTTTATATTTTTTATACCAAAAAACAATAATATATGTGGACAGTGAGAGTAGCATATAGTTGTGTTTTTGATAAAACTATATATTTAATGAAACTTTTGGATTGCACCATTAGAAGAGGAAATTATCAAAGGTTACTTAAATTGCTTTAAAAGTGATGTGTCATGAGAAACCTTATAAAAAATTATAAACAAATTACTTATACAACTCACTTAAGATCCATTACTAAAAAGGCACTTATATGCATTACTCCATATACTATTATCAATTCTAAAAAAAAAATTTACGTTTTAAATTGTATAAAATAAACTCTCACATTTCAAGTTTAGAACAAAGTGAACCTTTCGTACAAATAAAAAATACTTCAATAAGGTCTACTTTTGTTCTTGGGTTAAAATGTGAGAATTTATTTTGTTTAGTTTAAAACGTTATAATACTTTTTGGAATTAGTAATAGTGTAAAGGGACAATTTTTTTTTTCTATATTTATATATATACACTAAGAATTTTAGATTTTTTTTTATTTTTTATTTATAATTTTAACCTTATAACATAATTAAAATGTTAAAGTGTAAATCAGTATATAAAAAATAAAGTGCCTAACAAAAATAAGAGTTCGGATTAGGGATGGGGCTTTAAGAACAAAATACAAAAGGAGGTAGAAATGTGCCAATAAAATATACATGTCAAATTTCACTGCCAAAGTTGGAAGGTTCCATTGAAACAAGCAATTCAAAGAGTAAAATATGCATGCCAAATCTCAGGTAGTGTAGTTCCCCTTGATAGGTTTAAGTTCAAGGGAAAATCTTCGTAATTGTTGGAAAATACAAGCAAACACCCATATACTTAACACCGGATAGACCTTTATTTTGGTTCTTTCAAATTATATGATGTTTATTGGTAAGAATTGAAGAAGATATTAACACTGAAGCAGATATAAAAGGAAGATGTAATATTAAAGAGAGAATCTATCAAGGGGAACTACACTACCCTAAGAATGTCATCAATTATTATTGCTTTAGATTCAAACCATTATGCAACTAAATTTATCTTTCGTATATTGTTTTTTACTCCCTTCTTCTCATTTTTTTAAGGTTGTTATAAACAAATTAAAAAATTATTAATTAGTGTATTATATTAATTACAATACTCCTACTCAATTTTTTTATTTATAGTGTAATTAAAAGAAAAACTAAATGAGTTATTATTAATTATATAAAGGTATAAAAATAAGTTTGACATAATTTTAAAATTTTAAAAATACAATAATTTTGAATTAAAAAAATAGCAAATGTCAACCTCAACCCTAAGAGTTTGTTTTGTATTAAATACACTTCTACTATTGGTCAATGATAATTATCAATACATTTATTAAATATGCTCTTATTAATTATGTCAGTAAGTAATAAATTATTTTATGTAATTAAAAAAAATATTAAATGATATTTAATTATAATTATATTTGAAGTTTTAAAATTTAAGAATTTAGAATTTTAGGGTTTATATATAGGGATTAGGATTCATGCTAAAATTTAGCATTTATATTTTAGAATTTAAAATTTATATTTAAGGGTTAAGGTTCATGTTAGGATCTAGAGTTTATATTTAAGGGTTCGGGTTCGGGTTCATGTTGGTATTTGGGATTTATATATGGAATTTAGAGTTTATAAATAAGATTTAGAATTAGGTTTAAAATTTAAGGTTTAAAATTTTAAGGATGTTAGGGTTTAAATTTAAAGTTTAGTGATGAAAGAGAAAATAATTAATATGAGTGAGAAGGAAAGATCGAAAAGAGAATATATATTTAATATAATTAATATGAGTGAAAAAAAAAAAAATGGTTTTATAATGTAGTGGATGACATTTAATGCTTTATAGATTCTTATCCGGGCTGAAGTTAACAAAAGCCACAAATTTTTTTTCCAAAACAATAGGAGTACTTTTGAGCATTAATATGAGTGAGAAGGAAAGATCGAAAAGAGAATATATATTTAATATAATTAATATGAGTGAAAAAAATAATGGTTTTATAATGTAGTGGATGACATTTAATGCTTTATAGATTCTTATCCGGGCTGAAGTTAACAAAAGCCACAAATTTTTTTTCCAAAACAATAGGAGTACTTTTGAGCATTAATATGTTGAACATGATCGTTTATATTCCTTATACATTAATTATTATGTATCTTTGTTGTTTAAGTTTTAACATAGTACATTCTGTTACGGACTTTAATGTTTCCCTCCTCTAATTGGAAGCTTGAGAAATTGTTTTAAGTTCCACAAGCTAAGTGAAAACTCAACGCATTTGTACATGGTTGCAGTATCCCTATCAAATGTTTTCTTTTTTTCATCTATTCTAATGCTTTTTATGTTTTCAACCACAAGATAGGTCGATCTGATACAATTTTTTTTAAAAAAAAAAATGTGATGGAATAATCCATAAATTGGCAAGGGAAAAATCCATAAATAAATGTACTCTTGCCATTGGCCTATTAATAGAATTAGTTTATTAACTTGTCCTATGCATGGTGCAGTTGTAAAATGAACAATTTTCAGTCTATTCATAGAATCTAACAAACAATTGAGGTAGCAAGTGAATATAGACAATTGCGGTATTGAATATAAGGTAAGGTTTTTAATACTGTAGATAGTGAGCATACTGCAAATTGACAATTCCAAACCTCAAAAAACTTAGAAATTCCTAAGTAATCATTCTGCACACTGCAAATTTATTATAATAGAAGGAATAGAGAGTAGGGCATAGAAGGTGAATAAACCCTATGGTCTGCAAGTTTACCAATGGAACATGGTGATATTGAAGTGTGATATATGTATAATAGCCAGAAAAATAAACTGAGAAACATAGCATGTAGCAGGTGAAGTAACTTGAAGTTATGATTATTAACAGCCTTGCAAAATGAATTGATTATCCGAGATCTTCCTTCTTAGTTCATTAAGAAAAACATGTTGAAGTTTACAGGCACTGGACAACTTTCTTCTTTTTTCGTCTCCACTAAACTATGGGTCAAAAATTTATTCATAGTACAAGAATACAAACTTATAATACAATATGTTTTCTTTTTTAGCAATATTTCTAATGGAAAAGTATGATTTACGTGGATTTAGAATTGTTACTTTTCATTTAAACCTCAAAATCAAACTTGCAAATATTTAAAACTTTCTTCTAGTCATGTAGAATAATTTTTTCCGTTAACAATTAAATTTATAACATAGTTATTCAATTCTTGGGACATTTGAATTTAAGGTTCATTCGATGCATAGATTATGACATTAATCATGTACTCCATTGTTGAGTAAGCAATGAATAAGAAAGAACTAGAAGCATTTCCTTTAAGGATTATGAACAATTCACTTCGATTATGTTTTCTTTTGGGATTTCATTAAGCAAAAAAAGTCTGGTCAGTTTTAATAACAATAAAGGCTACATAAACTTACACATTCAGGGTTCCACAAGTATATGAGGTTATGAAAACCCTTTGCTCCCATATGATACAATAAAAGAAGAGATTTGCACTTAATCTCCACTTGCACAGCCCTTACAACCACAGTGAACACATTCTATGACTTTCTCCTCCCTGAGGTGTTTGGGCACTCGACAAACACAAGTGGTGGCAAAGTTGTGATCCCGTGGCTGCATGCACCTCAGACAACACAGACGTTCATAACCAGGCTGCAGGACAAACAAGAACAAGATTATTTATAAGTTTTTGAAAACAATAAAAGATTCTGCAATTGAAAAGAAAGCAAATATTATGTGAAAATCACCCTTTTCATAAATCCAAGGGTGGATACAGCATTTTCAAAATGCCCAATGTTTTAGCAATGTCCAAGAAAATTTAATTTATTCATTAATAATACAAAGCCTATGTGTGCATTCGGTTGAGGAAATCACAAGGTGGCAAGCAATAGTCATATTTGTTTGTCAAAAGAATACTTTCAACATTTTTTGCTTGCCACTTGCCAGTGACAATACCATTACTACAACAAGTTGCTTCTTGAGGAAAGTACTAAGTAGTAAAAGCTTTTAATATGCATTGAGGAATAATAAGTGAATGTTCGAGCAAAGTGAGCATGTCTAACAATCTTTGTTTTCATATTATGGTGTCCCAATCAAAGAATACATAAATTATTTCAAAGAGCAAAACAAAAGAATAATTCATGAGGCTTACCTTATTCCATTTTGCAGTTAGATTGCGATCAGCATATCCTTGGTCTAAACAGAATTCATACAATTCCTTAGAAATTTCTTTCCTCCGGTGGTAGAGGTCAAATATGTAACGGCTCTTTTGATGTGTAATCTTGAATATTGGCCATAATGCCTCACATTTTCTCTTACCATCATGTGGATCATTTTCAGCTGTCACAGAGATAAAACCCAATTTCAGAATACTTCCCAAGGAATTTAAAAGTTAAAGATGAAAAACATGCAAGATACCAACCTTCTCTCATCTTTGCTTGAAGTTCACGGAGTGTAGGCTCAATCAACTCCCAGCCATCTGGATATTTAACGCGGTTTGTTTTTACTTTTGGCATTTTTTTTTTTTTTTTTGCCTGTCAGAGTGAATAAAATAGCCAAAAGGTCAGTTGCCATAATTTCTGCCAAGCAATGTATACAACATTGACATTTAAAGTAGATAAAATTTAAAAATCCATCAAGTTAATAGTTCAGATGCAAAAATCATGAAGGTTGCAAAACAAAAACCATTTACTAGAAAATTTATGCTCAACATCATTAGCTCACATAAAAGCATAAGTATTCTTTGTAAAATACAAGCTACTAAGAGTTTGCAATTTTCTTTAAAGAAAAAGTCAAATTTTCAATCCTTGTCCACGGTTTACAAATAATTGAAAAAAAATAGACAAATAGTTAGCAAATCCATCAATATATGTAAGAAAAATAAGTTCCATGACTAAAACTACCAAGCACAAAGCAATGTACAATGATAACTTCGATAGAGACAAAAAGGATATCATCATTACCCAATGCACAAGTGTTGATAAAGAAGAATAATTTTTGATAGTTTTTTGTTCAAAACAACAAATACTCTATGCTTGCATTCAATTCTTCTGTGTCTTATTGGTACATAAAAAGACAATTGTAGCAAGAAGAAGAGTGTCAAATTAAACATGGGAAAAGCCCAGGCAGACGGGGGTGAAAATATGCCAGAACTTGTCTCAAACAGACTAGGCCTAGATAGCAAACACTAGGCCAGAGTCTGGCATACTAGGCTGATAAAGGCCAAAAATTTGGCTCGCCCTGGCCTCTTCATAAAAAATTATAGGTCTGAGTCTGACCTGTTAGCCGATCTAGGCGCTATAAAATTATGCTTGTAAGGCTTGTTGCCTGTTTAGGCTTGGTAGGCCTTATGTAACAAAAATTGATTCAAGAACACATCACAAAATTTCTACCTAACTTGGTGTTTACCTACTTCTTTAAACTATTCTACTAGGTTAGAATTGAAGATACATGCATCTTTTCCGATTCAATTAATCTACATCACTAGTTGCTAAATTAATGAATCAACTAGTCAGTTGGGATCCTAATTAAACCTAACATGTTCATTTGAGCTAAGGCCTCAGCCTTGTTTCTCTCATGAAAAAATAATACTTGAATCAGAATCTGACTTAAAACACCAATAAATTAATACAGAAATTATAAAGACGATACTTGGAGATAGTTAGATAACCTACAACTTGAATAGATATCAATTCCCAATCCAAGTTACATGATAAAAGCCCAAACATTAACCCAAGAAATACATCGCAATCAACAATAGGCAGAGCATTTTAAATTCCATCTCAAAACTTCTTAAAATCCTGAGATGTAACTTGAATATTCTACTGAAACTTCCCTTCCTCTCAACCAGCTTAGGCATGAAGTGCCAGGCTTGAATTCTCACATATGCTTTCTATGTCACTCACTGGAACATTTGTATTTATAAAAAATAACATAACACTAATCCATAAGGAAACAGTGAAGTGAAGCCATTACAGAGGAAATTTTAATGGCTTTGAACTTGGCGTTGGCCATTTGGTTTAGTTTTTCACATGATTTCAAGAAGGGAATGAAATCGTGAAGCGACAGACAGGAGAACGACAGCAACAGGCGAGAAAAAAGATGAGAACAAAAATGGGATTTATCATACAAATTACCAGAAAATCTTCCGAAAAGATAATACCCACCGGAAGAATACACGAGAGTTAAAGAAACAATTGTTAAATGAAAATAAAAATACAAAAAAATCCAACAAAAATAAAGAGCAGAGAGAACGAAGACAACAGAACCCACTTACCCCAATACCGACCCACTATGGTAATCCTGTAGAGATCAGAAAAGCTCTAAACAAATTGATTAATGAATGAATTGCCTTTATTGAATAGAAGTCAAGACTTTAAATAGGCAATAGCATAACAGAACGATAAGGATAACTTTTAAAGATAAGAGAAGCGAAGGGATACAAACAAAATCGGTGCAGATTATCTGATATTCCTATTGTCGTCATTCCTAAACAGGAAAGATATTTTTGTTTCATCAAGACACAAAGATATCACTTCCAAAACTCTAGCACCACCGGAATTATTATATATATATATATATATATATTGTTTTAATAATAAAGGAAGTCTTAGTCAGCTGGAGTATTTTACGATACTTTAGAGTCCTGGCTTCCTAAAATTTTTATGATTAAATAAATCTTAAAACTTCTCCGGTACAGGAATCCTAAACCTTCTATGAAACCAAGGAGTGTAGGATTTGTTTGATTTGTCAAAAAGACAAGAGACATTGCATCACAAATTTTTTTATTTCTTGTTTAATTTATTAAAAGATTAAAATATTGAACAAATTTTTTAAATTGTGTCACTTATTAAATTATATATCAAGTATTTATTTAGGTTATTTAACAATATCGACAACTTATAAGGTATCGACAATTGTTAGTGATTAACGAGGTATCAACAACAATCAAAGATTGACAATTAGTGACTATATTTTAATTTTTATATGTTTATAAATTACTTTAATTGTTATAATATATCAAAATTTTATTATATTTTTATAAAAAAAATAATGTAATATAAAATATATTATTATAAATTTAACACAAATAATATAATATTTTTTTATCTAATGTATTCCGTAACAAATAATAAATAATACAAAAAATTATATTATAATTTAATTTCTTGCATTATATTATGTTATTTATATTATTTAATATCGTACATTATATGCACCTTAGTCTTCAAAAATTATTATTTTATTTACGATAAAAGAAGTTAATTTTTTATTTTCTTATTAGTAAGTAAATATAATATTTACTTTGATTATGTTTGGAAATATCTGATATGCATGGAAAGTTAATTTCTCTTTTTTTTTTTAAATAATTCCAATACGTCTCAGTACGTATGAAAAAAGTATCGACTCCTATTGGTATTGGATACAAACAACAGTGCTTCATAGCAGTGAATTCTGCAGGAAGGTCTTTTATATCTTCGAAAGTTGAAATTCAAGTGCCCGAATCTTCTTTCATTTCTTCAACGAGGGTTGATATTAACGGGATTCCAGGTCTCGCGTCAATGGAGCACACAGGAATTCAATTCCTCACCTCTGTCACTAAACTAAAGGTTGAAGATTGTATTAATCTTTAATCTTCACCTCTCAATGGAGTTGGTCCCATCTCTTTATGATCTTCCTATTTAGTAGAGGGATCTATTTTTAAATCTCAGATCATTGTGGTATGTTTTTGTTTTAGATATGATTATTGATGTTAAGGAGGCTGCTAGTTAGTGCACAAAGGACACTCCAAAGCTCTCTTTTACTGCAAGGTAGCATAGCCAACGGACTTACAAAACCAGAAACATAGTTTCCATGTTCATCTCCAATTAACATACTCTAAATGCATGCAAAACATAATGAAATATTAATTCCAGAATAAATCAAAACTAAACAAATGAACCCAGAATAATTTCCTAGAGTTATCAATATGATAAGTTCAACTCTCGTATGTTAAGAACCAATTTGACCAGATGAAACATCTTTGGCCTTAAAATTTGAATAAAAACATAATCATTATAAGCTCTTTGAGTTTAAATGGTGAAACTCACACATACATTGTTTAAACTTTTAATTTAATTGAAAAAGTGAGTTTAAAAGATTTTATTTACTATCTAAAGAATTTGATTTAATTAAAAAGTATTAAAGACGTAAAAGTAATTTTTATCTAACACTATCAAGATACAAATAAAATTGGTGATAGTTATTAATTAAGAAATTCAGCCATGTCACTCAACTAGAACGGTCCAACCTAGAAAATATTTCTCATAGAAGATTGGCCATTGATCATGTGCTCTAGAACATGTTCTTCCATCACCTCCTTTCAAGAAAACAGAAAACTACCATCCTTTTCATGAAGCTTGAAATGATCCAAAGTGGAGTACTGGCTGCTGCCATGGTTGAAGCAATTTAAACCCTCCTTCAAAATCAAACATGGGAACCAGTCCTATGCAGAGCTCTAAAACCACGTGCAAATTTCACGTAATACTAATTCACATGTAAATGCATTTTCCAACACAACTCAATTGTTGGAACTTGTGGTCATATTTAATGGATTAAAATCTGTTATTCCATTTTCTTATTTCATTTTCTGTCCTATTCAACATGATTGGTTGAAAAAATATAAATTGATATTGTTGTTACACATTTTATGTGTTTTTTGTCCAATTTGCTACAATAAGATAATATATAAGACATTATATGAAATAATAGATTTGGTCCTATACGTAAATTATTTCTATCATGTTAAATTTATGAAAAAAACATTTTGGAACTTTTTTTTTTTTTTCTCATAATGTCATATTCTAGTGTCCCAATTTCAATCAAATGGGAAAAACAAGAGTTTTCACTATTTTATAGTTTTGATTAATTCAATTTTGTTATTTATCAGTTAATCTTATTTAAAGATAATTTATGAAATGCTTCCCTTATTATTAATATTTGTGCTGTTACACCATGTTAATAAACTTCTAACTAAGATGAGGGAGATGGGCTTTTTGCAACCAAAGCACATCTCTTCCAAATTTGTTCACCCCTTTCAAAAATTTCAAAAATTGTACTTTTGAAATCTGGGTTCAATGCCAAGGACTTCATCAAATCAAAGTGACAGTGCTGCCCCAAACGATTCACAAGTTCATCACAACATTCTTCCATTACAATGCCCTTCCCAAAAACTACAAATCCAGATAATTGTTCACGACATTTTGGAGCTAATTTAGATCCACATTCCTTTAAATGTTGAATCCATTCAGCTGAGGGCTTGGAAGGGTATTCAAAGGAAAGCACGTGGGACACCAACAGACCACTGCATGCCACAAGGAAGGCCATCATAAGGAGAAAGCTATAGTTGAATCTTGCCATAGTTACCGACGACTATAATGTTTACTATTTAGCTGTGCAGTTTTGTTGGTATGAATAAGTCCATTGAAAAATTACTTTAATAGAGGTTTGAAAGTGTGTGAACGTCCTTGTTAAATGACATAAGTTTCAATTGAATTTATTAAGGATATCAGTTTAAAATGGACTTGAATTCTACATGTAAATAATAATTATTTCCGTTCTCACTTTCAATTAAAATATTTACTTTCATCCTATATATTATTTTAATAGGAATATTAAAAATTTCATAATCGTAATCCAATCAAATAAACAGCTTTTGTCAAAGGTATTTTTTTTTTTTTTGGTAAATAGTCAAAGGTATTGTTAAAAATGGCTATGGAAGAGTATTTCTAATGGAAAAGTACGAGGTCTGTCTCATTTATGTGATTTAGAATTGTTACTTTTCATTTAAGCTTAGAATCAATCTTGCAAATATTTAAAACTTTCTTGTAAGTCATGTAGAATAATCTTTTCCGTTAACTTTTAAAGTTATAACATAGTTATTCAAGTACTGGGACAATTGATTTTAAGGGTTTATTCAATGGACATGATGTAACGTTGATCATATATATATATATATATATATATATATATATATATATATATCCATTCTTGAATATAGTCTCTTCAATGGAATTAAAATAACTAGTTTAAGGGTATCAAATTAGATGATGCAAAACATGAATTGGTAATACTTGAGAACACTATGAATAAGAAAGAAGTAATTCCTCCAAAGATCATTTACAATTCACTTTGACTGTATTTTCTTTGGAGTTTCATTAAGCATAAATAGTTGTCTTGTGTAAATTTTTTTTTATTTGATTAAAAATTTATATTTTTAAAAAAATTGTTTACATTATGCATATATGATTTTATGTATATAAGATTTCACATGATAATAATGAATCAAATATTAGTTTATTAAACAACAAATGCTAGCTTAGCAAAAAGTCTCATAGGCATCATAAGTGAAAGGTTGAGTTTAAACCTTGGTCTCCTTAACTATTGATTGTTCATGGAAAAGGGATATATTAATGCAAATTGAATGGTGCATCATAGATATTAGATTCATAAGCCAAGGCACAATGACATAAGTATTAAATGTGCCTTTATTTGTTTTTCTGTTTTGGAAGAAGTTTCTACAAATGAAAATAATATTACTTTTTAAACTTGATATGGATCAAAGTTATTAGGCCCAACTTGCGTTACATAAGTGATCAAGCCTAAAGTCCAAAGCCAACTTTACACCCACGAGACCTGTGTGAACGACAAAAATACCCTATAATTAAGACACTATAAATAAAGACTCAAGTTAATGAGGTACGTTAGTTAAAAAACCTTAAAACTTCTATATAACTCTTATTTTGTTTTTAGTATATCAATCCTTGTGTTAACTTGAGCATTAGAGTGTTATCTCCAATTAACCCTTTTCCTTTTTGCAAATTAATCACGACCTACCCAAGACCATACCAACCCTACCCAAGACCAAAGTTGTCATTCTCTCGTTATTCTTCCAACAAAACATTTCTTAGTTCTATCGAAATTTAAGCTTTTGTATTTATTAACTTTTTTTTTTTTTAAGGGATGTCAATTTCGTCTTTGCCAATGAGCACAACCTCTAGAGTCGTGTTGGGCCAAAAAGATTTGGTTAAAAAAGTTTTGGTCAAGATGCGGTTGGCTATTTACTTTTTTCAATATTGTTGAATTTAAGATAGTTTTTATTTTATTTGAGATTTCACATGGACATATTGATGGATTTGAAAGGTTTTAAATAGGTAGAGATTCCAACTTATTTGTGCACATTTTTCAATTGATTTATGGTGGACTTTGCCCCATAGTTGAGGTTTACTGCTTGGATTTGATACTTATTCCCTTTTATTGTGCTTATTAGGTTTTCAGTATGAGTTTTTGAAAAAAAAAATGATTTAAAGCCATTTTGGATGCAAAATGATGAAGATTCAAGTAATCTACGGATAGTTAAATTAGCATAAATTTTTTACTTGAATGTTAAATTACCTAATTATCACGGCGTTAAAAAGCTAAAATTTAGAGCTACAACTTTCATGTTGACCACTCAAACAAAGTTTACACACATAACCCGAACACGTTCCCATGTTTTCCAGGAAATTTTAATTTTGATTTTTTATAAGTTGTGCATGGGTTAGATTAAGTAGGTGCATGCCAAGTGATAAAAATGTTTGATAGGACCTTCATATATCCTTATTGAATCTCTAATAATTAATTGAGGAATGAAAACTCTTGGTTAATCATAAATTACTCTAATACAATAAGTTTTGTATAATAACTAACTCAAGAAATGTGTCACGAGGTTTTTGGCTAATTGAATATAAAAGGGTTTTTATAGGTAATTAAACATTCTAAAGGGTTACTTAAAAAAGAGATTCCACTTAATTTCAGAAGAGTATTAATATTCTAAGCCATCAAAAGAGGCTAGAGTGCATAATTGAAGCCAAAAGGACTTGGGCTCTCTGAATGTCTTCTAATCTTTGTCAAA
The DNA here is from genome assembly GCA_022379115.2 of Bauhinia variegata. NCBI lineage: Eukaryota > Viridiplantae > Streptophyta > Magnoliopsida > Fabales > Fabaceae > Bauhinia > Bauhinia variegata. The sequence goes on from CM039426.1 coordinate 8,568,250, forward strand.
ATTCTTTTTTTATGGGAATTTTTGAAATTTTTTAAGCTTAAGAGTAATTATACGTATTTTTTTCAGACCACCCAAATCTTGTAAATTCTAAATACTTGAATATTATTTTCACCTTTTATATTTAAAATTTTAATTAATTTATTTTTTATATTTTAAATTTATTAATTTAATATTTTATAATTCAAAATTTTTATTATTTTTGTTTTTTAATATTTTTTAATAATATAAACTCTCATTAAAATTATAAATAATTATAATTATTGATAAATTTAATATACGAAATTGATATAAATTTTAAATTAATAGAAACCAACTTGGTAAACGATTGATTTAATTCTACTTCTAAATGGCCCTAGTAACCAATTTGTTTTTAAGACGGTAAAGGAACCAATATTTTTGTCTGCACGCATGATTTCCTGTGGTTGGCCTTAATTGCAAGAAACAATTACAACGTGAGGCTGTCATTGCCGTAATTGTTTAAGAAGCTGCAACGTCCACAATTAGCGGCCCTCACTTGTTATTATCCATTTCCAATTTAAATTCGGTTGCAGCATAATAGCTCCCTCTCCTCTGATAAACAAATTGAAGCTCTCCACAGTCAACAGCGTTAGCAAAGGAGTGTTTTCTCTGAAACTGTCTTTGCACATCTCTTTATCACAGATATTTCCAGGTTTGCTCTCTCCTCCTATAAATTTTTGTTTTTCTGCTGTAATTTATGCATGTTGTGATACTGTTTTGAACTCTATTTTAGCTTTTAATTGTTGGGTTTCTGTACCTATTCGTGTTCTTTATCTCTGAGGCCCTTTCAGTTTAGCGCGAATGGTTGGAAATGAGTCACTAAGAAGCTATATAATAAGGAAATTTCCATCTTTATTTGAACCAGTTTGGATCTGGGTGTAATTCAAATCGATTGATGATAAAGGGCTATAAAGGGAGCTTAATTGGGAGGGTCAATTATTATGCGGGACATGATAGAACATAGTGGGTTTGAGCTCAAACTACTTCTGAACAATGTTTGTGAATTCTTCCTTCCATTTGGATAGCTCAAATAATTGTCTCATAAGTAGCCAAATTCCTTACTTTTTGCGGTTTTCTACAATGGTTATTGCTAACAACTTGATAGTGAACTTCAATATTCTTGTTTTCTTGGTTTTCTAGAGTCTATTTGGTTCAACGGAGGGAAGGGACTTTCTCTTGTTTGGTTTGTAAAAGGGAAGGTAGTGGCGGAGACGGGATGAGAGAGAAAGGATAAATTTACTATTATAACCTTATAAGTGAGAGTGAGAGACATACATACATAAAGGACAGTATAATCATTTCACAAATTCTCCCCCCCCCCCCCCCCCCCCCTTTCTGATTTGTGAACCAAATAAGGTAATCTTGCAAGAATCCCTACCCTCCAAATCCCTCCAACCAAACAACTCTATGTTAATCTTGAATGAATAAATGGAAAATGTTTTGAATGGAACTCTCTAAAATACTCCATGGAGTGGCTTGGTTAGCGAACCTAGTTTCTTATTAACATAATTTATGTATTAGATGCTGATCAATTTGGAAAATTCAAAATTTTAAATGAACACAGATAATTGTTTCCATTTATTGACCCAATTACTTTCTGTTTCTACTACTGCTGTATTTCAGCCTTACAAAATTATGCATTTCCTTTATAATGAACTGTGTACATGTGTGACCTACGTTTTAGATATTCTGTGTTTCATATGGGTGAGTTGAAGAATTTCTGTTTTATGGATGACTAACTAGTTTCCTTGCATTTTGAATGATACTACGAGTGAAGGATACAATGAACATTATGTCCACCCACCAGTGCAGTTGGCCCCTCAGAATTCAAGAACATCTTGACAAAGGGAACATTAACAAAGTTCCATTTTCAGGAAATCCTGGTCCATATTGTCCTTCCAGAAGATTGGGTTTTCCTAGTGTTGGATTCCCTGCTCATAGATGTCAGCAAAGTGGCAGGAAATGTGGGCCCATCTTTTCCAGTGCAGTGAATGATGGCATGGATTCCAATGACTCAGATGATATTGATAAGAACATATCTCGCAAGGGTGATATTGGAGGAGTATGTTCACTTATAAATTTCCTTCTCTATCTGTAATTCATTGCATTAAAAAATATCTTCTCTACCATATATATCTTACTCTTTTTGAAGTACGTCAACAAGTTAATATCTTGACATTTGGAGCCTTTTTTTTTTTTTTTTTCCTATTAAAATTCTTTTAATCAGCCGCCCACCCTTTTCTGCTTATGTTGGACATTGACTACTTTGTTTAATTTACTATAACAAAGATGGTTTCTTACATCTATCATTAAATTTACAACTGTTTCAACTGGTTAATTTGAGGGTTTAACATCGATCCTTTTTCTTCTCACTGTCATTTATATTTATTTTCCTTATATAATGTGCTTGTATGTTGTTGCAAAGTTCTTTTTCACTGTATATTGTACTTTGTTGATCAATTTACATATATAATTTATTTTGATAGTTGAAGTCCTTTTTGAACTGGATTAGGCTCAGGCTCTTCATTCCTATCAGAATGACAGAGAAGTATTTATTGAACAAATAGCTGAAACAATAAAATTGATGTCTGGCTTTTTAAATGTTGTGCAATAGATTTCAATTCATTTTCATATTTATGAGTCTTTTTATATTAAATGTGTTTCAGGTAAACAATGAAAGGCTCAGAGCGAATCTTGAGAAGATAGTTGGTATAGATGATTCCAAGTTTAGCGGCATTGACCTTGCAACTCTTATAAGGAACAAATATGGGAGGTCATATGATGTTCAGTTGATAAAGAAGGTACATTTTATTTTGCAGCAGATGAAATTAGATGCAAGGTTAACTATGTACCAAGAAATGAGGGGATCTGTTGAAAGTTGCGCATTGCTCTTGTTTTACATAGAAGTTTTGATGACAGAGTACATAGTTCAGGTTCATGTGCTAATATGTTGTCTTCTCTATTTAGATTGCAGTTGTTAATCTGGGATATACATTAAAATACTGTTAGATTGTAAATACATGTTAACGTGCCCCTATAGTTTAGCCTAAAGTTTAGCATGTTGTAATTATGTGTCATTATTATTTCCTGATATAAATAGAAGCTATGACGGGCTATCCTCTCAAATTTCACAAATCCTAATTCTACAAATGCAAAATCCCTGATGCTCTGGTTCATGGACTTGTACATGGTGATGATCGCCAGCTTATTTTCTCATCTTTTTCACCTTTTGACACTCATAACCCCATTTAACATGGCTTTAACTAAGAAAAGAGTTGGACAGGTAAATAGTTGAAGGAGCTCAATATATTCTCTATTCATGCTTAATGTATAAATAGGTTTGTCTTTTTTGTTAGCTGACAAACATATATATAATCTGTTGTCATGATGTTAATTTTTTTTGGCCATGCAACATACAATTGTTCCTCTGCAACAAAATGACTATATGTTTCCTTTTGTATGGAATAAACACATTGCTGCAACTTATGGTCCAATAACTTTTGCTAGGTGTCTGGCATGCATTGTCGATTTTCTTGAATATCAACTTTTTATAGGTGGTCTTTCCTCCTTCTACACTTCAATTCAAAAGGCTTTGGAGCATTAGCAATATCTAAATTAAGAAATTAATATAATTTCTTTCAAGCCTGATTAATTTTTTTAATGACGCATTAATCCCATAATGGAGATGGTTGAAATGTCTTTGATCTTACATTAAGGATATGTGAAATGTGTATTCTTTTATTCTTTTTTGTTTTTAATTTTTGTTTTGGTTGGCACACCTTATTTTATTGCTACATGTTCTGTGCTAGGAATTCATGGGAAGGAATCTCCTTGCTCTCAATGTCATGTGGAAGTATATGGAACAGGTATTTACACATTTCTGCTATATTTTGCAGTTTCTTGTTTTAAGGTACATTATTAGTATTGATCATAACTTAAATAAAACAACTCAAGGAATATGTTCGAAGTCATAAAGAAAGAGTAAAGCATTGCATATATTGTCGGGAAATTCACTTGTTCTCCCTTCCTATTTATGTTGTATTTGTAAGGAAATCTATTTTGAATGAAATGTTCAAATTTGCAAACATACTGATAGTATAAAGGGAGTTATGGTCCACAGTCTTTTAGGGAAAATGGAAAGACCTTGTGCCTCAGGTAAGAAGAGAAAGAAGAATAAGTGAAGCAAAAGTCTAAGCAAGACAAATTGTGTGATGTTTCAACGCACAATCATAGATGATACCTGCATAGTTTTTGTGTGTTTCTGGCGCTAACCTGATGCTAGAGAGTAAAGATGATCATGGCAGCATGATAAAGGCAAAATGTGGCAATTTTAAGTCTTTATCTATGACAACCTCCTCTTCTTTTATGCATCTTGGTGAAAACCAGGTGTATATCTGTGATGGACAATATGAAATATAAGTTTGGAGAGGGTTCTCATTTTTTGTTTTTGACCAAGTTTTGCTAGAATTGATACTACTAGAAAAGTCTCATTTGTCAGGGAAAATGAATTAGCATGAAATAAGTAGATTAGCGAGGAAAAAAAGTCATTTAGCGATGAATATTGTTTCTCATTAAATGGTCATTTTTCTAGTAGTTAGAAATGCTTCATTCTTTTTATTAGACAGATAGCACCACATCAAGACCAGGGTGATTAAAAATGATTTTGTTTGAGAATTACAGTTGAATAAGTTCTCTATCATTCAAGTCCATGCAGTTTCTTACAATTGGGTGCAATTTGAAGTAGCATAGCATTTTTGGGCGCATAGAGCATGTATTTCAGTGTACTTAAAGTGCATAATTATTTAATGCTATTGGTTGTTGCTTGTATATACCTAGGTTACCCATGTAATTCCCATTTCAGTATTTGCAAAATTTTTTGCTTTTAGAGGTCCTTCCCGTTGACAGAAGAAGAGTACATTTGGAGGCTTGACGATGTGGCTAACACTTTAAAATGTTGGGGAGCTGTCTCACATATTCGGAACAGCCTAGAAAAGTCGAAAGAACGGCCTCGGATAGGAAAGGTAAGATTATGGTCTTGTAGCATGCCTGCGATTGTCTCAGTGCCATCTGCTCAAGCTTGTCTGGAAAGAGTGATTTTCATAGTTTCACCTATTTAGGGAGACAGCAAGCCGTGCTTATTTTTTCTTTGGCTGTTGATAGACCGGGGTGTTGGGGGAGGGGTGGGGGCTATAGGAATTTCAACCTATTGGGGAAAGGGGCAAACCTGGGTTTGATCCCAGACTATGAGCTAAGAGCCCTTAAGGCACCAACCCTTTGGGCTCCTTCTTGATTTATTCTTTGGGCTGAATTATGTTGACATTTGTAGTGGCCCTCATTGCACCATTATTGTGGAATGAGCTCAAGGGGGAGAAAATCTGTTGTTTTACTTTAGTGTCTCATTTCCTATCTCGTGTATTGTGATTGGTCAAAAAATTATAAAATAATGCTACACAAGGAGTGGTCTCACTCATTTAGACTAATCACAATAAGTAAAATAGGAGATGAGACACTGTATGAAATAATTCCTGCTTGAGAATGCATCATGTCCAAAATGCCTCAAGAGTTTGGCTTGTGCACTTCCACATACACTTGCCACGTTCCCACTGATGTGGGACTTTGGTCTTTCAACAATAGATCATTTGCTGACAGATTATTTGCTGCAGGCTGTTAGCATTTTTATTGATATGGATGAGTCTGGCGCCCGTTCTAACGAGTGGATCTACAAATAGATTGCATTAGATGAATGATGTTTCTATTTAAGTTGGTCCCTCCATTGCTGAAAATGATGAAGGATCAAGGAGTCCATCCCAGGACTGCCATGAACTTCTGAAGATTGGAATTTATTTAGTCACTCCATAGTTTTTTTTTTTTTTATATATATATAAATTTTTCTTTTTCTCCTCTTATCCGATCACTTTTATTTGGGTATCAGGGGAAGGCAACAAAGATTGGCCTAATATAGAACTCTTTTTGTTTAATTATTTAATTATTTTTTTTATTTTTAGACACATGCAAAATGTGGTAATCTAAAAGAAAATATATCCAAATAAAATTCTGATAAACTTAATTGAGCATACATAAATTATTTGTCATAATGCATAAATTTATCAACTCAACAAAGTCTTAACTAGTGTGAATATGTGTGCTCACTTGATTTTGCTAGTCGTTACATATTTACTATTATAAAAATATTAAGTAATTGAATATAATTTTAGAAAGATACATATAGCTTATATGAAAGTATCACAACAAATTATTAACTACCAATGGAGTTGCACCCATTCATTTTTAAGCCTTTTTTTTGTTAAATTATTTTCCTTTAAAAAATAGAACAACCTATGTCTTCCTGAGTGAACAATTCGCCCATATTATATGGACCATCTATGTGTATTTATGTGGGCATGGCATGTTGTCATCGTAAATAAATAAATTAATAAATAAATTATTAAAAATTAGTCAAAATAATATTAATAATAAATTTTAATTAATTATTAGAATTATAGAATAAAATAAAATAAAAAAATTGTCTAGTGTGATATTAAGTGCTTAATTATTCATTATATATTAATAAAATCCTTATATCAATAAAAGAATTTGAAGTTAATTCAAGTCCTTCTGTGATATAAATCTCATTGTTAAATGAATCCACATTGAAGGGTGTGGGGCCAACTGCCCACACAAAATTTATGAAAATATATATGTCCCATAAATTTAAAATAAAAAGATGATTGTCTACTTTAAATAAGCTTGAGATAACTGAATTGCTTTTAATTAAGTCCACGGAAAGAAAGTGAAGTTAGTTTTGGTTTAAAATTAAAATTTGCAATTAAATTTGATTTGGATTTTGTTTTTGTGGTTGTGTCCATTTTAACTATCCCAAAAAATTGTAATAATGCTTTTATATATACATCAATACGAGGGAAAATGAAATTTAATAATTTTTTTTACAAAAAAAAAATAAAGGATGAAGTTCAATAAATATAGTAGTAATATAGTTATAACAAAAAGAAAAAAGAATATAGTAATGCAGTAATTTTTTCAAACAAAATAATTGATCAAGTTTAATGAATATAGTTATATTATAGCAAAAAGAAAAGAATATAGTAATGAAGTAATCAAATTTTTAAAAAAAAATTATTTCAACGATTTTTTAGAAAGAAAATAAAAAATAAATAAATGGGGATGATGAAACATAACTGCTTCAGTTTTTTTTAGAAAAAAGTAGAGAAGAAAACGTGCTTGGTTTTTTTAAATAAAAAGAAAATTTACAAATTAAAAGGCATAGTTATTTTCAAAATAAAAAAATAAAAATAACACGTTGACACTTTTATTTTAAAAGGATTTTGTGACAATTTGAACTATGTAAATAGATTTCATTCCAAGAATAAAGGAAGACTAGTCCCCTATTATAAAACGTAATTTTGAATTCCCTTGATAGCAATTTTTTTTTTTAATAAACGATCTAAATTTTTTTTTTTTTTTTGAGAGTTACAAAATGTCTCAACCTTAAAATAAAGATAAATTTTCTTTGATAACGGTAATGACTCTATTTTTAAATTAGATTAATTTTATTTGTAATTTAGAGTGAGAATACATATGGATAAAATAATTTTTATTTTTTTTAAAAAAAAAGATAACTTCTCCTCTCTTCAACGTTTAATCTCCAAAAAGAAGTTGATTCTTTCATGACTAATTGAAGGAAAGTTCTGTCAATGCATCAATTTATAGCTTTAATTATTTTCCCCTTTATAATAGCCATGGCCATATCTTCTTCTTTTTGACAAGTTTGATATCTAAGATAATGGAAGCACCCAATTCTATTCTCCTCTTCTCTCTAATCTTTAACATAAAAAGGAAATATATAATCATCTTCTCTCTCAGTGTATATAAATTAATCAAAAGCATCAAATAGAACTTTATTCCTCTTTGTGGTGCTCCCTTTCTATGCCACATTGTCTTAGTAGTCACATTTGTTTTACTTTTATATTTCCTTCTCAAGACCATGGGCTATAGAAATTTCAACCTATTAGCGAAGGAGGTAAACTTGGGTTTGATCTTGGGACTAATGAGCTAAGAGTCCTTAAGGCACCAACCGTTTGAGCTCCTTCTTGATTTCGTTACATCATGCACTGTGGAATAAGTTTAAGGGGAGAAAATTTATTGTCTCATTTCTTATCTTATGTATTGTGATTAGTTAAAAAATTATAAAATAATACTACACATCAGTTTAAGAGAGAAAAAATCTGTTGTCTCACTTTAGTGTATCATTTCTTATCTCATGTATTATGATTAGTTAAAAAATTATAAATAATACTACACAAGAAATGGTCTCACTCATTTGAACTAATTACAACGAGTAGAATAAAAGATAAAGACACAGTATAAAATAACGAGAAAATCTATTGTCTCACTTTAGTATCTCATTTCTTATCTCATGTATTGTGATTAGTTAAAAAATTATAAAATAATACTACACAATGAGTGATCCCACTTTACATAAATCCACATCCACTTACCAATTCCCACTGATGTGGGACTTTGGTCTTTCAACAATAGATCATTTGCTGACAGATTATTTGCTGCAGGCTGTTAGCATTTTTATTGATATGGATGAGTCTGGCGCGCGTTCTAACGAGTGGATCTACAAATAGATTGCATTAGATGAATGATGTTTCTATTTAAGTTGGTCCCTCCATTGCAGAAAATGATGAAGGATCAAGGAGTCCATCCCAGGACTGCCATGAACTTCTGAAGATTGGAATTTATTTAGTCACTTAAGGATCCATAATTTTTTTTTTTTTAATTTTTCTTTTTCTCCTCTTATCTGATTACTTTTATTTGGCTATCAGGGCAGGGCAAGGAAACAAAGATTAGCCTAATAGAGAACTCTTTCTGTTTAACTATTTTATTATTTTTAGACACATGCAAAATGTGGTAATGTAAAGAAATATATCCAAATAAAATTCTGATAAACTTAATTGAGCATACATAAATTGTTTGTCATAATGCTCAAATTTATCAACTCAACAAAGTGTTAACCAGGGTGAATACGTGTGCTTACCTGATTTTACTAGTCATTACATATTTACTATTATAAAAATACTAAGCGATTGCTCTAAAGTGAAAGTAATTTAAAAAAAAAATATATGTATAGCTTTAACGACTATAAAAGTTTTATAAGGAATTATTAATTGCTAGTGTTTAGTTAAATTGACACTATACTAAAGATAAATTTTCTTTGATAATGGTAATGACTTTACTTTCTAAACTAGATTAAATTTATCTTTAATATAAAACAAGAATATTTGTGGATAAAGTGAAAATAAAATAAAATAAAAGAAGATAACTTCTTCTCTCTTCCAATGTTTAATCTCCAAGAAAAAAAAGAAAAGAAAATTGTTCCATAAAAAATTCTTTATATTTCTTTTTGACAAATTTGATTCCTAAGATCACACCCAATTTATTCTCCTCTCCTCTCTAATCTTTAGTATAAAGAAGGATTCCGCAAAAAAGTGAATATATAATCATCTTCTCTGTCTAGTTTATATAATTAATCAAAGCATCAAACATAACTTTATTCTTTTTTGTGATGCTCCTCATTGTATGCCACATTGTCTTGGTAGTCACTTTTGTTTTCTTCTTATTTTCATTTTCTCTTTCTTTTATCAAAATTATTTTAAGTTAATAATTAAAAATATTTTTAAACTAGAAAATCACAAAATGAATAAAATTCTTCTAATAAAACTTATTTTATACAAGGATCAAATTTGTATCAACATAAATAATACAATGATCAACCAACTATACTAAATCTTGTTAGTAATATTTTTTTTATTTTTTATTAGTTAAAAATTATAAAATATTTAATTTTTAATAAATTTAAAAAGAAATAAAATAGAAATTGTGAACCCGCAATCTTTAGAAAATTAAGCTAATATTGCATTTTTTTTTCACGACATCTATTTAAGAATAAGACATCTTTTGTTTTATTTTATGTCCATTCTCTTACAATAAAGAATTATAAATAATATTACAAATATCATTTAAAATAATCATTTTAACCAAAAGAGTTGAAGAAAGAAAACAAAAATCGATATTCCCCAAGAATATAATTAGATTTCAGCCCTAAGGATGGGCAAGGTATTTTATTTTATTTTTTTGTTTCTTCTTGGAGGTTCAAAAACACTAAAGTGGTAAGTTTTAATAAAGAAGAAAAAATAATAAAAACTAATAAATCAAAGCTCACATAAAAATGAAAAAAGAAATTTAATGAATTTAAAGTATGTATATTTACTCTCAATATATTTATTTATTTTAGTTTTTTATACTTAAAATTATAATTAATTTAATTTTTAAATTTTTAAATTTATCAATTTAATACTTCTTTAAATTTATTAATTTAATTTTTACACTAATAAATTTAAGGAATAAAATTAATAAAAATTTTAAAATATAAAAAAATAAATTAATAAATTTTAAGATGAATAAAATTAATTGAAATTTTAAATATAAAAATATAAATTACTAAATTTAAAATATAAAAAATAAAATAAATATTTATTAAATTTTTTTTCCTGCGAACCATTTTACCAAAACGGAACGGAAAAGAGTTTCTCTGGTAGTTTAAGTACGAACTCAGTCTCAAAAACCTGAATTGTTGTTCTCAGTCTCGTACAACAATGGCACCAATTGATCCTCACTCTTTCACTGACTCTACTCATTCAATCACTACCCACATCTCTCTCAGCCTTTATTTCGACTTCTCCTCTTCTATCATCCATGGCTCCGCTCTCATTTCTCTCCAAAACCCTCACTCTGGTCCCTTCTTCCTTGACTCACGATCTCTCACAATCCACTCCATCGTTGACCCTCAATCCAATTCCCCACTCCCGTTTTCACTTTCTGGGCATGACCCGATAAAGGGTGAGCAAGTCACCGTTTCCCTTTCAAACCATTCCTCCTTTCTTGTCGTATACACCACTTCCCCAACTTCCTCAGCCCTGCAATGGCTGTCGCCGCCGCAGACCTTCAACAAAAGATACCCTTTTGTGTATACCCAATGCCAAGCCATTCACGCACGCTCTGTGTTCCCTTGCCAGGACACCCCAGCTGTGCGAATATGCTACTCTGCGCGTTTGAACTTCCCTAGTCACTTGTCAGCAGTGATGGCTGCCAGGCATCTCGAACGACGCCCCCCAAGTCGTGGTGAGGATGTCGTATTGGGTTGTGATAAATCGTTGTGGTGTGAAGAAGGGAGGGTAGTGGAGGAATTTGTGATGGAGCAGCCTGTGCCGCCATATCTCTTTGCATTTGCAATTGGGGAAATTGGGAATAGGGAAGTCGGGCCAAGAACAAAGGTTTATGCTGAATCTGTCCCAGAAGTATTGGACGCTGCAGCTAGGGAGTTTGCGGGGACAGAAGATATGATAAGGCAAGGGGAAAGGTTGTTTGGACAGTATGAGTGGGAGAGGTTTGATTTGTTGGTTTTGCCGCCTAGTTTTCCTTATGGGGGCATGGAGAATCCAAGGATGGTGTTTTTGACTCCAACTGTAATTAAGGGTGATGCAAGTGGCGCACAGGTGGTTGCTCATGAGCTTGCTCACAGTTGGACAGGGAATTTGATCACTAACAAGACCAATGAGCATTTTTGGTTGAATGAGGTATACCTTAATCTGTTTTATTATTTTTATTGCCACCATACTTGTTGCTGAAACTTGCTAGGAAGAATTTTTGTTGTTTTCACCACAGGACAAGGACTGGTTTTATATTTTATTTTATTTATGTATTGAAGAAAAGTTATGCGTTTGTAACAGTCTCTTTTTACCTGTTGGAATTGTTGATTCTGTGATTAACTGTTGAAAAGCATGAGACAAGAAGATGTAGCCACATAATTGCATAGTTTTCTTTAATTAAAATGTGAACTTTTTGGTTCTGCGTCCTTCCTTTGATTTGTTACATTTGTATTTAATTAGTGCTGAAGTTGGTGTTATTTTGTTTATGTATTGAAAAAAAACGCTGTGTTTTTAGCTGTCTTTTTTACCTGTGTAATTGTTGATCCTGTGATTAATTGTTGAAAGCATGATTACAAGGGGATGTGGCTACATAATTGGTTAGTTTTCTTTAATGAAAATGTGAACTTTTTAAATTCTGTATTCTTCATTTGATTTGTTACATTTGTATTTAGTTAGAGCCAAAGTTGGTGTCTGCATGATGGTTTTTATTTTCTTTTATTTTATTCTTCTTGTATAACGAGTAGAAAGATGTTCTCTTTTGTGGTGTCGAACTTATGCTTTGAAAACTAAATTGTTTATGTTGTTTATTTATGCAAATTAAATGTGTGATCATAGAAGTCTTGTGTGCCTGTCATTAATGTTCTGAAAGATATTTTTGTTGGATATTTAATGTAATGCTTCTTCATTGTGGTTTAGGGCTTCACTACATATGCAGAGAGGAGAATTGTGGAGGCAGTACAAGGAGAGAAGAGAGCTGCATTGAATATAGGAATTGGTTGTAGGGGTTTAAAAGAGGAAATGGAGAGGTTTAAGGATAATATGGAGTTCACAAAGCTCAAAACTAATCAGGAAGGAATCAACCCAGATGATGTGTATTCTGAGGTTCCATATGAAAAAGGTTTCCAGTTCTTATGGCGCATTGAACGTCAAGTATGTCTAACTCTGACAGTTTTCATTTGTAAATTCCTTAACTATAAATCTCTTGCATGTAATAAGCTCTGTCCTTCATCCTATTCCTAAAATATATATGGTCTCAGGAGTTTTTTAATGCATTTGTGGTTTGTTATCTTATGTTTGTAATTTTAAGTGTTTCAAACATATGGTTCTTTTTTCAATTAATATACTCCAGTATGAGGCTAGGTTCTCTATTGGTTTTCTTTTTACTTCTGTGAGATTTTTATTTCTGAATTTTATTAAGATTAATAGATTTTTGTTTGGAATGATCAGGTTGGGAGACCCACATTTGATGAATTCCTGAAGAAATATATTGCTACATTCAAGTTCAAATCAATTGATACTGAAACATTCATTGAGTTTCTGAAAGCAAACATCCCTGGAATAGAGACACAGATTGATCTAGAATTGTGGACTGAGGGCACTGGCATCCCTCCTGATGCTGATGAACCTGATTCCAGCTTATATAAATTGATTGTATCACTGGCAAATGAATTCATAAATGGGAGGATGCCAAGGGAGGATGAAGTTACTGATTGGCAAGGTCAGGAATGGGAGCTCTACTTGGATAACTTGCCAAAGTCCATTGAGGTGTCCCAGGTTGTGTTTCTTCTCTTTTTGTTGGTTATCTTTCCATTTTTCCTCATAATGATTTAACTTGATTGGCATGAATTGCTTTTTCTGTCATGGCATTTTGTTAACGTTTATCATCCTATCTGATGGAATTGTGGGTTTGGTGTGTTGGAATATTGAAATATTTTGAACAGTGCATTTCTTTGTAGCACCAGGCTAATGCTGATAGTGTTTCCATTTGCTGTGATTGTGTTGTGTTCATTGATTTAGACATCAGCTAATACCTAATCATGCAAAATTGCATGTTCCTGCTTGCGCATGATATTGGTGTAAAATCATTTGATTTGAGTAGTACGATTTATATCTCATTTCTGAACTGTTCAAAGTGTGAAGAATTAATTGTTCGGAGGATGCATTCATTGTATCTCTTTTGTTCTTTCTTTTTGTTGCATTAGTCTGATTTTGTGTTGAGCCACTTAAAGTGTTACATGTATACAAGACTGTGGCTTGTACCACAATATTTTTCTTGGTAGAATATTATAGAGAATCCTTTATAAATTGGGTTATGACATGGAAAACATGTCTTGTAGGAAAGAGAAAGAAGCATAAAAGGGATATAGTGATGTTAAGTGAAATTCTTTTTGTTTCAACTACCTTAAATTTTGTCTGAGTTACTTACATGCTATCCTGGTTCCTACTGGGTTTTATGAATTATCTTAGACTTTCTTGCTAAAAGCTGTTTGGTACTTAGGTTACTGTTTAGAGATTTGTAGTTCTTTGTTTCTTGGTGCGAGAGAGAAGAGTAAAATATTGCAGGATGGAAAATGTTAACCAGTAAAATACTAAAATGTTTTAATTTATCATCCAGAAACACCTGATGTAAATTATTTATCCTTAAACAGCTTATAATCTTCCCCCCTCCCCCCCCCTCCCCTCCTCCAGGATGAAATTCCTGGGTTTCCCTGTTTATTTTCGACAAAAAATAAAACCAGCTTACATTCCAAGTATTGTTATAAGAGGTGAAACTTTAGCTCATTGAACCCCAAGCCAAATGTAACCATGGTTAATCAATGAGGTTTGTGAAGGAAATGGATTTTAAGGTCGTCTGTGAAGTGAAACAGAATTGGCTGGTTAGAAAAAAGAAGAAACTTGTTTAGAAGAAGAAAGAAAGAAACCTAGGAGTCACACTGATAGGAATAAGGATGGGGAGGTCAGTGTAGCAGCCCCAAAGCCCCTGCGTGTGTATGTGAGGAGAGGGGTGAGAAAAGAACAAGAAAATGGCTGGTGATGTGGCATTGATTGGTGGAGGCAAGTTATATGGGGTAGTGGTGTCCTAGGACAGCAGTCTGTCAAGATTTTGTCTTTCTCCCTTTGTAGGGCTACGGCTTGTTTGATAGCTAGTAATACTATCTTTTTCTGTGCTGTATACCAGCGACTATTGCTGGTGGCTGTTCTGTTTTTCTCTAATATCCTAGTACGGACTCTTGATTCCTATCACACACCTAGGATTTTAAGGCAACCAAGGTTTGGTGCTACCAAAAAAGTTGAGGAAAATGCTATTTGCAGAATTATTGGTACAAACCCAGTTTGTACACACGATAGGTATTAGTTATTTGTAGAGGTAAAATTGTAAACAAAAAAGTGAAAGAGATCTAAAAAGAAAATAGCTGTAAAAGTAAATATAGATAAAGAGGTATATCGTTACTCAAAATATCTAAACATAATGCCACATTACTGACTTGGGTACACTTTGGGCAATAAAAAATAATTTTAAAAAAAATGTTATACATCAAAACAAGGGGAAAAAAAAAAAAAGAAAGAATAGTTGTTGTTGGTTGTATTTCCTGTTAGTATAATACATTTCCTTTTGCAGATCAAAGCCTTGGATTCACGCTACAGGCTGTCTGAATCAAAGGATTATGAAGTAAAGGTGGCATTTCTCCAAAAGGCTATTTCATCTGGATGCAGAGACTACTATGGTGAAGTGGAGAAAACCCTGAAAGAAGTTGGAAGAATGAAGTATCTTCGTCCACTTTACACTGCTCTTGTGCAAGGCACTGGAAAAGAAGAGGAGAAAGCTTTTGCAAAACGGCTTTTTTCGGAGGCCCGCGACTGTTATCATCCCATTGCACAAGGTGTTGTTGAATCTATATTTGCAAAGCATTTGCAGAACTGAAATCTCCTTAGTTGTTATCTTAATTTTCAAATTTGATCCCAATAATTGAACTGCTGCAAGTTGATCTATTTCAACAACTTTTGTATATGTGGTTAACAATTGCCTCTGGACTTCTTTGATGTTGCCCCTTTTATTTGACCTAAATCTTGTTGCAGTTTTCACTGATGGGATTTCATTTTATTAGATTGACAAAGTCTTGGTAATGGATATGGATTCCTTGACTTTGTGGTAGGAAAAGTGATTGACCTTGGGTGAACATGGGCTATTGAATATTGATTTTAAATTCAATGTGTTTAGATTTCACTATAAGTTTAGGATATATATACATATATATTTTTAATTTGAAATCATTAGCAAAAATTCAACAAAAGTAAATGAGTTTTCTCACCACAAAGTCATCTAATCTAAATCCTTTGATACTTCTTTTAGAGTGCAAATGCAAGCCTACCAAGTGCCAACCATATAAGATTGTGCATATTGAAAGAAGAGATGGGCAAGACATTTGCAGAATTTCCTTATAAAAAAAATAATATGCTAGCGAAAAAAGATTGACTTATCCTTGGAAATCACCTAAGAAATCTAAATGGGCAAAGTCAGAAGGCAAAACCCACACAAAAGTTTCTACCAAATCAAGATTAAAATTAGAAGCACATTCATAGATGGGAAAGAAAACATAGGTTGACGGTCAAAATGAAGCAGTACCTGTCCAATGATCAAGAATGTATTTATCCCACAAAGTATGTACTTTCTTCATTTATTTATCCTTGATAAAAGATGTAATTGGTAAGGATAGAAATGGAAGAAGCAAAACAAAAAGAGAAAAAATGAATATTAGAAAGGCAAAGCTACAAAACAAAATCGGCAGTAATCTAGCAGTTGCCTCAAGCCCTCAAACAATAGGAATTGATTCAAGGGAATATGCCTAGAATGCTCCATGGACCTGTGATGAAGAATGATAATAAGAAATTATATATATATTGAATTTAGATATTTAAGCTAAAGAAATATATAGATTTAAATGCAAAATATAACTTACGAATTTAGGTACTTACTATTAGCCTTAATAGCTTATAGGATAGGTGAAAGATTTGCCTCACTTTACAAGCAATTCTAAGCAATTTTGAAAACTAAAATCCAAGCACAGGAAACTTAATTCCAAAGGTCTGTCTAAGATTTGCATCACTCAAGTGCAAAAAATTAAAAGGAAAAAGGATAAAAATCACCCTCTTTCTAAAGAGAATGTCAATAAATGTCTATTGCATAGTTTCAAATAGACACCTTAGATCATTCCTTACCAATAAAACAGAGAAGAACCATAACATGATCTAGAAGTGCAATGATTTGCATTTTGGCGCATATATCCCAGACCTGGAAAATTTTCAGCACAAGAACATGGAAACCACTCCTACTCATTTTAAAAAGCAAAAGATATACACCATTTCTCATCCAACAGTAGAGTACCAGTGACTCAAGCTTTCTATTTCGAAATAGTTCACCTCATAGGAAACAAAGAAAGATGAAGATAAAATTGAAAATATAAATTAAGGAAACGGTTGTTTCTTGTTAAGGCTATGAAGATATAATAGAACCACACACTTGATTATAGGACCAAATTCCTTTCCTTCTATTTCTACCTTTTCATAATACTACTGTCCATTGTTCAAGACTGATTAAGTCAAATGTGCCTAACCTTGCGAAGGCTTGCATTGACACTTATCCAAGTCTCTAGTTTATCATGTTGGGATATTTCATTGTCATGCTAAGAATAATTTCTAATTTTGTGATTTTCTCTGTAATTCTTTCCAGATGGACTGACGATAATTTATTGTTCTTGCTGATACATAATAAAGTAACTCTTGCAAGACTACATGATAAAGGTTGGATTGCAAAAACTCTTTTTAATTAGTGCTCTTTTGTGCTTGTGTTATGGAATTTCACGTCATTAGAAAATATATAAACTATGAAAACTGGTAGATTAGTTTCCTATAGAAAGGATCTCATTGCTTTAATTTCAGGTAAAGCTACAGTTTTAAGATCGAAACAAAAATTTATGAGTAAGACTCTAGTGATTTATTATGCACTAAAGGTAAAACTTATCAAAACATCTAATCTAGTGATTTCTTAACACTATACTGAAGTAATATATTTATGAGAAAAATTATTTTTACTCCTCACGCTATCACCAATTTCAAAAACAATCGTAAGGTTTTAAATTAAACAAAATAAACTTTTACATTTAAAGCCAAGAATAAAAATAAATCTTATTGATATGTTTTTTATCTATATAAAAGATCCACTATTATTCTGAACTTAAAATGTGGGAGTTCATTTTATTTAATTTAAAAAATGAGAATCTTTTTAGTGTGAGGGGCAAACAATTTTTTTTTTCTCTATATTTATTTAAGGATGTCTGCCTATCTACGCGGTGTTGGTGGCTTCTCAAGGTCACCTAACCCATTTTCTTACTCAAACATTTCATCTCACCAGGTTTCAGCAGTGAAAATTCAAGAAAGTCAACCATTATAAAGTAAAAAAAAAAAAAAATCCTTCATCACAGCCATATGCTCTCTTCAGATCCTAGTATTTCTTGGTAACCATTAAACAAAGCAAGGTTTCAACATAAGGGTACCTGGGTTTCAACAATTTTATGTAACGACCAAATACAAGCTCGAGTTGACGCAGTGGACCAAGAATTACAGCTGACGGCAGAGGTGTTGATGACGCATCGTCTGGCACCTAGTTTTCTAGTAGCAACTGGTCAAACCCCAACATACCCCGATGACCCATAGTCAATACAATCTGCTTCTACAAATGCAGACGGTGCTATCTAAAATTGAAAAGCAATCTGCCCAACGAAGTGGAATCAAGGAGCTTCAGCTGAAATGCTCTAGCTCTATTCGGTTTCTCATTTTTGGAAACTCAGTTGAACAGGTTTTGCTATCTTCAAGAGTAACTGCTGATGTATGAAAATCCATGGCAGCAAGTTATGAAAGGGAGAATGGGGAAGCGATTTTGATAGCTGAGATTTGGGAAGAATTTTGAAATTTAAACGGAGAAAATGAAAGGGGTTCTGCGGTCAGCAAAGGAAGCGAGGGCAATATGGGAGAGAAGAAGAGTGTTAAGGGTAAAATAGCCAAGCGATTCTTTTAATGAAGGGTAAAATGGACAAATAGTTCTTTTAATGGAGGTGGAAATGGTAAGCCATTGAAATTTGCTGATGTGTCTATTGATGAAAGGATGAACAATAAGAATCGTTAAGACCAGGTGGATTTTATTGAAGTTGCACAGACTTAAAAGTAAGGGACACAATGAGTTTTATGTTAAGAGAATGATGACATAGAAAGGAGAAAAATTTGCCAGTCTAAAAAGGTGAATCTATTATTGCACTACAAGAGATAAAATGAGAGATTGCAAAAATAAAAAATAAGAGAGAATTTTAAAAAGATATAATGACTTGTGAGATTTATTGTTAAGGTTATATAAATAAATAAATAAATTATTTAAATTATATAAAATAAAAAATGATGTATAATGATAAAGCTCAACAATATAATAAAAAATTAAATTGTGCAATTTATGAAAATATCATAACTAAAAATACTTTGATTATAAAAGAACCAATTATTAAGGATAGGAATTTGATTATGCAAAGGTTTGCCTATGTTTGATAGCTTGTCTTTATCATTATTCTTTTATTATTATTATTATAATTTGAAATTGGTGGTAGGCATGAGATTAAGGCGGAAGAAGTTTGGGCTTGTCTCAATGCTGTACTGACACTTGGTGGCCATTTCTCAACACACTTTTTTTTTTTTTCACATACTCCAATCCCAATTTTTTACTGTAAAACCCAAAACTACCCTTGTTCAAAATCAAAATTTTTGCAGCCAATGCTCATGAAATATGAAAAAGAAAACTAAATAAGATTAGCATTACATACTACTATATTATGGTAAAGTATACTATACAATTACACAATCTATTCAAGGATCAAAAGAAGGTTAGGAGAAAAAATAACCATCAAACAAAAATCAACCAAAAGAATAACAATTATAAGGATCATAAAAACATGAGCATTCATCATACAGAAACTATTATACATTCAACATAACAATTATGCATTCAATATTCAGTCATAAGTTATAAATCTAGCAAATCAAAAGCAATTCCTCTCCCCCTTTTGGCATCATCAAAGAGGGATAATCAAGCACAAAATATCCAGACCAAAAAATATCATAAACATATTTTGACATAATATTAAAAGGAGAGTTAAGCAAATATCCCAAAATAACAGAAACAACAAGTAGAATCCTACTATACTGATTGATGCTTTGTTTCCTTTGTAGATTATATCATGTGATTCAAGATGATGAAGGGAAGTTCAAGTTGGATTCCTCTTTTTAGATGGTCAAGGATGGTTATTTCGGTGTAGTTGGGTCCAGAAACTTAGGCATAATCGCAACTTTGATGATCCTTGCCATTGTCTTGGTAATTTTATTATAAAATAATTAAACTTGGAGTTGGTGTCCAGAGAGTGTCAATAGAATAATCAGCTATTTCAGACATTGCCTCCACAAATAAAATTGTAGTAATTTTGTCATTCTACTTTTTCGAACGATAAATCTTATAACTTCTAGAGGGAATGTTCACCACTTCACCAAGAGAATTTTCAGTCAGAATGATAGGGCAGCCAGCGACTTTGAAATTTTTTCATTCAATTTTGGAAAATTTCTTCCAATCTTTTGCATTTCTTTGTCATCTGCTTTGAAATCCACGAGCATTCCAAAAGCTACTTTTCTTTTTTGCATTTGTTTCATTCACGGTAACACCACTAGCTTGAGCCCCTTGTTTCGCGATGAGGAATGTGATACATAGGAGAGCCTTTTCCTTCACCAATCAGCTCAACATCAGAAGAAGATTGAGCAATATCTTTCTAAGACTTCTTTTCATTCCTAGATTTGTTAGTCTTCTTCTTGGGAGTCAATTCCTCAGACGATCAACATTGTCATTGCCGAGCTGTTTTCCAACTAACTAGTATTGGTTATCGGTGTTGTGTATTGGTGAAATGTCCATACTCTGAGTTCAGACGAGGCCATGCAAGGTTTTAGAGCCAAAGATGGCTTAGGGGTTTTCGTTTAAATTTGCTAGGTGTGTTTCAACAACATTTTTTAAGCTGGGTTGAACAGTGAATGAACCTTGTTTGTTCAAAAGGCTTAGACGAAGAAATTCTAGAAGCTGTGCAGCAGACATTTCTGTCATTGAAGGAGGCAGTTCTAACGAAGCCCTAGAGTTTGTAACAGATGCGTTTAGGTTAGGGTTTGAAATGGCTTCTAAGGATATGACTTGATTTTCAACTGAGATGGGAGTGAAAGGCTAATTATTTTCTATTGTGGCTAGGTTTGGTTGAGAAAGATGGTGTTCTTGAGCTATGGAGGGTGATTTGGTGAGAGAAAGTAGATGCTTGGATGAGATGGAAACTTGGTGAAAAGGACAAGAGTTATGAGTATTAGTATCCCTGCAATATCTCTATTCAAAGATCTGAAAACATTAGTGACGAACTTCACTGCTCGAGGAAGAGAACTGCAGATGGCATTAAGGCACGCATTCTTCTTTTGTCAGATTGAACCATATGGCCCATATTACAATTCTGACTGGCATGTAGAAGAGTTTTGGGCTTTAATAACTCGGCCCATATTACAATATTCAATGACTCGATCCATCTTGAATTTACTTTCCTCTTAATACTAATTGTTGGTCTTAAGAGGTTTTCGGCCTAAATTTACTAATGTTGTCGATTAATGTCCTAGCCCAAAAAACACTTGTTGCACTCTTTTTTAAGGCTTGATACTTCGTTTAGCTTGGAAGAGGAGAGGATTTTGGACAGCACCTAGGATTTTTCATTTTTGATATAGAACACATATACTTATACAAGATTATCAAGCATCATATTTTATCTCAAATAATCATTCATTTCATAATTGCATAAGTAGTAATGAAGCATAAAAACATTTAAAGGTAAAGAAATTATACCTAATTTACTTCTTAAAATGTAAAATCTTTTTTTAATAAGTGGTTTGGTGAAAATATTTACAATTTGATCTTCAATGCATATGAAGTGAAGTTTCACATCCTATTTCAGCACATAATCTCACAGAAAGTGATACTTAATATCAATATGTTTGGTTCTTGCATGTTGTATTGATTTTTTTACAATATTTATGGCACTTGTGTTGTCACACAATATTGGAGTGCATTCTTAAATGATTTCATAGTCTTTTAAGTTGTTTGCTTAATTCATAAGACTTTCGACATTTATACCAAATTTTAGTTATAATGCAGATTCAACTTTAGATAAACCCAGTTATACTTTAAAACATATAACTCTTGTTTGATAAATGATGATTATTGAATAGTTGGATGTAACAGGAACATTTTGAGATTTAGGAAAGATCTATTCACTCCAAAAATAAGATTTGATATAATTATTTTTTTAATAACTTTTTTTATAAAATGTGAATTTTATATACTTAATTATTGGATTAAAAAATATCATATGATATATAGACGATACTCATAAAATTTTAGAAAATTCTATAATTGGTTACATATAACTTTATTTTAATGAGTAGAAAAATTTTAAAATATAAGTAATTGTTATTATTATTTTAAAAATTTATGATTCTCGTAAAATTTGACATGGATAATTAAGATTATAATATAACATAATTTAACTTTTGGATCGAAGTATTCAAGTCTAACTCAAGAATAATCAAATCATCTATAAAATATATGGTATACTAATATGAATATACATATTGTGAGAGTAACATTAGTTTCTCTCTTGATTTGGTTAAATTAAAAGATATACCCTTCTTATCTAAGAAACGACCTAGACTTGTCTTTACGTGATAATAGTATACTAAAAATTTAAACCATACTAATAACTTCTGAGTTGTGAGTATGATAAATTTATCCTTACTTACCTAGATAGTGATTTCTAATTAAGTTTAATATTAAAAAAAGGCGACAACAATTTGTTTCTTAGATATTACTGCATGAATAATAAATTCATAAGGGGTCTAGTGAGTGGGTGAAAGAAATAAGACAGAGAGATACACTAGGAAAGGAGACAATAGAAAAAAGTAGGAAAGGGAATGTTTTGATCGCTTATGATGATCAATGGTCTATATTAGGATAAAATAGGAAGGAGATATTAAAAGTCGGTTTGGATTTTTTTTTTTTAAAATAAAAGTAAAAGTTAAAAAGAAAAACATCTACTTGTTTATAAAAAGTAAAATTTTGATTTAAATTTTTTTTTTACAAAAAGTCACTCAAAATAATGAATTTTTATATAAAATACTTCTTTTTTAAATTAAAAACAAAAGTTATTAGGTAAAAGCTAATTGGCTCTAAATAAATTCAGTCATATCTTACATTTCTAAGTATAGGGTTTAGATTGCCAGACGATAATACTTATCAATCACCTACAACAAAAATTTAGCCAATCTTTTTAAGTGAAACTAACACTCTTTAAGATTAAGGTAGGCTTCAAGATTTGAAATATTTTTATAGAAGTACTTATAAATTACCTATTATTAATGAAGTTCTCATGTCGACAACGAAATTTGACTTTATTATCCCCATTATATTACATCAACTAGTATATCATCCAAAACTTTATTGGTAATAACATTTGTTTCTACATATTCTTGCACTTGAACTGAGTCACCATTTCATTATATTCCAGATGGACAACTTTTAATTTCCAAAGGGAAAAAACGAAAGAAGAAACGTAGGATTTCCATTATGACTTGAATATATATTATATAAAATATTAATCTTTGTTTTGGCCTTTGATCTTTGTTAATTTTAATTTTTTTGGATGAAATTAGGCATTCAATAAGGAACAAATAAAGCAGTAAGTGGGCATGCCACAGTAATAGACATAAATTGCATATATCGCAGAATTTCAATAGTAGAAATTAAAGCAAATCAATCGGAAAATTAACCAAAAGAAAGATATCTTATTTACTACAATGAGGTACACAGATAGGATCCCTTATTTTCATTGGGAATTAATAGGATCCCTTATTTTCATTGGGAATCAACATAATTAATAAGTCTAATATTTTTTCAAGAAATCCCTAAACCAATTGGCTGAGAGTTTAGGGTGTCGTTCTAATCCATTTTTGTAATCCACAAAGTTGATTCCAAATCGGACTGTATAACCTGAACTCCATTCGAAATTGTCTAATAATGACCATGCAAAATATCCTTTTACATTCACACCATCCCTATTTATGAAAAAAAAAAAGAAAGAAAAATGTTAAAGTATTATATTCTATAACTATGAAATAAATTGAGATAATCTAGTTTCTCACCATGGCATCATAACACTTACTTGATTGCAGTTTGGAGGTAATATAGATGTCGATAATAGTAATCAATTCTATATGTATCCATTAGGGCTTCCTCAAGTGATAGCGTTGGATCGTTAGACTCATCTATGCCTGCATGAGCAATTTTAGTTGTAGAAGCTTTATTTAATGAAGAAAGAAATTACCTTTTGAGCAAAAGCAAAATATAATGGGTGTATTAACTTTCATTGTTTTCTGTTTTTGTTTCAAGTGAAATGAAAACGATTGAGACAAAAACAAAATGTTTGCTTCAATAAATAAAAGATGTTTCCTCTAAAAATATTTTAAAAAATACACTGAAAATTGAAAAAAAAGAAAAAGAAAAGTTATTTCCAATTTTTCAAGAAATGACTAGTTGTAGTTTTATAATTTTATTGACTTTTTTTTTTATTAGAAATGAGGATTGGTTCAATAAAAAATACATTGGAAGTGATTGTTAGCTAACAAATATATATGAAAACAATTGAAAAAGAAAGTAAAAAATGGAAATATGATGCAAAAGTTGTAGAAGCTTTATTTAATGTAAAAAAAAAGAAATTACATTTTCAGCAAAAGAAAACAAAATATATAGTGTTTTTGCAAAGTTGTAACAATCTCATCCTAGTATATAAGAGTGCTTTTTTTTTTTTTATATATATATTCTAATGAAACTCTTTTCAAGAAAGCTTCACCATCCAAATAAACCCCAACATAGATTCATAACGCATCCAAAGAATATATTATGAATGGGAGATTACCATTCTCAGTGATATAAATCAAAGGATTGTTGTACTTTCTCTTTATGTAGAGCAACAGGTCTCGAAATCCTTTTGGATAAACAAACAACCAACTTGAAGCAGCCTACAAACAGATAAATACATGTTTCTTTTTATATATCAAATAAATAAACCAGATGAACCATTAACTGCATTAATTGCTGTGTAATTGCAAATAGAGTTAGCTAGGATAATATTCATTACTGCAGAAACTTTTTATTTTTATTTTTATTTATTTGTTTACTTTCTATATCGGTTTTTGTGTAAATCCAGAAACACCTGATGTAAAATATCTTTTGTTGCATTTCAAGTGTTTCATTCTCTATTCTACTATTTTTGATTTATTAAAAAAATATTTTTAATAACTTAATAATGTTGACTAATCAAAAAGAAGTTAAACGTAAAACAGAGTAGGATATAGGATAGAATATGTTATCAATTTAACTATACATACCTCTAGACCAATAGGAATCCCGTTACGCTCCGCTATAATAACAAAATATAATGCATGATTTAATGTTGAACGTTAGTAAATTAATTTTATTAATTATTACAGCACATAAATTATAATTATATCTCATTGAAGTGTTATGAACCTTACTTGTAAGGTTAACAAGGGCATCTGTAATGTAGCTGGGTCTAGCATTAATTAGAGGAGCATTGACAGCATAATTGGAGGTGTAGTAATTTACTCCAATAAAATCAAATGAACCCTTAACAAGCCTTGATTGCTCTTTAGAGAACTTTGGTAAACGGTTTCCCACAAGAGATTGCATGGAACTTGGGTATTCTCCTGTAGTCAATGGATCCATGAACCTATAGTAATGTTGAAGTGATGGAGTTAGCTTAATTAAAACACAAATATTAGATATACTATAAAATTATTTGTAGGTCTTCACCCACACCCTACAAACAAAGATTTTAGTTTGAAGTATACATAAATGCTGAGATTTTAATTTAATTAAGAAAATAGTAATAGACGGATTCAATTTATTGACCCTTTGCCAAAGGGCTCTAATATATACTATATCATAAATTTATTTAAGCCAAAAGCTTAAAGTCTTGTTTGATTAGGTTGGGTTTGATGTTTTATAATATCAATCATAGTTTGTAATTTTAGACAAAGTATGTTTTTGGAGAATATTTTATGAATAGTGAAGGGTTAAATTTAGTGTGGTCAAATTTTTGCAACTAAGCACACAAATCAGAAACCTGTTTTTTAGGGCAGATTCAGGGTGACTGTAAGTTTAATTATTAAATGCAAATTTCAAAACAAAACCCGTTCGGCAAAACGGTTGTCAATTTTGGTTTTTAACTAGTTTTAAAACTACTTTAACTCAATTTTCAAAACAATAAAAAAATGGTTTCATATTTAAGTTTTTAGTTGTGAAAATTCCACCACACCAATTTTCACCCTTCACCTTCATAAATTGTATTCTCCAAATTCACACTTTGTTTTAAGTTACAAATTATAAGATTGAAATTATAAAACCAAAAACTGATTTTAGTTTTAAAAAAATTTCAAAATTTTTGAAACTCAACTTAAAACCTTACCAAACAAGGCCTTAGTTTTAAAAATTGAGCTAAAGCAGTTTCAAAACCAGTAAAAAACCGAAGCTACCAATAGTTTTTCCGAAAACATTTTGTTTTGAAATTTGTATTTAAAACCAAAAACTTAGAACGACCTTACAGATGCCCTAAATTGTTACATGGATGCTTAAGAAAAGTTATTTTATATCCAACACAAAAGTCATAGCAAAAACGAGATTATAAAAAAAAAAAAAAACCACTCCTATCAAAAGTGAAGAGAAAAAAACTATCCCAGTTCAGCATTTCCAGCAATTGATTAAAACTTAATTTCTGTAATCTCAAAAGGCTGAGTTAGTCAATGTGAGATTACCTCACAAATAATTAACAAATATTTATTGTAACATCTTTAAGTCAATTAAATTACTTTTTGTCAATGTTGTTCTATTCAGTAGAAACAAATTAAAATCATGAATTAAAAATGGGTTATCCCCTGCCCGTCTAGTCTTCAGGATAGCTTAGAAAAATCAAAATTTCAGTACGGATAAACAAGTAATAATTTTCAATTCAACATGGAGAAATGTTTTGCAGTTTCGTGAAGCAAAATTTACCATCCAAACATGAAGTCAACAGCTCTCTCTGCAGCCCTTTGGTCAGATTTTCTATCAGACAAAGGCACCATCCAATGACACACCAGTGTGATCCCTATCAAGCCCTTTTGAGAAGCCTTCAAAGTTTCAACAAAAGCAAAAAGAAACTGTGAATATATATACAGATAGCAAAAGTTGAAAGCGAAGAGGACTATTTTATTATTTTACGTAAGTCCACATGTTAATTTTTTAATACTTATACAAATTTATATAATTTTTTCTCTAATATAACTCTATAACTCAAGTACGTCACACAAATTATCTTATATATCTTGGTATTAGTGTGACAGGTAAGAAAGTTGTGATAAAATCATGAGAGAACAGGTGGGGCGGTTTAAAACTGACAAAAAATAGTTTATTACTCCACAAACTGTTCAACACACCTAACCATTTATGTAACCTTAAAAATATTTCTCTGGGTTAAAGATAGTTGCACAAAATTTATACATCCCTTTAAAACTCCAAAGAGATGCTAAAAATAATAAAATTGAGAAAGTAATTTGATGCAGTGTAATTTTAAAAATAAAATTTTAAATTTTTATATTTTTTAAATAATTAAATTAATATTAAAAAGTTTATGTATAGAAAAAATGAGGCAATAATGAACCTGATACTTAGTTCTATAGACGTTGACTGCAGCAGCATGGGCAAGTAACTGGTTGTGTGCCACTATGTAAGGTTCAGTGGCTGAATCTCCACCAGTGCAGTTTAAGTTTTGCCAAGCAGAACAACGACCTGGCGCTAAGTTTCCCGCTGCATAGCCATTTCTGCTGACAGTCCATGGCTCGTTCAGTGTTATCCAGTGCTTCACCCTATCTCCAAATTCCTTGAAGCAAAGCTCCGCGTAATCGCGAAAGTCATCTCTGTATATAGAAACAACATGTCAAACACAGGAGTCAATTAATGAGGCTAACAAAAACTACCACTTGTCAAATAATGGGCAAATGTTCACTTTAGAAGAACGAAATAAGGTTGGAAAGTTTTATGGCCCTTTGGAGTAGCTATTTTTATCTTTCATTTCTAGTGAAAATCAAAACAAGACTCAAAAACTTGTTTTATTTAATAAATATAAAATATTTTCTAAAATATGTTAAAAATAAAAACAAAATTTATTCTCGGTGTTTTAAGAAACAGTCGGTAGTTATAATTTTATTTTTATGAGAAATGACCATTAATTTAATAAAATACATTAAAAGTGATTATTGAGTAGTAAAGAAATATACCATCAGTCTAAAAAGAAAATGAAAAGAAAAATAAAAATTGAATAAACAAGTTTTAAAAAATCAAAATATGAAAATAAAACGTAAAACATTTCCTAAACTAAATAAGCTGCATTTTTCTTCAACCTATAATTAAAGTTCTAGGTATTGTAGGTAGAGGGGTGATCTTTGCATATTTTCAAAATAGGAGTAGAGATCTTTGCATATAATTGTCAAACATTGAATACAGGTCAGCATCATCTGCTCTAATAAAGTCGATTGCTTTGAAGTTTTGACCATCAAAATATGTTTTATTAGAATTTTTTTATGCTAGACAATATATAGAAAGAAGACCAAAGAATTTCTCTAAATTACCTCATCTTCTTTGACAGAACATCTTTCGGTGACAAATGCAAAGTGGGACCAGCAGTTAGGGATGGTGGGTCTCCCAATTAAATTCCAACTTTTTAAAGACTTTTTATTAATTTTTATTTCTATATCTTGACCTTGCTATTAAAATATTTCAGTATCTATCACTCAAACACCCACACATCAAATGATTTGTGTGCTTCATAAGAATGAAAATATAGAGAAAGAGGGAGAAATTGATTTTTGAAAATGACAACATATTATTAAAAGGTGTTAGTTTTAATAGTAAGGAGATAAGTCTATTTAAATATAATAAGTTGGGTTTAAATTAATATACATATAGAAAGTAACTTTAGGGGAGTTTTATTTCTATTTAAATACTCTTATTAATTCAAGTTGAATTAATTATGAGTTGAGAAATCTAATAATAAAAATATGTCCTACCAATAGTGATAGTAAAAGACAAAAAAGAAAAATAACAACATATTTAAGCCTACTTAGGGGCTGTTTGGTTTTTTCGTTTCCTTTGAAAATGAAAATAAAGTTAGAAATGTGTTTGGTTTATGAAAGTGGAAATCATTTTCACCGAAAATGTTGGAAATGTTTCTTAAAGTTACACTATAGATTGGAAAAGTCACACACAACCATTCTAATGTGCTTTGGGGCTTAAAGGGTCAGCCTATGTTGATTGTGATCTTTGATGGAGAAATCATCTTCATTTTTGTGAAATGGAAATAGAAAATATTTTCAGCAAACACATTTTGAAAACATGAAAACACATTTTGAGAAATAAAAATAGAAAATGAAAATAAGAAATAATTGTGATTGAAAATGAAAACAGCCCTTAATTTTTATGACTCCTTTTAACAATTTTCTTTCTTTATTTTCCATTTGTATATCTCCTTAGACCTTAATAAGAATATAATATGTGTGTGTAAATTCACTCACACGATGCGAGAGCTTAGTAGGCCTCCATATTCATCTTCCAATGTCTGGGGAAGATCCCAATGGAACAAGGTCACAAATGGTTGTATACCTGCGACAAATGATGCCAAATTACTAATTTATTAGAGTGAGAATAAAACTCATTTTTGTTCCTTTATAATTATTTTTTAAAATTAATTTTCATATATAAACTTTTCAATAAAACTTTTAAATTACAAACCCTACTAAAGCAAAATAAAAAATTCTAACAAATAAGATTCTTGAATTTGTAGAAAGGGTTGATTTTGATAAGATTTTATAGTGCGAGTCTTATTTAAAAATATGAAACGTGAAAGATTTTCTTTTCTTTTTTTTTTTTTTTATAAATATACAAGGGGCAAATAAAATTGTACTCTTAGAATAATTAATAATTGTGTAGGTTAATTTTTCATGTTATTTATGAAAGTGGTATTTGAGATGGTAAATCATTACCGTTGGCTAGTAACTCATTGATAAGACTGTTGTAGTAGTTGATCCCTTCCTGGTTCACTCCTCCACTGAGCTTTCCTTCTGGAAATTACCAAAATCATCATCTAATTTTTACTTATATCCAATAGCAGTTTGCATTCAAATGCTTTGAGGGCATATTTGGTATATCCCTTATCATTTTCAAATGTTTCCTAGGGCATTTAACAAATTTACTCTCAAGGCACAGTTTTTCTTGTAGTGATCAATAAGATATTTGCTTAGTAAGAAATAAGCTTAAATTTAATTCTCTAAGATGTTTTAAGCTAAAAATTATGAGTTTGAAAACTTGAAATTGTTTTGGTTAAAAGACATTTATAATTTATTATTCTTTATTTTAAATAAGATTAATTTTATATTCAAAAGACGTGAGAATACCACAAATTTAAGTTAAAAAATATTATCTATAGTGGTGAGAGATAAAAATAATTTATTAGAAGTTAAGGTTGTAGCCTTCAAACTATCATGTATTCCAAAATAAAATTCATACTATACATAAAACACCAAAAGCCCAAAATTATGCAGAGATCTTAAATTCTCATATATTGTATACTTTGAATTCCTTATAAATATACACCCAAAACTATTAAAATATAGAGTTCAATTAATTTATACCTTTAGATAGATACCCTGGAACCAAACACCTTTTATTTCAATTAATTTATACCTTTACAAAGATACCCATTTTTACCAAACACACCTTTATATGTCGAAAGCTTTTAATTAACATTCATTTAAATAATTTCAAACTTACTTGGTAGTATTCTAGACCATGAGATGGAGAACCTATAAGCATCCAAGTTCATTTCCCTCATGATTCCAACGTCTTCCTGTGACAAAGCATCAATGATGGAGAGTTTATGATAGTATACTTATCAATCTCATTATGGCCCATAGTTTTTTTTTATATCCATGCCTCATATTAAAAAGTGAGACAATTCAAAGACAAAGAACTATTACAATTACTTCTTATTTCAATATGTGTTTTTGTGTAGGTTTAAACTTTTGATATTATAGAAGCTACTCAATTATTGAACTTAGTTTCCTTACCAACTGAGTTATACTTTATTAGTATGCCTATGCACATTTTATTTGAGTATTAAAGCTTAGTCATTATATATCATTAACCTTATGGTAGTGGTGGCTTTTATTGTTCACCTACTTATGCCTAAAAATTCACATGCCTTAAGAAATTTAATCATAACCTATAATAACTAAGAAAATATCAAAAATAAAAAAATAAAAACTAAGAAAGTATTAGTACAAGTAAATTAAATAGCATAAACTTTGAGATTATAAAAAATTATTTTTTTTGTAAAACCATGTTATTTAATATTACATTAAAAAAACACCGATTAATCTAGATTTGCAGCGAGAACAAACACAAAATTTTAAATTATTGAAGTATAAGGACAAGTAGAAGCTAGTTTAAGTTTATGTGCCAAAATAATATTATTAGGTTGTCCAACTGTAATGAGCTTTGACTCGTTCAATATTTTACCTTGTGACGATGGTACTCATCAACAGCAACATCACCGTTACTTCTGTCCGCTATCTTTTCTGCCATTTCCACAAAATATATATAATTGAGCTTATATGTATAAATATATAGAGTTTGAATTTATGCAAATACTGACACTCTTGGATTAAATTTTCTCTATAATTCCATTAACAAATTACTAAAACTAATTATAAATCAATGTAGATGTTCAGTTTAGTTTCCATTGTAGACACAATTGAGATTGCAATATACAGATAGAAGAGAAGAGACCTGGGTATTTGTGAGTGAAGGTATCCCATATACTTGGCCCTCTGCCACCCTCTTTTGCTGCACCTTCATACTAAAATTAGTTCAAATATACATAAATGTCTTCATATATATAAACTGGCAATGAGAAAGATGACTGAGAAGTTTCAGGTTGATGATATGATACCTGGTAGGACGAAGAAGCTGTCCCGAAAATAAAACCTATCGGAAAACTGCTCCGGTTGAGAGAAGTGCCATAACTGGCAGCAGCAGCTTCTTTGATTTTCAAAGAGCTTAGAAGAAGTAAAAGACTAAGAAGATGAACCTTGAATGCCATGGTATTTAGTTAATGTATCTTTTGTTTTGGCACACACAAGGTTATATATAGAGGAAGACGCACACATGTTTAGACGTCAGATTTGACCAATTAACCAATGGATTAGTTTCAATCTGTCTTATCTTTTAAAATTCTCCCTTCGGCTAATAGATATAAATGTATCCTTTTCTTAAGTTTGACTGATGAAAGGAAACGAAACATATAAATAATATGAGATGAACAATGAAAAATAAATGAAAGTTATAATAAAGGAAAAATATCCTAGATGTAAACCAAAATCTTTTTTATCTTTAAAATTCTTCCTCGACTAGTATTTACTGCACCCAAAAAAAATAAACACACACACACACACACACACACACACACACACACACACACATATATATATATATATATATATATATATATATATATATATATATATATATATATGTATGAAATGAAAGATAAAACAAAATGTTGATTATAAAAATAATTTATTGTAAAAGCTTAGGCTGTCAAAGAAAAATTTATCAATAGTTACACAAAAACTTATTAGGTTGAAGTGTGAGGTAGCACAAATCCACCCTTATCACAAATGTTCGAACTATGAGATTTATAGAGGCTAGTACCCTATGAAAAATGAATTCATTTTAAAAATTGAAGTTTTTGAAAAAAAATCAAATAATTTTTATATTATATTCAAACGTTGATAAGAAAAAAAAAAAAAAAAACCTTTTAAAACAAAAGACAAGCACACACGGCACGCACAAGTCTTTCTTATCTTTTTCTTCCTTTGGCTAATAGATAACAATGGCTCCTTTTCTTTGGCTGGCAGCACAAAAAATTATGTGTCATAATTAATGAAACACAAAAAATAATAAGCCAAGTGTGACTTGTTAAACAGTAATGATCTTTATTACGTCAAGTGAAAGGACGCTGAGTTGGAAAGGATGAGTTTTGACCAAACTACATGCTATAGGAAAAAATGGATGGTCTACATACTTAGTGATGAATGTTAACCATGATTTATTTCACTCATTTTCGTTGAAAAATTAGATCATTCGTGCACGGAAACAGACTATAAAACATCGTGTTAAAATTTGTTTGGGATATGTTAATATCAGATACAAGACTTTTGATATTTATCCCAAAGGAATTATTAAATATATAATGCAGGCTCAACTTTTGATATAACCAAATTATACTATACGTAAAACAAATAACTTCTGTTTGAAATGATGATCATAAATTCAGATAAAAAAAGAAGGAGGAGAAGAAGAAATGATATGAATTAATTACAGGTATAACAGAACATCATAAAATATACACTAATATGAATGTATACACGCGAGAGTAAGACTAATTTATCTTATTTGAATTACCTTAATTTAACCAATAATGTTTGACTAAGTGGTAGTAGGCTGAGTTTTAAGAAGTTTTAAGTTAAAAAATTTGTAAGTTTAAAGTCTTAAAGTTATGCATATTGAAATGAATTTACTATTATTTTAATTATTCAGGAGCACACAAAGCTGAGAAGAATAAATTTACTATTTTTGTTCCCATCTCAAACAACTCTTGCACTGGATACTTAAATGCAAACGAAAAGGAAAATTGCATTAATTTCTCCCTTCGTGGGTTAAATTAAAAGAGCACTCCCTTCTTGTTTATGAAACAACAAAAACAGCATAATAATAATAATAATAATAATAATAATAATAATAATAATAATAATAATAATAATAATAATATACTAAAATATGAGGATGTGTATGTACATGAATATATTAAGGAGAATATATACTACCTTTTTATACGGATTGATGCTATATGTAGTTATTTCTTACACATATTTTCCTTTTGAGAAAAATTCCAAATTCGTCTCTCGCATTCCAGGGAGGTGACAAATCGCTCCCCCATGTTTTGAACTGCCCAAAAAGACCCTTGGTATTTTTAAAATAACACATTTCGACCCTCTATCAACCTTTGCTATGTCTAGTTAATGAACCTTACTATGGTGTGTTGTTAATCGCTAACTTGGCCTGTTAATTGTCACGCTAGTTAGGCCTCCCGCATTAATATGTAATTTAATTTTTTAATAAAGGACATATGACGATGGCGCAAAACGCCACTTTTTTTTAATAAAACCCTAACATGGCAGACAAAGGATGGAGGGAAGGCTATTGTAGATGCAATAACGATGTCGTTGTGATAAGAGAAGACGGATGAAAATTTGCAAGAACTTAACTTACTCATTTTGCCCTAATTACTGGTCACTCTTAACTATTTCCTCTTAACTACCTAAGTTGAAAGGTCATCCTCCATTGAAAATTAAAAGAGGTTGCTCTCTGGTAAGAGAAGCAAGAGAGAGGGGAGAAGATCTGAGGACTGTTTGGGGCTTGAGTAGAAAGGGAAGACTTGATAACATACTACTCTATGGTGGGCATTGACTTATGCAGCCCCATACTTTAACAAATATAGTCCCCTTTTTCTTAAAACAGCTCTTCAGGTCTAAAAGAGAGACCAAAACAGCTTTTCATAGCCGTTTTGGTCCCTTTTTTGGACTTGAAGAGCCGTTTTTATGGGTACACATGTCTTTTTTTTACTTGCAAAGGCAATTTAGTCTTTTCACACTAGAGGATGCATAAGTCAATGCCCCTCTATGACTAAGGTAAGATTCCAAAGTCGAATAACTGAATATTTTAATGATGTCAAGAATCTTATGTTTTGGTGGTCCCAAGGCTTCCTTCTTGTCACATTAGTGTATTCAGTGGCTTAGGAGTGATCCCAATCCCGAGAAAAACATATTTGTTTTTGTCGATTCTTGAACTTTTTGTCTATTATTATGTGGTCCGCTTTGAGAGTGACAGCTTTGTGTTTAGTTGGTTATAGTATATTTAACCATGCAACTTATAAAAGATACACAATTTATTTTTTAATAATTTTTAATAGATACTATAATGATATATTATTTATGTAATTAGAAAATAATTTTTTTTTAATGATGCAACCTATATGAGTTACATAAATGGATCCCACAAGTTACTCCACATCATCAACTCATTTTAATATTTATTTTTTAATTTGATATTTTTAAATTAATTTAATTTAATTTTTAATATATTACATATGTATAAAATTAATACTAAATAAATTTAATAAATTTGTATAAATTAAAATATATAATGTATAATAATATATTAAAATAGATTAAACATCACCTAACATACATAATAATATTTAATAAAATCTTTAATTTTTAATATTTATTTTTTAATAACATATTAATTAACAGGTTAAATTTATTTTTTAATAATTAATTAATAATTAAATTTTAAGTATTTTCTCTTCTTTTTTTTTCTCTCATCATTTTTTTTCTTTTTTTCCTTTTTCTGCTCCATGTCTTCTTCTTTTTTTACTGTAAACTAGGACCCACAAAACTATGCATCTTTCTTCAACTAAATAACGTTGGATTTTTCTTTTTGTCAGGAGGATGCCATATAAGTATCCTCTAATCATATATCTGGACAAATGACGATGCACATCTCTGTACAACCTTCAAATACCTTCCATTAGGGAGGCTCTTAGGGCAAGAACTGGGTTGAATGACATGTATCTTGGGGGAATTAATAACTAGGAAACGAATTAGAAATTGTTGTTTCTGAGTTTTTTCTTTTCTTTTATTTGGTTATTTCTTACATTGCCATTGACATGTTTCTTTATATGTAAATCTGAAATGCTTTTTCTAAATAGATTGATGAGTTGTTTATGTGTTAAAAATGATATGGATTGGTTTACCGCTTTAGTACACCATGGTGGTCATTTTGTGGAAGGCGAGGTCGAACCTCGCATGTGTGAAGATGGATGGGTCAACCCTTGGGATAATTGTAATCCTGAGAGGTACTCCCTTACTATGGTGTTGGGATTTGTGAAGACAATTAGGATATAGAGCTGTCAATGGCATTAGCTATCTTCCAGCAGACAGAAGTTGTCAGACGGCTTGATAATTTGGAGAACGATGACGATGTGATGCTTATGTTGGAGAATTTAAGAAGGCAAAGAGAAGTGCACTTATACGTTGAACACCCCATAGATGAGCCCCATTTTAGTGATCCAGTGGAAGACCCTGTCGAAGAAAATGAGGGGGTTGATCCAGTCTACATTAGCTCGGATGATGGTGGAGAACAAATAAGCAGTGGAGGGGATGTATCCCATGGACATGAATATTTTTATTCATATGATGATGATGATATGGATGATAATGGGCTATATGATTTTTGGTTTGACTCAGATGATTTGGAAGAATCAGAGCAACCTGAAGAGTAGCAAGGTGAGGATAAGGGGGATATGGAACAAAATGGCCTTAAGGAAATGGTGAGGGGTCTGAGTCATCTCTAGATGACTACAACAATGCTAAAGATGAGCCATAAAAAATGGATATTGAATGACTTTCATGAGTCCGATGATGAATTGGAGGATAGTGATAACATTAGCAAGAGGTAGCCACCTACAAAGGGCAAGGGTAAGGGACCTGAACTGAGTATGGGCAAGGATAAGCAACCTGTGTATGGGAAGGAGACAAAATCAGAAAAAAAACAAAAAAAAAGGGAAGGCAAAACAAAGTGAAAATGGTAAGGAGAAAATTGATGTAAAATTCAAGGAGAAAATTGGTGAGAAGGGCAATGAGAGGAGGGAAGTATTAGAACTGAACATATTTGTCAACTCTTTTGAGAACATAGAGTATCAGAGTGAGGAGTTGCACATTCCTATAAATTTAGGGGATGAAGGTGCATGAAGAAGTTCTTGGTCTCAATTAAATCCAAACATGGGCTATGGGTTTGTTAGATTTGAACTTCGCAAGAAATTTGCCAATTTGAGTCAATTTAAGCAAGCTATCAAAGATTATAGTGGGACTTTTGTGGCATATCATGCCAACATGCAGTGGCTTGAACGAAATGCAAAAGAAATATCCTCGAGAACCATGTCTCGCACTATTACACATGGGACCTATATCTAAGGGCATATGAGCCTTTCATTCAACTCATTAGTGGCGAAAATCTCTGACCCAAGACTCCACATGATTCACCAGTACCACCACAGCTGAGAAGGGGAGCTGGAAGACCCAAGCTTAAACGGACACCAGGAAGTCAAGATGACTAAACTCAGGCCCAGTCCTAGCGCCAAGTTGAAAACTCCTATAAATTAAAGAAAAGACAGCCTCATGCATAGTTTAGCAAGCGTGGCCTTCAAGGACACAATAAAAGGAGTTGCAAGGGGCGTCCTGATGAACACTTTACACTTAATTGTTAAATTAGTTAATATGCATTTCATTCATTGAGGTATTAGAATTAATTATATTTTATATTAATTTTTTTATTTTGAAGTTCAATTTATTTGTTATAGAATTTTTATCTTTAGGTTTTGACTTAAGAAACTTTAGAGTATTAGGTACTTAATTATTAAATTAGTTAATATCATTTCATTCATTAAAGTATTGTTAGAATTAATTATATTTTATATTAATTTTTTACTTTGAAGTTTAATTTATTTGTTATAAATTTTTATCTTCGAGTTTTCGACCTAAGAGACTTTAGAGTATTAGGTGAATTTCTATGTTAGAGCTAAAAATTAAAGTAACAATTCTTTATGTATTTATGCACTGATGATATAAATGTAAATTTCTTTAAGGACAAGATAAACATTAAACAACTTAAATGAAAGACAACGAGGTAAATTAGCCATCATTAATGGCACGATTGTAAATAAGTATACTGGCTTTTTTAAGAAATTTAAGAAAAGGCACTTTTCACTTTCTTACTTTCTGCTTTTGTTCTGGTTTCCTTGCTTCTGGTTTTGTTTTCCTCCGAGAAATTTAATCTTCCTTATCCAACTCGTGTTGTAGGGCCTTTTCTTCGGAGGATCCTATAGGTCCTAGTCTCAATTCCCACCCTTGCTATTCTTTCTTTTCGTTATCGATGGCCTTGCTAAATCTTTGTATCATTCGGTGCTTGGGCAGGTCTTCTCTGATTACGTTCGGACGTGACAGGGAAGCCAGGAGAGGTCCAGGGACATAACAGACCGATGCATTCCCCATCCAGCACTTAACCGACGAAAGAGAGGGGAAGGCAGCACCCGCCTAATCACTTGAGATGCTGAACTCTAGTGGGGGACGAAATAGAAGGATATTCTGGCTGGGAGAAGTAGCATCAACACTTGGGAAGAACTCAAGCGGGAGTTGAAGGTGCAGTTAGTCAAGCTTACAGTTCGAATACCGCAGTTAGTCAGTACGGCAAGTAGAAAGGCAAAGAAGTAAGCTAGGGGGCGGATTAAATCACGGAACACTACGAAATTTAGTGTTCCAGGCTCCTCGGACGTTCCAAGCAAGAACCTTGATGGTATTCATGGATAAATGATTTGGTGAAAAGTTATCCGCTGAGAAATCACGATTAAGGTCTGGAACATGAAAGGGATAGTTTATACTATCTGAAACCACGACCCAATCCTAGTTGTAGACAAGTTGGTTAGAATCCAACCTCAAAGCACATGATATGCTAATATCCATCTCCTTGACCTTCTAAGGAGCCTTGATTATGAAGCACTTGTTCTCAATATGGGGAATGGACTCCCGGGTCCGATAGTGAAGGGCTCTTCGAGAAATTTGAGGTGTTATCACTTCCTCCGCTGCAGTGAGACTCTCCAGATAATGTTGAATCTCGAAAGTGATTGGTGGCAGGACAGTTCAAGTGTTCCTTCTCAGAAGTGCACCCATTGCTTCTTGTAGAGGGTGAGCTCTTCCTGTTGCAGTGAGATGAACTTGCTGGGCTTTGGTGATCATTCTCATCCAGTAAAACAACCAAGGGGCTGTTTCCTGAATACCCCATCTGGTGTTTCTCCAGATTTGAGATGATCTTGCTAGTTGGTTTGTGTTTACTTGAAATCTCTCCCAAAGCTGGCCCCGCAAAGGATGTTCGATGGATGAGTGTTTTTTTTGGGGGCTAACGGAGATGGTTTGTGTTCCTTGATCGAGGGTGCGGTTGTCTGACCACGAACAGGTTCTGTTCCCATGCATGAGCCTCGGGTAGGTGATGCTCCATTGCTGAGGTTTTCTACTTTGTTGTGTGGAATAGAAGAGATAGACACCTGGTTGTTAGGGTTAGGGTTAGAGGTGTTTAAGTTAGCGTGTAACACCTCTTTATATGGAGTCCTAACTGTTGCCGAGGTATATGCTTCTGGGTCATAGCAAACCTAGCAGCCTCAGAACTTTTCTCTCTCTACAATCGTTTCCCTGTAGATATGTCAGTGGAGGAAGGTAAGTTGGGAGGAAGGAAGTCAACTTTCTTTTTAAGTGAAAGTTCTATGTTGTCTTTCTATGAGACCCAAAAGCCTCTGCTACCAACTTGTTTCAGTTTTCTATAAGATGAGGGACCATGCTTGTAGCTGGGCAATTTGGATGTTACAGCTTTATTATAAATAAAAGCAGATGTACCTGGTTTAATGGCTAGAGGAGTGGTGTATTTTCTTGTCACTCTTCTCCACGATCTGGCCCACTTCGCTGAACGGTGAAACATCCCCAGCTGTAGTAGAAAATTGGTCTTCGTTTTTACTTTTATCATGTGCCATAGATACAAAGCTATGTCTCCATGATACAGACCTGCAGCCCCTTTGTCTTTTCTCTCAAAAGCTGCCTTTTTGTTGGGAAGTGGGGATTTTTGAAAATGCTTGTCTTATCCCCTTGGCCTGCTTTTCAGAATTAAAACATTTTTTTCCCTTTGTAAGTCCTATCTCCGGCACCACCTTAGTCTGTAATGGTGGGTTCATTCCTCCGTCGTTTAAGGTGGTCTACCCGATCACCTCCGCCTTGGTGTGAATGGTATATCCTGTTGGCCCCAAGTTTCCAGCAACTAGATTCCAAGATGATATCTTGAACAAACCCTTCAATGGAGCAAGCTTCAGGAATTTTTGAGGGATCATTTACTTGCAGACAAAGTCTAGCAAATCTCCCCGTCTCTTGGTTAATTGAATAAGCATCAATTTTTAAAATTTTTCCAAGACTTGACCCCACTTTGTGTAGAACTTCCTCATCAAAATACTCAATGGGGAGATTTGGAAGTCTTACCCAAATAATGGAACCAGCATTTGGGTCCTTACAATTGAAGTTTGGTTCCCGAAGCCTTAAGGTAATGCACTGGCATTGGATATGCCAACGGCCACCGAAAATCACTTTGTTAAAATCATCCAAATATTTTAATCTAACAATGTATTTACTGTTACCTAAGGAGATAAAATCAAAATGGAGTTGCCATAGATTCTGCAGTTTGTGTTCAAGAAATGAAAACTGAAAGGATTTGTCCGTCATCCTAAGTATAAGGGCCTGATCCCAAAGTTTTCGAATCCTGGACAATGTATCTCCTCCCAAAGAAATCTTCAATGGACCATCAGTCTCTTCTAGACTAAAGGTTTCTTATAAATCAGTAGCTACGTGGTGCTGAGTCAGGCCTGTGCTGTCTACATCCATGGCAGTAGAAGAAACCAAAGGTGCCCCTGAAGCTGGGAAAGATGGATCTGAAGGTGGATGGTTTGAGGTTTGAGTGAAACGAGGATCTGCGTAGGAGAAAAAGTGGGATAAACCTTGCACCACGGCCGAGAAGGATTTCTTGAGATTGTTAAGGGTTAGAGGACAAGAAGAAAACGTTTCAGCGTTTCAGCATCTTCAAGTAAATCACTGAATTTCACATCTACCAAATGCATAGTTGATGCCATGGATGCTTTCAGCCATTGCCATAACTGGAGTAACTAACAATACCTGGTATATCAAATTAGGAAAAAGGCATCAAATTCCCGTGTACTAAATATGTAGTCTCATGTTTTTGCCCAAAGCTGAGTGGATATTTACCACAATGTCTTCCTTTCTTTACCTTGGATATATTTTGGATCAACCGGATGTGAAAGCTTATGTCATGCAATCAAAATCCTAGAAAAACCTTAGAGTGGGATTTTGGAGTTTCTGTGCTTTGTTTGTCAAGCACATAACTTCATATTTCAAGGATAAGATATGTTAGAACAAAGATACTTCAATTTTCTACTCCTTAGGTTCTTCCATTTTTTTGTGCTTCTAATAGACGACGTCATTTAAAATTGAATATCTCATCTGTGTTTTCCTTTTTTTTGGGCCTTTTAGTTCTTTTTGGGGGTTAAAATCTTTATTTGGACAACTTTGAGAAATGTAATTAGTACAATTTACTTGTTAGAGTTTCGCTCTCACAAGGAATTTTCTAAAAATATATATGTTATATGTAATTGAGTCCAAGAGTTGATGGTATTCTCTCCTTTTACAATGTAACCTTACATGGTAGCTTTTGTATCATCTCTACTAAATTTCTAATTATAAGCAACTTGATAGAAGAGAAGTGATCTAGAACAAAGTCTATGTAGAAGTCTTCTGCAAAAGTGTAGAAAGGAAGAAACAACTGAAAGACTTAAGTGAAGTAGGAAGTCAATGTAGAATGAAATATGCAAACATGATGCTAAAACAAGCAGAGAAGTCTAGACATCATGAATACGCTTAAGTACAGAACATTAGCATCAGTAGAACAAAAACCCAAGCAAAAAAATTCCTCCCATTCTTGTTACCAATTTTGCTTCATTTGAAGTTAGCTTCACATACCCTAGCTAGCATACCTTTTAAATCAACCCAAGGCAATATATGCTTCAAATACCAACAGATTTTTCCATTTTCGTTGGATCAGCCTTTGTCCATTCATTTTAGACTACTTACTGCAGGAAAAAGTAAAAGATCCATTGGAGCTTTGTACTCTTTTTCCAGGATTGTAGTGATTACTGCTACAGTATAGTGCTTACGTAGAAATTTATTTTCTATTTCGTTCTTTTGATAGTGGGTGTACAAGGCATTAAACATTCTTTTGCGTTAATTGATCCAATTATTTTTGCTCCTTTAATGTGTTATTTTGGATTTTTAATTTGTCCCGATATTAGGTATAGCAAAATTAATTTATGTTATCATTCTTCATCTATTGTGTGAAATATCCGTTGCATTAAGTTTCTTACTTCAATATGAAAATGTGGCCTATAATTGTTTTTCTTTTGCTAGAGAAAACAAGATTTGAAAGAAAATCTGTCATTTTATACACTCTTAAGTCAGCAGCTATAGAAATTTATTTTACACACTGTGTTAAACAATTACAATTTAAATGAGGAATATAATTATATCAATGTGTACCAAAATTAAAAAAAAAAATCAATGTATCTTAAATTAGATATCATACGGCAGCCATTTCCTTCACATCATGTAATTTACGGTTGAACATTGTTCATGTAATTTATCACTGATTCATCAAACATGAGAGTCATAACTTAAGCATTCTTAATAAGTTTATAAGGGTCTGTTTCTTTGAATTTTATAATATAACATTTTTTTTTCATTAAAGCAAATTTTAAAATTAAACATTTATATGTAAATACAGTTGAGATATAGGAGAAAATCAATTGTGTATATGATATGTAGGTGATATTACACTAATAAACATCTGGAAGTTGAACATAGGCCATCACATAAGATGTTTTTGTACCTTTAACTATAAGAACCCAAAAACTAATTAGTTCCCCAATTAGGGTGTTCCACCAACTGGAGATGAGAAATTGCTTCAACAACTTGTATCAGAACATAGTTCTTAAGCTATTTATGGTCCCTACCTTGTACGAATGGCAGACCAACTCACCAACTCTTTCCATTAGGAAGTTTGAGACCTTTGATTATCTTGAATTTTATATTTAGATATTTATTTATTTTTAAAATAAAAATAAAATTGTAAAAATTAAATTATATAGAATTGCATTAGTATAATAAAGTGTTGCTTAAAAATGTATAAAAGGAAAAGAAGTGATTTGGCATGATATGGCCATAGAAAAATAATAAAAAAATAAAAATAAAACTTTAGTAACTTTACAAAAGATTGCACCACTAATGATGCTCTTGTTAGTCGTGATTCAAATGTATTAATGTAATAA
Organism: Bauhinia variegata; assembly: GCA_022379115.2. Lineage (NCBI taxonomy): Eukaryota > Viridiplantae > Streptophyta > Magnoliopsida > Fabales > Fabaceae > Bauhinia > Bauhinia variegata. Next base: position 8,611,157 of record CM039426.1, read on the forward strand.
TGCTTTGATATAATGTGAATAAGTTATCGATGATTGTCTTAGTGGAACATCAACAAATGCATAGAATATAAATGTTGTTCATACTGTATTTAGCATTATCATATAAGATTTTAGGTCATTAGATTCAATCATGTGAAAAATGGGAATATAGAGTTTGTTATGAATATATTTTAAAAATCAAACTAGACTAGATAACTTGATCAGTGGACAGTGAAAAAAGTTATTTAGCTCATGCCTCTAAACTTATTAATACTCCACTTATTTGGTACACCCCACATGGTCCGAACTTATTAGTTTCTTAATTGCAAGGGTTTTCAATTGTATCCCTAAATCTTGAAGCAATGAAATGATCTAAATGAATGCATGAAGTTTTTGCGACTATATGCATGATGACGACTTCAAGCCTCTACTGTGTGATGATAGCTAGATGATTGCTAGCTACATTTGCGGAAGATGCATTTGTAACCAAAATTGACGTGCATATTTGAACCTCCTCTTTACTTGTGTTGACGAAAAAGAAATTGTCCTTGGGATCATATATATCATCAGACCACTTAGAAAGTGGTAATAGTGTCTTATTTTTTATGCTTTGTAATTCATATAAATTTTTTGTTGTCCAAGGATACAGCTGTAATTCCTCATATCAATTGCTTTTTTCTCCTCCAAAACCCTCCCCTTTTGAAGGTGAGAAGAGAGAATTTTGCGTCAATGTTTTTTACCCTCACCTTCAATTTTTTTTTTTTTTAACGAAATATAGTGACTTAAAAAATTCCTTTAATTCCTCTCCCTTCTCTCCTCCAAACAGTATGCAAGTTTTTATTTCTTTTTTTCTATTAAGGTTGAGGTTTTAGGTAATCCAAAAACCTGTCTAAACAAAAAAAAAAAAAAAAGAAGCATAATAATATTTTTATATACATACATTGATTTGTTGGAAAAATTTTATTCGATCTTTAATCATATGATCCGCTTGCAAACGACTTGAAAAACCTTCTATGATCTCAACATTTGTACCGTGCTACTCAACCTTTGTATTAAAGTTCCATATCCATTACAAGTATGTCTGAAGAAGATCAAAGATAGTAGAGATATTTTGATACTATAGTAGCAAGCTAAATTTACACTGTAACATTACATGGCAGTTTTTGTATCATCTATGCTAAATTTCTATTATGAGCAACTTGATAGAAGAGATGTCTATATAAAAGTACTCTTCTGCCAAAAAGTAGAAAGGAAGAAACTACAGAAAGACTAAAATTGAAGTAGTAAGCCAATGTAAAACAAAATATGCAAACATGATGCTAAATTAAACAGAGAAGTCTAGATATCTTAAGCATGCTTTAGGTGCAGAACATTCGCATCAGTGGAGGAAAATGCCCAGCAATAAAGCCATCTAGTTACCAATTTTGCTTCATTTGAAGTCAGCTTTATATACCCTAGCCATATATAATACCTTTTAAAACAACCCAAGGCAATATATGGTTCAAATACCAACATATTTTCCCATCTTCTTTAGATCAGCCTTTGCCCTTTAATTTTTATTTTTATTTTTTTTGTTAATAATGGAATGCATTAAACAACAAAAGATTTAAGTAATACATAATCTGGAAAATTAAGTTCCTTTAAAATCTGCAAAAGATAAAAGATTAACAAAGTCTAGCAAAATACCAAAATAAATTACATGTTGATCCATAAGGAGACCTTTCTTTGAAAGTCCATCTGCCACTTCATTTACGAGAATATGCTGGATCCTAACATGCACGAACTGCTCCATGCTTAACTTACAAAGGGCAATAAGAGTACTTCAAAAGTGAGATTCATCAACATTGTTTTCGAACGATTGGATGGCAAGCAAGCAACCAGATTCAACTATAAGATTTTTTTATATTACAAGTTTTTGCTAAATTGATTCCGTCGAAGATGCTCCACAATTCTCCTTTAGAGACTGTAGTAAAACCGAACTCTCCCGTAAAGCCACTTATCTAGTTTCCTTTGTCATCTGTGAGTTCTCCTCCGATACCTATAAAATCCTGGATTGGAAGCAGCCGCTGCATCACAATTAACCTTGCACCATCCTGGGGTTGGGGGTCCAATTAACATAAATAATGGACCTCGTTATCTTGCTTCTCGTATGGGGGACACGACGATAAAATTCTACTTCTCGGCTAATAGCGAAAGAGAAGAAGCACTGGGCATCAATGGTTATTTATATCATTCCATATGGTCCACACCGTATAGGCAAAAATTGTGGCCCAAGGGACCCTAAGGTGACTTTTATCAGTATTGCCAAGAGAATTTTTGATCCATTTATGTTTTTATTAATCCAACTATATTTTTCCTTGTTTTATGTGTTCATTTGGATTTTTCTTTGGTCCCAAGGTATTTCGCAACTAATTTATGTGATTATTTCTTCCTATAGTGTCTGCAATTATATCCGCTGCAGTAAGTTGCATATTTCAATATGCGAACGTGGCGGCATGGCCTGTAATTGTTTTTCTTCTGCAAGAGAAAAGAAGATAAGATAGAAAATTTGTCAACTATAAATATTTATTTTACTCACAGTATTAAATAAATTTATCATAGTTTGAATGAGGAATATAATTATATCAATGTGTACCACATTTTTTTTTTAAAAATAATGTATCCTAAACAAATAATCATCCAATAGCCATTTCCTACGTATCATATAATTTAGAGTTGGACATTGCTCATGTAATTTATCACTGACGAGAGTAGTCATGACTTATGCATTGTTAATAGGTTCATAAGTGACCAATTATTTCACTGAATTTTATAAAATTTCAACTTTTTCTTTGTCAAAACAAAATTTAAAATTCAACATTTGCATGTAAATATAATTGAGATATGGGAGAAAATCAATTGTATATATAATAGGTATGTAATACTATACTATTAGACTTATTTGGATGGTTTAATTATTGTGATTCATATATATCAATATTATAATAAATATATTTCATGTATTTTGAGTTGAAACACACAAAATAATAGAGACAACAATAAAGTGAATCATAGGATGATATGTAAGAGTAATTAAATTAAGAAAAAAAAATGAAAGGAGTGAGTTTATGGAGACTATATGAATGGAACAAATAAGATATCGAGGACAAAATAAAACACATTTTCCAAAAGTAAAGCTTGATGCTACCACCATGCCTATAGTTTCTTCTACATGAACCAATTATCATGATGTGGGGACATGACAATAGATCTGATAATCCATTGATCAAATTTGGGCCTTCTTTTAACCATTGTTCATAAATTCCCAATGCAACTATTAGCCTCTCATTATTTTTGCTTTCTCCAAATTACTCATCAATCATTGTTATGTTGATGAATTATTATGTAAAACAATGAAATAGTGAGAGTGATAGACTAATTCTTTTGTTTGTGAAAGCTACTCCAGGAAAAGGGTTTATATAAATGGTAATACAAGTGGCAATAAAAATAATAATACTTAAATTTTGGCGTGTAATACTGCTGTAAGAAAAAAAAAAAAAGGAAAATTAGTTATTTTATTATATAGCTAATTATTTCATTACTGAATTGGTTGTGTTCTTATACTTTTCTTGTTAGCCAAGCTGTTTGGTGAGACTGATATTATCTTTTCATACTCTAAACAGTATAGATCTTTCCCTGTCCTATGAATCCGTGTATGTGTTTTTCTCTTTTCCTTTTCTTTTCTAAAATCAGATCCTTTGCATTTGATAATTTAACGATCATTTTAATCATATTCTTTCCCTAGCATAGCCATTTAAGTGATAGATTGATTATTCAACTATCATATGCTTGCTGGTAAATATATCTCTTGAGAATTTTCTACCCTTTTAGTACTCCCAATTATTTTATCATTTTTTTTTTTTTTTGTATTGAGTGTTTATTATTTTATTTTTTGAAATCAATTGCATTGCATTTGAGAGCAATTAATGGGCATATTAATTGTATTCTTATCCATGTCTAGCCATATAGGGAACAACTGGATGAGATATCCAGCTAGGTTCTTACATATGCTTGTCAGTATAACCATTTGGTGAGAGTACTTCTATGTTTTTATAATCCTAAATAACTATATTAGATTCTATATTGTAAATGTGAATTTTTTCCCTATTTTTTGGAATCCTATACTCTGGATTTAAGAGAGAGAGACGAGAGCACATTGATTATGTTCTTATCATAGCCTAATCATTTAGGGCATAGTTGAATTTTATCGATCTATATTCTTATGCTATTTTTTTTTTTTTTTGGTCAGTCTCACTTTTTTCATTTTTATATTCCCAAATAACCTTAATTATATACTAACTTGAGCGATGCTGTTCGTATCATTATTTCCTTACTGCTCACAATTTTTTTCCCTCGTTCGTAATGTTAGACCAAATCCTTTGCACTTTTGTAGGAAATGGCCATATTAACTATGTTAATATCTTAGCCTAGCTATTTATGGCAATTTTGGATTTGTTACACTTTTATCCAATGGTTGGTGAAGAAAATCTGTTAATTTACAATGTCATTTCCTTTGTTTATTGACCTCCTATTTGTTTTAATCTTAATCTACAGGAGATCAAATTTAGACTGTTGTTCAATCATTTCAACGACATTCTCGATCTAACAAGAATGGAATCACTCTCTAAGATTTGAACCTACGACAACAGATTTTGGGGACCCGCATTTTACCAAATTGAACTACTCTTTTACTTTCAGAAATAATTTTATGTGACCCCAAAAATAAATAAAGCGGAATGAAGAGTTATGATGGATGATTACGTGCTTTGCACATGCTTAAATGTGGAGAAGAAAGGTTGCAATAATATTTTCTCAATTCTGCTTAATGGCTAAACACACAATGAAAATATGTTTACCGTTTTATTACACAAATGTTTTTTTTTTTAAAACAAAAATGAATAGAACTAAACAAAATTGATTATTTAAATTAAATACTAAAAATTAAGAAATTAGATATCTTCTATTTGTTTGTACTATTTTGAAAGCATCCCTTATTTCTGCAAGATAAAATTGACAATTACAAAAATAAAAAATAAAGATAAATGAACAGTGAAAAGAGGATAGACCTTAACAAGTAGTTCAATGCAAATGAAATTTGAATAGAGATATAGGGTAAAATTTCTTATAAAAATATAAGTTATGTTTATATTTTAAAAATTCATCTTATCTTGAATTCAACTATTACGTGACACAAATAATTTTACATATTATTTTAGTTAAAAATAAAAGATAAAGGCATTAACGATACAATTTAATTGAATTTTATTATCTAAATTATTTTTTAAAATAATTTAATATTTACATCAACGTTTATTTTAGAAAATTTATATGCATTATGAAGTATAAATAAGTAAATTAGTAAATAGTTTTATTAAGGGAGGTAAATGAAAATAAGATGAGTTATTTATAAAAAAAAATTGTAATTTAAGCTTACTTGTCATATTTTTTAATATATATATATATATATATATATATATATATATATATATATATATATATATATATATATTTAAAAGTGTTAGTTAACTGAGTTTAAGTGTATATTTTGAAAATAGAGGTGAGGTAGGTAAGTGAAAAACAAACTAATTACAAGAAAAATTGGTGTAATTTACTCTATTGCTCTATTTGTAAAAAAAAAGAAAATTGACAATCCTTTCATCAGAATCTTTCTATTTATAGCAAACATCTTTGTCATCAAGTAATTCTAGTAAGCATCTTTCAATCTTCTTTAATATACCCTTTTTTTTTTCTCATGTCATACACATCGATAAACATGATTAATTAGAATTCCCATTTTCATTTTTTTTTTTTGATAAGGATTAGAATTCCCATTTTCAACTTTCATATAAAGAATTTATATGACCAAAACTCCTTCAATAAGAAAATATATAACAGAATCAGATAAAAAAAAGTACAATAAAAGGAACATTAATCATTTTTATTTATATCTTAATATATAGCTGAACTACGGAAGAAAAAGAAAATTGAACAACTAAATAAAAAAAAAATTAGTTAAATTAAAATAGGTTGGACAATGAAGTGGGAGAGAAAGAAAATAAAGATCGAGCTCTCTGAATTCAAGTTGAATAATATATATAAATATATATATTGATTAGGACATCAATTATAGAATTGCAATGTACTTCAAAGTAGCAGAAGAAGTAAAAATAATGATTATCCAGAAAAGACTCCCTCAATAATTCTTGCTCTTGTTGATGAGACTAGTAGTTAAAGTACCAACTTCGTATGAAGACTACTCAAATATTCCACTAGATTCTTTAGCTGTCTCTGAAAGTGCAGGTAAATGTGTCATAGAAGGGGTGAATAGGACACTTAAAATTTTTTACAAAATAAAATGTTAATTTCTAGAATCAAGCACAGTATCTTAAACTTGACTTAAAACAGTTTAAGCTTGATTATGAAAACTTTACAGTTTTAAATCGTATTAAATAAGAGTGAAACTTAAGCTCAAATAATATACTGGTAATAAGTAAATGCTGAAAATAAAGAGTATAAGGAAAAGAAATGACTCAGTGATTTATAGTGGTTCAGTCATAACAAGACCTACGTCCACTCCTCTCACAATCCTTTAAGAGAATTATCTTCACTATCTTTATTGGTTTACAGGATTCTAGCTACCTTTTACAGCTACATAGCAATTCTCTATAAGCTTGGTTTTCTAGGATACACCAATAACCTTTACAGCTTGGACTATGTCCTGTACAGACTATGTCTACCCTCAACAGGGTTTCAACAGAGAGTGCTTTGGCAAACTGCCTTTACAGAAAAGAATTTTGGAGTAAAAGTAATCAAGCTTAAACACATGCTGCTTGTTACAGCTGATATCCCAGTATGCCCAGTACACCAAAATGATATCCCATATGAAAGAATTGGTGTTTGAAGATGAAGAATAAAAAATAAAAACCTTGCAAGCTCTAAAGAGTATTTGCAAATGAGGCTTTATTGTATTCTCTTATTTCTTCATCACTTCAAATATGTGGCTTCCTTTCCTTTATATAAACTTCTGAAAAATAGTTGTTGGCGAGAAAAAATAATTATTGGCGAACAGAAAATTCTAACCAGACTTTTGGTGGCTCAATATTGTCTTGAAAATTGTAATCTGGTTTAAGAAAAGTCTCCAGATTTTCTGTTGCAAGCAAGAGTGCCTTTTGCAATGTTTTCTGCTACACGTAGCTCCTTATAAGCTTTTTGGTAGCCCAAGATTGTCTTGGAAGTTAAAATCTAATTTAAGAAAAATTTGCACATTTATTGCTACAAGCAAGAGTTGCTTTTGTTGTATTTTCTGCTACATGGAGCTCATTGACAGCTTTTTGGTGGCCTAAAGTTATCTTAGAAATTGCAATATACTTTAAAAAAAGGTTTGCAAATTTTCTCTTGCATGCAAAATTGATTTTTACCCAATATGCAAGATAAAAATATCTCCACAAATCTTAAAATATTTTTTTTATCAAAATCAATTAAAGGGATTAATAAAAATTCCCTTGAACTAACAGCCTCCATTATCTTCCCTCATTGGAATGAACCTCTTTTGTTGAAGAACCAAACTAAGAAATTTAATTTATAAGAGATTAGAATAGACGGAAAAACACCCCCAACAAACAGAAGTTAAATCAACAAACATCAATCATATCATAACACTCAACCAAATTTGCAGAAGTAAAGGAGACATAGAAGATGGAAAGCTAAAATAACTCAACCCAACATAACAATGTAATTGAAATGTTAATTGCTAATAAACTAATGGTTAGGAAAGTAAAAATATATGTATATATATATGAAACTAATGTCCCTTTAGGTTGGTTTAAATATATATATGTTTATGGTACAAACTTTTGTCAATTAGTAAAATAAAATTTCTAATTGATTAATTAATTAAATTAAAATGAATGATTAAAATAAAATACTAATTGCTAATTAAAATAAATTACTAATTGAAATAAGAACTCCCCAGATTTAGAGTTTGTTTTTTTAGAGTATATATGTGTGTGTGTGTGTATTTTCCTTCTCCCCTAATTTTGTTTTGGCTAATCACTCTTGCTATCTCTGTGTCCGCTATAATAAGCTGAGAACCCATATCATAACGCCTATGAAGTGCTATAAGAGGTTAACTTGATATAGCACTTTTTACTAAGTACTATAATATATTGCCCTATTATAGCATTTTCTGTGAATAATGCTATGATAAGATGAGTTGTTATAGCGCTTTCTTAAAGGAACTGCTATAATAGGTTTAGCTACTATAACAATTTTCGTTGGAAGTGCTATAATAGGAATTTTTATTTTTTAAAGTTTTAGAAGTGATATATTAGGTGGCTTTTTTTTTTTTTAATTGTTTTAGCATTTTTCATTCAAACCCTGCATATATTTGCAGTCAATATTTTCAACTTCACATAGGCAAAGTTGTTCTCCTCAGCAAGTATAAACCAACATTTCAATAGCTAACTTCGGTTCTAAAATATTCATTACAATCCAATTAAGTACACACACAAATAAGTACAACATAACACAACAATTACATTGTAGTTAACTTAATATCCAAGTTAAAATGAGTTGACAAGCTAGGAATGAGTTGATCTTTAGGCATGTAAATCCTATTTTTGATAGTATTTGGATTAAAATGATTAATGAGCTCAAAATCAGGTGAAAACACTTGTTGATAGATAGAAATAGATACTAAAGCAATAGGGCCGAAATTTGACCTTTTCGAGTCTTAAGGGTATACCCCTTATTCTATTGTAAATTTTTTGATGATTAATATAATTTTTAACTTTCTAAAAAAGAAAAAAATATCCAAGTCCAAATGAAAAGGTTGTTAGAGAATAAAAAAAAAGACTAACTTATACAATTATCAAACATATTAAAAAAACCTCTTTGACTAGATCTATTTGTGCTCGAAAGTAAGTATTGCATCTGAGCTCTTGAAAGCAGCCAAAAAAAAAAAAATATCACAAGAAAATCAAATTCGTATTGAACTACGTACATTTAATGTTGAATTTAATTAACTAATCATGGCAATATAAACTAGAATTCACCTTACATAACTGTACTGGGACTGTAGATTCATTATGTGCAATAACTTGTCTGATGAATCCCATCACATAATATGCATAATCTACATTGTCTGTTTGGCAAGGGCACTACAAAACCAATTTAAAGTTATGTTAATTTATCAATAAAGTTTGGCTCATTTGGTAAATAGATTGAGTTAAGTAGTTGAGCAATTTCTACAATGTTAGGACTTTGAACCCACAAGAAGGGTTTGAACTAATAGGAAAACACATGTTGAAAGGGGAAGTAACCATAATTGCTCTCTATCCCCAAACGGATAGGCTCACTTCCAATGTGAAGTGAAGATTCTAGTAGCTATAACCAAAAAAAAAAAGTTATATTAATTTATTTGATAATATAATTTATTGAAAACAATTGCATATTAAATTATAGGTCATACATGTATCCATTTGTTCATTCTTCAAGTCCATATTTTTATTTTCTTTGTGTATATGGTTGGTTAAGGAGATGGGATCTTGGTTTAGTTATAACCTTCCTTACATATTAGAATCAACAATTCTTACAAAGGAAAAAACGACCCCTAGCTATGGAGGAATACAAGAAAGTTTTAGGACCTCCACCCACCCATAGAAAAAATTATTCTTTGAAGTTGTAACTGACACGTAAATTATGATGTATCAAATCAAATCTCTACTAAAACCCAAAACCTAAGTATAAATAAAGCAAATAAAAGTCTTAACCTGTTCGGTACATATAAAGGCAGCAAATCCGTCGGTACATATTTATGATGCATCAAACTTAAACTGGTTTATGTTTTTTTTTTTTTTTTATCTATTTTGACTTCAAGTATACCAAACACGTAGTATGGTTGGCTTGTTTAAGTTGTCAAACATTAATAACTTAAGTGTTGTCAAGAGGAAATTTTAAATTTTTTTCAAAAAAAAAAAATGCATTGTGCCTTTTTTCAAACACCCAAGTCAAGGAACTCATATTTATAGATACTGGAAGGAAGTTTTGCTTGGACTTCCAAAATTTATGGGACTCCAAAGAACAACCAGATTTCTCAGTTTAAATCTGAAGGCTTGCTTTGACTTTCTAGATTTAAGGGAACCAAAACTGAGTTTCTCTCTTTTGCTGTTTGTTTCCCAAGAATTTGGTTATCTCACACTAGATTCCTTTCTTACGACCAATTTATTTTAGCCACAACTATCACTAACTCACGGTACCAAAGCAACAAACAAACCATAACAAAACCATAAGGATAATGAAGGAAGGAGATCGTACAACAGAGAGCAGCAACCATATCACACACAAAACTCAAATAAACCAAAAAGAAAAAAAAAAAAGAAGAAGCTCAACACAGTAAAGAAATCAGAAAACACAACAGAGAGCAAAAGAGATCCTACTAAAGATAAGATTGATGCAAATGACGGTGAACACTTCAGTAAACTGAGATGGACCAGCTTCTGAAGAGTGAGTGTGATATAAATTAAACATTCTAGGGCTTCTTAATGATTATGTTAAAGTTTTTAAACTAAGGTTTATATTATGACTTATCTGTTTCGATAATTATAAATTGAAGTTTATCTTTCATTTTAGATAATTATGTATTTTTATTATTATTTAAATCAAATTTATCTTATATTCAATTAAATTATATTAACTATAAATAAGCATATTTTGTATCCAATTTAGTTGAATTTTATGCAATTAAATATTACTTATTATTTTTATTTAGAGTGTAGTACCTTGCCCTTACTCTATAGAAGTACCCTGTCTAAGGAGTACCTTATGGTTTTCATTTGCTTCATTTTACATCAACTTGGTACTCCCCTCATACCTTGATTATTCAATCCTTCGTCACCATGTTGTTTTGAAACTTGATACCCATCTTTTCTATTTTTCTTTTATCACCCCTTACAAAAAAAACCTTTGCATAGCCTCTTCCTCACCCACCCATAGACAAGCTCTCACGAAACTTCTTTTATAGCAATTGATGGGAGGCTTAAAAAATTCAAGCTTGAAAACTAACAAGAAGGTAAGTCAAAGCCAGAGGCGACCAAAGGTGACTTTGATGCAAAACCACCAATTCCCGCTAATGTATCACCACTTTCAATTCTCCGGAGAAGAGTTCTTTTAATCCAGAGGGAATAACGTAAATTACACATTCTAGGGGTTTCTTGAGGATTAAATTTAAGTTTTTAAATTAGGGTTTATCTTAAACTAAGATAATTTGTTTGGGTAATTATAAGTTAGGGTTTATATTTCAGATAATTATATATTTTTTTCTTACTATCTATATTATGTTTGTCTTTTATTTAATTAAATTAAGTTGTCTATAAATAGGCATATTTGTATTTAGTTTAATGAGACTTTGTGCAATTGAATATTACATATATTTTTAAGAGAATACCCTTCCCTAAGGGAGTTCTTTAGGGTTTTTTGTCGTTTCATTTTACATTAATTTAGTATCAGAGCAAGGTTTGATCACCCATTCTGCTGTCATTTACCGTGGTTCAATTTTCAGTTTTTCCTTCTCTTCACCACGTTCTCTACCCATAGAAAATGTCTCAAGAAGATCAGTCTATAAGAACCAATGGAAGGCCTAAAATATTCAAGCTTGAAAATTGACAACATGGCAAACGCAAAGGCAGAGGCCCGCAAAGGTGACTCTAATGTGAAACCACCAATTCCTTCTGATTCATCACCACTTTTCAACTCTCTGAAGAAGAGTTCTTTCAAGAGGGAGTGATGTAAATTAGATATTCTAAGGTTTCTTGATAATTATGTTTAAGTTTTTAAATTAGGATTTATCTTAGGGCATATCTATTTGGAAAAATATATATTAGGGTTTATCTTTCATTTTAGATAATTATGTATTTTCTTATTATTATCTAGGTTAGGTTTACTTTTTATTGAATTAAGTTATGTTTCCTATAAATAGGTATCTTTTGTATTCTTATGTAATTGAATATTACTTATTATTTTTATTTAAAGAGTATTTGAGCAAAGTCAAAATAATACCTTACTTGCCTAAGAGTACTTAACATTTTCATTCTCTTTCTTTTACATGAGAGTGTTGGTGCTTCTGAGCTAGCACTAAAATGAACTGCGGTTGAATGTTTAAGTGTTGAGTTTGATGGTGAGTTTTATTTTTCAGTTCAATACTTATCATAACACTTCATTTAAAGAAAAGATATATAAAGAAAAAACACTTTTTTATAGCATTTCCCGGAGGTGCTATAATAGATCACACAATATTTTTTATAGCTCTTGTAAAAATAAGTGCTATAAAAAGTGTTAATTTTATAGCACCTATTACAGTACTTTTTTAAGAAGCGCTATTATATATGCGCTATATTAGGGTATTCGGGTGTGGATAACGCGTTGGAAGTTGGGCTACCAGCACTAGTTTTTATGGTTTTCAACTCACAAGCAAGTAGCTAAATTTGCAACAGTTAGTGTTCTATTTTCTAGTTGATTCAGACTCCCTAATTTGTTTAATAGTTATCCGCTATCACGTGCCCTATGGTAAATTACCATGCAATTCTATGAAAAGTATAAATTCCATGTAATATGGAAGAATTTCTGACTGATAATCTATTTTAATACTACTCTCTTATTTTTTTTTTATTTTAGAGAAATTATATTTTCAAAACTATTATTTTTTAAAATTTTAAAAATATATTAAACTTATTTTTCTTCTATATTTTTATATAATTAATGATAATTCATTTATTTTTTTGTTAATTACATTATAAAAAAAATTAATTAAAAGTATATAGGTAATATAGTATACTAATTAATTATTTCTTAACTTGTGTAAAATAATCTTAAAATGTAAAAAATTTAGAACGGAGGAAGTAATAAAATTATGAAAGATTAAAAGTACTCTTGTGTGTGTAAATATGATAAGAAGAATTAATTTTATTTAATTTTGTAAACCCTCCTATTTGAAAGAAAAAAAAAAAAACATGTGGCGTCTTTTATTTTTTTTTTGTAAATTTTTTTATTTATTGCAAAATAATCTCTCTTAAATTAGTGATCACAAAATAATTTCTTTTAATTTTAATTGGCTTAAAATAAATTCTTTCGTTAGAATACTATTAAAATTTGGTTAACATGACATTTTTTATTTACACGTGTACAATTGCAAAGTGAGTTTTGATGACTTCGTTGCTGACTGGGCAATTTAGTAGGCCACTCACTCTCTTCATTTGCAGAAGCAGTCACTACAGAAACTGACCATCATTTCTTACCAGTAGAATACTTAGTTGAAGCTGTTCATCTCCATCCAGGTGGCCTCACAAGCATAAATAAACAAGCATCCACGGCAAAGCTTTGATAAAGAAATTGCCAACTAACTTTCCTACCCTGTTTGGTTTGCTTAGCACGATGATGACATAATTCCAAGTTCAAGGTTACTTAAACAAATTCTTTAGATCATAGTTACCAGGAACGTGATACGCTATTGTTCGTGGTACGAGTTCAAGAACATGGTACGTTACTTAGTTATATATGTGATATAGAGGAATAGTTTTATTGGTACGTTACTCTAGGATGTGATACGTTTGAAGTTTTGATTTAGTTCATTGTTTGGTGTATCACTTATTTTTTCAACAAGTTTAATAGAAATTAATTCTTTACACAAAATGCTGCATAAAAGTTCAATAAAAATTCATATTTTCTCACCTTATTTTATTTTATTTTATTATTATTATTATTATTATTATTATTATTATTTTTTTTCTGTTTCTAGTTTCTATTTGAAGCTTTGGTTGTGATGTCACTGGGATCAAATATGAAAGCATTACATCTCTATAACTGGAGTATGTTAAATCTTGCACTTTATCACTATCTCTATGATTTATATCTTCCACCAAAGCTTTACACTTTTATCACCTAAGTTTTGAACTCACTCTTGATTTCACCCTTTGGAATTCTCTGGTTCAGTCATTCTGTGTACCAGTTCACATACCACTGCGAACCAGAACGGAAATATCCCACAAACTAGGACGAATGAACCAGTTCGCGCGACAGAAGCAGTTTCAACAAACCAGGTAACTAGTTTACATCTCTTGAAGTTGATGGGCTTCAGCCATTTTTCCTCAAAAGCATCCTTTGTTATTCAGCAGACGTATGACATGGCTAGAAGTGGCGCTACTTTGCTTGAACGGGAAATTAAACTAGTAAAGTGGATTCATCCTAAGAGGGGGTTGTGCAAATTAAATACGGATGGTAGTTCTCTTGGAAACCCGGCGAAGGCAGCAGGAGGGATTATTCGAAATGATATTGGCCGTTGGATGAGTGGTTTTATGGGCTATATGGGTGTAACCACTAACATTTATGTGGAATTGAAATCCCTTAGACAGGGACTCACTTTAGCTTAGGAGAAAGGGATCAAACTTTTGGAAGTGAATGTTGATTCTATGGACATCATCTCTCTAGCGACAACTAATGCCGAGTTCCATAGATATGGTGCAAAGATTGAGGATATTGGTTCTCTCCTTGGTAGGGAATGGCAAGGGAAGCTAGAACATTCTTATAGAGAGTCCAATCAGTGTGCGAACAAGCTTGCTAAACATGTGGCAGTTAACCAGATTCCTCTCATTGAGCTTCATAGACCTCCTCGCTGGCTCTCTTTAGAGCTTGTCGCAGATAGTGGGGGTACAGTCTTTGAGAGGCTATAGTTTGTCCTTTTTTTTCTTCTTATGTACGAAAATAAAAAAAGAAAGCAATTTCAAGGCTTCCCACATGTTTTTATATTAAATTATTCAGAAAATCGTCACTTAAAAAAATAAGAAAATACAAAAAAAAGAAGATAAAAGCATACTAGCAAAACATATTATAAAATGAGACTTTTAAATGCAAAATCTATTGTGTATAAAAATGCCCGACCTGTTTTAAATTTCTGAAAAATAACATGATGATATATGTTAGTTCTCATAAAAACAGAAAAAAGAGAGAGATAATGGTTATTGATAAACAATGGTGTATATAGCAGTACTAGTTGATTATAGATATGCTTAGGTGCAAGACATTGCATCAGTAGATCAAAAACCAAGCAATAAAATTCCACCATTCCAGTTTCCAGTTTTGCTTCACTTGAAGTCAGCTTTATATACCCTAGCCAACATATCTTTTAAATCAACATAAGGCAATATATGCTTCAAATACCAACAGATTTTCCCATCTTTCGTTAGATCAGCCTTTGTCCATTCATTTTAGAATGCTTGCTGTAGGAAAGAGTATTAGATCCATTTGGAGGTTTGTATTCTTCTGCTGCCTTGTAGTGATTACGGCTAAAGTATAATCCCTATAAAGTAATTTATTTTCTTTTTCATTTTTATGATATAGTGGGTGGATGAAGGTTTGCATAACAATGTAAATTCTCCAGCTAGCCATGCAGTGGTGTTTCTTGATAACAAGTGGAATGCTGAAGCATTAAACATTCTTTTTATATGTGTTAATTGATCCAACTACATTTCTTCCTTTTATGTGTTACTTTGGATTTTTCTTTGGTCCCAAGGTATTGCACAATTAATTTATGTGATTTTTTCTTCCTCTAGTGTGTGCAAAGTTGCGCTGCAGTAAGTTTTTTCTTTCAACATGCAAATGTGGCCTAAAATTTTTTTTCTTTTTAGTCTTGACCACTAATATCTATGGGGCATAAACTTATTATTACTCCTTTAACCTACAACTGATCCAGTTTGAGTTGGATATAAAAGTTCTTCAGATCAAGTTTTAATGCAACTACATTCCTAAGACTCAAATTCGAGATCTTTGATTAAACTAAAATAATCCCGTGCCAATTGATCAACGTACTTGTTGGTAGTTGTTTTTCTTCTATGAGAGAAAATAAAAGATAACAAGATAAATTTGTCATCTTATCTACTGAAGTCAGCAGCTATGGATTTGTATAATTTACCCACTATATTAAATAATTTTATTATGATCTAAACGAGGAATATAATTCTATCAATGTATCCTGTACCTGCAGCGTTTTCCTACATATCATGTAATTTACAGTTGGACATCTTCATGTAATTTATGCTTATTCATCAGAGTCGTCACACAAAATGTGAGAAGTCATGACTTAACCATTGTTAATAGGTTACAAGTGACCAGTAGTTTCATTAAATATCATATTACTTTTTTCTTCATCAAATAACATTTTAAAATTCAACATTTGCACATAAATACGGGAGATAGGGGAGAAAATCAATTATATCTATTTATTCCACTCTGCATCCCACTTCCCATTTGATCCATTGGAAAATAGTCTCAGCACATCTCACATCATTCCTGAAAATTCTATGATTTCTTTCTTCTCAAATGTGATAAATTGTAGCAGCCATTACTAAGAAAAGAGATAATCTACTGCGTTTTCTGAGCTTCTAGATGTAAAATAATTTTGTCATCCACTTTCTCCCATTAATTTTACAGCTTCTTATTCCCATCCAGTCTATTGCCTTCTTCACAACAATGACAGAAAATTGGCATTCAAAGAACAAGTATTGGATGGTTTCAGTTTCAGATTTACATAAGTCACACTTCATATCATCCACTATATAGTGGAGTTGTTGCATTCTTTGTTTTGTGAGTAAGTGGCCCTTACATGCCAACCAGCAGGTGAATGAGTATTCGGGTATGTTGTATCTCCCCAAATGAAGCAAGATATGAATTTTATTTTTTTTTTCATTATTCTGGATTCACTTATAACCTGAAGCTACACTGTATTTCCCATCTTTGCTTACTTTCCAAGTATCACCATCAAAGTCATTATTGAATTTATCTTTAATCTTCATGAGTTTTTTTCCAATGCCAACTGGTATCTATTTTTATTTTGTACTCCCAGAGATTCTCCTTCTTGAGATAAATCTCATGGATCCCTAGCACACCTCTTTTCTTGTGGGCATTCACGTGTCTCACTAAATGAAAAAAAATTTCCTCCCTTGGATTGCATTCTACCACTTCCTCCATCTTTCTTTCTTTTCCTCTAAAATGTCTTCCTTCCAATGATGAGAGGTGATTTTTAACTAACTGTTTTGGCTTTCCTGCAAACCGGCAACCCAAGCTAAAATTGCTTCCTTGCCTCTACCCAAAAATCACTCCATCTGATAGACGTTTGCTCCGAGAAGGTCACTAAAAATGGCTTCCACAGGTAATTCGATTTCTAAAAGCAGGCACCAGGAGAAAAGAAAGGGATTGGGAGAGCAGCGAGACGATAAGCTAAGAACAACAAAAATCTGATTTATTTCATCTCTTCTCTTGCTCACAAAAATCTGATACAAATCTAATGGAATCTCTCTCTATGAGTTGTCTGCCTCTTAATCAGGAGATTCGGAGTTTTCTGCCTATGAAATGATAACCGTTGTCGTGAATGTTTAGATGGAGATATTTTCTACTGTACTGGATTTCCATTTGAGTTTTTCACATAGGTGTTCACTTTCCTTTTCTCTTTTTTATTTTTTATTTTTTAATTTTAATACAATTAATTTACTTCCTGAACTA
Source organism: Bauhinia variegata (assembly GCA_022379115.2). NCBI lineage: Eukaryota > Viridiplantae > Streptophyta > Magnoliopsida > Fabales > Fabaceae > Bauhinia > Bauhinia variegata. The sequence continues at coordinate 8,628,719 of CM039426.1, forward strand.
CTGTAAAGATTCTGCTTGAAAAAGGTTAATTAATTTAATATTCCCCATGTACATTTGTATTGGGAAGGGATATAATATTTTTCTTCGTGTTTCTTCAATCTCTTGTTCATGTTACAAACAGTCTTTGATTGTGTTGCAGACCGTGAGAAGGGATAGGTAAATTGGTTTCCCTATCTTTTACCATATTGCAGTCTGATGTTGGGAAGTGTCACGTGTGGGACTTCCGGTGTATTTAATATCCACTGTCCTTACTGTTCTATTAATGTTCTGTTCAAGCAATGCTTGTTCAATTCATGCCCGAATTTTTGGTGTTGGCTGTTTCGTGGTAGTGGCATTGGTTTAGCTATATATGATGCTTAATTGTTTTAGCTATATCCATGCTGCCATTATTTGGTTTTGATTTGGGTTTTAAAATGAAGTTGGCAAGGCATCTTAGTTATTTGTGGGTTATACATATATATATATATATATATATATATATATATATGTGTGTGTGTGTGTGTGTGTGTGTGTGTGTGTGTGTATCAATTTAATTTAGAAGAGTAGTTGCTAATAACACACTGCAATGGAAACTTTCACTGAAAACATGCTTCAATGTTGTTTTACTGAATGCACAAGCTATTTTCGTTCCCGCTTATCAATTTTTGATTAAAGATATCATATCATGTAAGAATGTTTATTTCTGGTATTCTAAAGGAAGTTAAATGTATTACGTTTCTACAGTCTTAACACTGATAGGGAATAGCTTGTGCATATATCTGGGTAAATCGTAGTCTTTGTAAAAATTCTAGAGCAGCCAAGGTACATATATCTGAGTAGTATTTGTATGGGACATGAGAAAACTCTACAAAAATCTATTTCTTTTTTCTTGAGATGTAATTTGCCATTTGATTTAGGAGGCTTAAGTGGAGGAAAAAAAAGAGGCAGAGGAAGATAAGGATCAGCTTAATATCACCTAGGAGGCTAGGAATTTTTGAGCTTAATGTGATGGCAGTGACCCAAAATTCAAATAACCAAATACCTTTTTTACAAAAGAAAACAATTGTGAAAAATGAAGAGTTTCCAATCGCATCAATCTTTGTAGCAGCTGCTTATTTGAAGTCCATTAATTTCGTATTATGTTTTTCATTTGCAGGGTGATTCTGGAAATAATTTATTTAATGACAAAGCTAGGTGATCATTGCATGGAACAACCTTGCAGTTTGTGATACTGTCAAATAGAGGCAGATGAGCTTGAGAATTGGTAAGTTACTAAGCTATTGACATGTACATGCTGGAAGGACTCCTCAGCTTTACCAGACAACAGGGAATGTGCTTGCAGCAACCCTAAACATGTATTTATCAAGATCTATATGATTTCTTTACCATTATAAACTAAGATTTACACTTCAGCTCTCTGTCAAACATCTTCTATAAGTCCAAAAAATTTTACTCAAGTTGCTGTGAAAACTTGCTTCGCAGTATGCCAAGATGGGGCAAATGTTAGATTTAGACATGTTGCGCATCACAGGTAAAGCATTCAAGTGTACTCAGTCCATCCACGATGTAGAGCAGTAGTACAATTTGTTGGAAAATATTATGCAGAACATTGTACAGATGAATTTATGTGGACGCGTTTCATAGATTGGAATATTTTATAGTATTTCTCTTATTACTACTTCTGCATTTTCTTTTTACTATAATCCATATTTCAAACAAAGGTTTAATATGATTGGATGAATGTGCAAGTTTTCTCAGTCCATCTATCTTCGTGGGTCGTTTTATGCTTACCTAGCATTGATTGTAAGACTACATTGCTTTGTTCTTCTCTTAATGAAATTTTAGCTAAATATTTCTTGTTTACTTCGGATTTCGTATTTCTTATTCTGGCTTGGGGAAGTATTGTAGATAGAACTACATGAATAGGTTATCAAAATGGACAAAGAATAAAACATTACTTATTTTTAGATCTGTTGTGAAATGGAATTTGGTTTCCATGGTCGTTTTTTCCAGATCCATTGGTTCTTTCTTATTATTTTTTCCTATACCAATTTGGCCCAGTACTCCTCGCCCCAACACACACGCCCCGAGTGTAGTACTAATAAAACACTGGTTAATTAACCGTTTAAAAGATAAACAAAGCTATTTACAAAAAAGAATTGATTAGTGAAATTCTAATAAGATATAATACATTTTTTTTTTTTTAACATAGCCATAGAGGAATTTGAACTTATAAACTTCATCATCATGGAAAGATGGCTTTAAAAGGATTTATATATATTTTTTTATCTCATTTTCTGTTTTATTTCACCTCTTGTACTTTTGAATTAGTAGGGAATGAGACAAAAAGATGTAGATTCTTTATTAAAGAAGGCAAGCAATGTAATCGTAAAAAAAATGAGCCATGCAATTCCCATAAATGAATTGACTGGTGAGATTTTATTCAGATAATAAATGTAAGGTTTAATTGAACAACGACCCGTGAATTGGACAACAAACATGGCAATCAAAGTAAAATATAGTAGAAAATATCATTAAAAAAGGAAACAATACAAGTCATCTGATAGATATTTTAAGATGACATTTCAAATATATATATATATATATATATATATATATAAATTACTTTATTTTTGTTCCAACTTACTTCTTACAAGCTACATGTAACACATTTAAATAGCACTTTTGAAGATGATTCAAGCTTAGAGGATACCATCCTCAGCAAATGCTTGACAAAGACACACATAAAAGAAAGAAAGAAATTAAAAGCTCTCTAGGTGTATAGACTCACTCAACTTTCAATAAGCCAAACTGGGAACACATACATTAGCATCAAATCTTAAAGTAATGAGACTATATGGATACACAAAATCTATATCTTTTTAAGGTTTGATTTGAATTTCCAAAACTTTTATATAGAGATAAAATTGTTAATGAGTAAACTAATCGAACTCAATCCTAATGGATGACCAATTTAGTAATAAAGCAGAGGTTTTCCTTATTCTCTTGATTGCTGGTTAACTCTCTTGCCTTCTCTGCTTGCAACTCCCAGTCTATCCTGATCAACAGAACTATCATGACAACAGCACAAACTATTTGAGCCGCAACCAACACTAACCAAAGACCCAAGAAGCCCAGTTTCAAGACAGCCCATTATGAGAGGAATGAGCAATCCCACAGCATAGAAGGAGCCTAGGTTTATCTTGACAGCATAACTTGGCCTAGTACTGCCCCTCAGTACCCCACAGATTGTTGTCTGTGGACAGTTTCCAAGCTCACAAAGCCCCACTATTGGCAATGTGGATGACAATAGAGATACAATAGCTTCGTCTTCAGTAAACATACGTCCCCACGCGTTCCTCGTACACACCATGAATAACATAGCAACCACACCTGTAAATATGGCACATAAAAGCGCTAAAAATGATGACGACTTTGCTTTGCTTGGCCGGTTAGCTCCAAGCTCGTTGCCCACCCTGGTGGAGACAGCTAAGCTGAGTGCATATGGGAAATTCTAAGCAAGTACAATAGCCTGGATTATTATTCCTATGGCGGCTACTGAGTTAGCAGCATTTAACCTTGAAAAGATAATGAATAGCTCGTGCCACCACCTTTTTAAGCAGATAGATAAACAACTTGGGACAGCTTGACGAAGAAGGGGTTTCCATTGGTGGAAGCAGTAACAAGACCATTCTTGCCCCGATTTAAAATAGGCATTAGAAAACCATAGGTAAACCAAAAGGATAACTGAAAGGATAAAATCAGCGAAGGCAGATGCAAAAGCAATGCCTTTGTCACCAAAGTTGGAATATTGAACTACAAGGAAGTTAATGTGGTAGTCAATGATGAGGCTAAACGCTACACCCAACATAAGAGGAAGAGTTACATGCTGGGTTCTAAGATAATTTTCTATAGGATTAAGGAGGGCTTGGAGAAGGATGTTAGGGATAAAGGAAGCTAGAAATGTAGTGGGAATGGAAGAGATGGTTGGTTGGCTTCTGGCCACATAATAGCAAAATAGGTTGGAAGTAAAGCCACAGAAACGATGGTGGTACATTGGATGATTTGAGCCATTAGTGGCCATTCCTTTGCCCCATAGGCTTGAGAAGTTATACCTTCCATCCCTGCTGCAGGCCCCATTATCACAGAGTAGCCTGTGATGTTAGCAAGGCCAATGGCTAGTCCACCGGCTAATGTATCCTTGCCTAATTTTCCCATGAAGTGCATGGATACCAAGGACTTGCCATACACAAGGAGGCTAATGATGATCATAAGGAGTGCTACGTAGAAGAGCTGCTTTATCTCTTCCACCGTCTGATCATGATCAAAATTATGAGAATACAAAAAAAAAGAAAAAAAGAAAAGAAGTAATTAAACAAGAGCACATCAGAGAAAATAAAACTAAAAACAACGCTAAAGTAGTAATTAGTGAACCTTTAAAGAATAGATTAGGTGGCTCTGGTCACATTGAGACTCACTGTCATTTTTACTTGTGTGTTTGGCTTGTAAGTCGTCATAGTAAGGCAAGAGAGGAACTGAAACTTGATTGGAAAATTCAAGCAAGGATCAAAATGCAGAGAGAGAGAGAGAACGAGAGAGAGAGAGAGGGAGAGGGAGAGAGAAAGAGAGATGGAGGGAGGGAGAGAGGGGGAGAGGGGGAGAGAGCAATATAAGGAAGTGGGGGAGGTAGTTTGCATGTGGATTGTTTGTTGTTTTGTGTAGGAACTTGAGATAGTTGGTGGCAAAGCATGGAAAGTTATCAGCTCCTACTATCATATATCATCACAAATGCCAATGAGTGAGTGTGAGTAGATCTCATTTTGGGTCCGCTTTATTCAGAGTCGGATCTTCTACTTGCCCCTCACAATACACAACAATACAATTTCCCCCTTACACGTGCCATTTAGGTAGTTGCGCATAATTACATGGACATGGAAACTAGAAAGAAATATTGTAATGCTCTCTACTCGAAAGCCACTTTCAATACTTCGTGTGCTTTTAGTACCATTCAACATTGGTAATAAAGGAAAAACTCTTTCAAAAATAATATGTTACACAAATTTATACACATAATATATTATACTCATTTGTAAGGATAAATTATAATTTAAATATATATATATATATATATATATATATATATATATAGAGAGAGAGAGAGAGAGAGAGAGAGAAAGAGATATAAATGTACCTAAATAATTGTACAGATAATAATACTCAAACTCTTTCATTTCGACATTTCATTTCATCAAACATGAAATCGCATTTTTTCTCCAATAACACATTGCAATTTTTCTTAACCATATAAAAAATTTGAATTTTACGTTTCTTGGGTAGCAGTATTGTTTCAAAAATAGAATTTTAGTTTTATGATAATTATGTGATAGCGTGACATGACATGACAAATGAAATAAGTGTTTATACAAGACAAGTCATTTTGTTTGGGTAAAATCTTTTGTTTCATTCTCTTTTCTCAAATCTTGTTCAAAAACTTGATGATTGATCGAAGCCTATTTATTAATTAGTTTATTTATTAATAAATTAGTTTTTTAGCAGTTATTAATAAAAGTTGAACAATTAGAATGAGTGGAGTATCTTGTGGTTCATGCGAATTTGGATTCCAATTCACTAAATTTGAAATTTAATTTATATTCAAGTTTGGAAGAACCACAAAAACAACAAATCTTTCTAAATTTTAGACACATTACATTCGCTCATTTTTATAATAATATTTTAAACAATACTAAAGAGTAATTACGGCTAATAGGATCTCATTTAGTTTTCATTTGTTCTCCATTTTCTTCATTCATATCTATCCTTGATACTTCAGCTAGTTTGACCTTATCTTTTTCATGAGTAAACTAGTACCCATGTACCATTGGATAACCTTTTCCTTTTCGTGAGCAAATCTATATCTATTTCTCTTTATTCACAACTACTTTTACATTTTAAAAAATTTTTTTTTCATCTTTTTATATTACTTTTTTCTAAATACAATTTTATTATGTAAATTACAAATAATTAATACATACCAAATATACAAACTGATTTTCTAGTAAGTGACATTTTCATTTTGGTTATTAGTGGAATTAGAAACAAGAAGCATATCTCGATTGCATTTTTGGTACTCTTGCATTACTGTCACTTCCATCGTCAACTTATAATTCATAAAACTCATCTTGAGATTCTCATTTAGTATCTCATCAAGGATAACTGCAAATATCTCATCAATTCCATATGCAAGGATCCATGATTACATTCCATGTCATTCAAATAACAATACCGGGCTTATAGTTTTAAGTTGTGCTGAATAGGTTCTTCTTCTTCAGCTAATGGAAATTCAATTCAAGCTCAACCATTCATTTTTCCCCATATTAATGTGGAGATAAAAAGATGCAACTTTTAAGCATTCTTACTAAAGAATCACTGAATAAGGAAGTCTAACTTTTCCATAATGTATACAAATATAACATTATAAGATTTTTACAGCCTTACAAAAATAAGGGGACATTTACTGTCAGATTTGTCACAATAACAAAATAATTACACATGAGTGGTCATAAACAACACTTATGTACGAGAAGTAAGGCGATTTTTCAAGGATTTCAAAAACAAGCGTCATTTCATCAGAATGTTTCTTCTCTTAAAGTAAACTCTTCCTTAAAGACAAAAAGGCAGAAGACTTCAAAGTATGCACAAGATAACAGTTCAGGACCCACCCCTCCTTCCTTTTGCTCCAAAAGAGCAAAATAGAGTCACCTAATTTAAATCCTAGTTTTTTTTTTTTTTTCCCACCTGCTAGGCTTTCTGCTTCTTTGTTGCCTAAATTCTCCAAGAAACAAGCAAACTCCTATCCGTTCTGCCATCTATAGGCAATGTCAAGGACCAAACATCTTCACAAAATCTCATAAATCTGCAACAATTTTAAAAAAATTAAATATATTAGATAACAAGCCAACAAATCAATAAAAGGGAGATGTCCCAGTGTCGGGCATACCATCTTATGCTTAATGCTTTTTAAATGAAATAGTCATGAAATCTGAATTTGATTTCAGAAATAAAATCTAAAAAATGAAATATATATAGATCATTTTGAACTGGATACTATCCATTGCAACATAAAAGTGGCGCGACTCACATGAAGGAATAGTATCTTAGTTTTGAGACAATTGTTCAAAAAAGAAGTATGGTAAACGAAGAAAAGTACCCCAATGTTGTTGAAGATTACGTGGAAGATACGGTGTAACCACATCAAATTTGGGGTTGAAGAATAGTTTCGAATGGATTCAGATATTTTAAAAGATAAAATTATCTAAATTGTTAGTAGGCTATCTATTTGTTAAGTTTCTAACTTTGTACTGTTAATGAATGTTAGAATTCATACTTTTTCTTAGATTTTTTTGTTGACTTTAATCTTTAATTAAGTGTAGTTAAATTAAATTTTAATATAAATTTTTTAAATTATTCTAATATTCAATAAAACTATTCATTTATCTTTATTTCTTATTTTTATTATTATTCAATCCCTGTAAACTGGGTCCATTTAAACAGCTTTTATTCTCCGATGTCCTCAACACCAAATTAGGTGTTTTGGTGTGGTGGTGGAGAGGCAGCTTCAATTGCATATGTCTCCATGATCCTCCAGCGGAACCAAATATGAGTCTACCCTTTACTTAGTCTTTGTGTCTTAGATCTTAAATAATAGCTAAAAGTAATTAGTTCAAAAGTCACTAATCTTAGCAATCACTCTCTTTTGGATAAAAGCAATAAAACAATGTGATTTTTATAAAAGAGTGTTCGTCATTTAAAAAAAAATGATAATCACAATAATTATAATAATAAATTATTATTATTATTATTAAAAATGAAATTGGTAATTTATCTATTCTATCTATCCATCTAATTCAACGTGTTAATTGAAATTGAAATTTTTATAAAATGAGCAGTTGTACACATGGTGACATGTGGCAGCCAATGTATTAATTGACATATGTCTCAGCTAATTTATCTATTTCAATGTATTAATTAAAACTGAAGCTCAGCTAAGTTTTTATTTGTGTATTTGAATTTTAAAATTCTAAACCTACGACTCATTAAAAACTGCAGCTTCACTGTTTGCTTCTGATTAGAAAATTCCTCTGGACTGCGTTCCACCACTTCCTGCTTCTTTCTTTCTTTTCCCTGTAAAATTTCTTCCTTCCGCTAGTGAGAAGCGATTTTGAACCAACTATTTTGGCTTGCCTGTAAATTGGTAAACCTAGCTAAAATTGCTTCCTTGCCTCTACCAAAAAATTGCTCCATCTCATAGACATTTCATCTCTTCGCATTGCAAAATTTATTTGCGAAATTTTTGATTTATTTCATCTCTTCTCTTTGTCTGCAGGAAGAGTGGGGATTTTGTCTGTATGTATTTATTTCCTATACTCTTTGTTGTTCATGATATGGATTCCTTTCTATTTGTATTCACTGATTCAAGATATGTGTTCACTGATTTATTTGTATTGCGTGTGAAGAATATTTGGTTTGTTTATTTGTATGGTGTGCGTAAAAATATCATTCAATGCTTTGCTTAATTTTCCTTACTTATGTGTTCACTGAAGTGGGTACGCTGGGTAAGTTTCTTTCTCTTAACTGGTTAGCTTTTTGGAAGCATGACTCTGATTTAGACGTCCCACTGGCGTGCCCTTTGTTTCTTAAGAATGTCTATATTTTTCATAGTATAGTTAAATTAGATTCTCTATCTTTTGTGCCATGTTTAAATCTCTCTGTCTAAAGAGTTCATAGTAAAGGAAGTCTTTCATTGGTAATTCACTTCTGGGTCAATCTGCTTATCTGTCTTAGGCTACGCAGTCCTTTTATCTTTAACTTCATATAGATTTTAAAAAACTCTAAGATATTATTTATTCGACTGTGATTTCTTATCCCCAAGTGGTGATTTCAGCAAAAGTGAAATGTGTTTGTTTGACTGGCCATACTTAACAGTCGAATTGTTTTGCAATAATTTTGTTAACAATAGCTTGACAGTCATATTTTTATATGAACTACAGGAAGCCTATATATTTGAGAGAATATATATATATATATATATATATATATATATATATATATATCTGCTGGAGGAATTTGTAGTTTGTTTAATGCAATTGCTTGGACTTTTTGTGCTTTGTTTAAATTGGTGCTTTCTGTACTGCATTAACTTGCACATATACATACACAAATCTAATGGAGTCTCTCTCTCTGAGGTGTCTGTCTCCTAATCACGAGATTGGAGTTTTCTACCTATGAAAATGATGGCCTCTGTAGTGAATGTTTAGATGGAGATATTTTCTACTGTAATGGATTCCCATTTGAATTTTTCACGTATGTGTTCACTTGCCTTTTCTCTTTTTTTTTTTTTTTTATGTTTTTTAATTTTAATATATTAATTTACTTCCTGATCTACTGTAAAGATTCTGCTTGAGAAAGATAAATTAATTTAATACTTCGTCATGTACATTTGTGTTGGAAAGGGATATAATATTTTTCTTCATGTTTCCTCAATATCTGTTTCATGTTACAACAGTCTTAGATTGTGTTTAAGACCACGAGAGGGGATAGGTAAACTGTTTTCTTTATCTTTCACTATATTGTAGTCTGATGTTGGGAGGTGTTATGTGCTTTTTTGCTACTGGGACATCATGTGTATATAATATCCACTGTCCTTACTTTTCTATAAATGTCCTGTTCTAGCAATGCATGTTCAATTCATGCCCAAATTTTTGGTCTTGCCTGTTTCATGGTATTGGTTTGGGTTTTAAAATGTAGTGGGCAAGGCATCTTAGTTATTTGTGGGTTACGTAGAGTATATATATATATATATATATATATATATATATATATATATATATATATTGTTAACTGCAAATCAGTTTTATTAATTAGAACAGTAGTTGCTAATTACGCACTGGCAATGTTGTATAGGGCAATGGAAAATTTGACTGAGAATATGCTTCAGCGTTTTACTGAATGCACAAGCTATTTTCTTTCCTGCTATTGATGCAATTGGAAACTCTACTCATTTTTCACCATTTTTTTTTTTCTGTAGATAAGGTCTTTGGTTATTTGAATATTGGCCCAGTGCCATTGCCTTAAGCTCAAAAAGTCCTAGCCTCCTTGGTGATATTAAGCTATGCTCTGATCCTTATCTTCCTCTTACCTCCTTTTTGTCCTCTACTTAAGCCTCCTAAACTAAATGATAAATTACATGTCAAGGAAAAAGAAATAGATTTTTGCTGAGTTTTCTCTGTCCCATACAAATACTACCAATATTTATGTACCTTGGCTACTCTACAATTTTTACTAAGACTCTAAGATTTACCCAAATATATATATATAAGCACAAGCTATTCCCTATCATTGTTAAGACTGTAGTAATGTCCTACATTTAACTTCCTGTATAATACAAGAAATAAACAACATTCTTACATGATATGATATCTTTCATCTAAAGTTTTGCAGCTGCTGCTTATTTGAAGTCCAGTAATTTCATATTATGTTTTTCATTTGCAAAGTGCGTACGGAAATAATCTATTTAATGACCAAAGCTAGGTGATCATTAATTGTATGGAACAACCTTGCAGTTTGTGATACTCCCAAATAGATGCAGATGAGCTTGAGAATTGGTAAGATACTAAGCTATGTGACAAGTAGATGCTGGAACAACTCCTCAGCTTTACCAGACAATAGGGAATGTGCTCACAGCAAAGCTAAACTTGTATTTATCTAGCTCTAGATTTCTTTACCATGAGTAACTAAAATTTACCATTTTGCTCTCTGTTAAGCATCTTCTATAAGTCCAACAAATTTTACTCAAGTTGCTGTGAAAACTTGCTTCGCAGTAAGCAAGATGTGCAAATGTAGATTTAGACATGTTGGACATCACAGGTAAAACATTCAAATGTACTCAGTCAGTGTATCCACGATGTAGAACAGTAGTACAATTTCTTGGAAAATATCATGCAGAACATTGTACAGATTAATTTACGTAGAAGCATTTCATAGATTCGACGATATATTTTACGGTAATTCTCTTATTACTACTGCATTTTCTTTTTATCAGAATCCGTATTTCAAACAAAGGTTGAATGAGATTGGATGAATATGCAAGCGTTCTAAGTCAGCCTATCTAGATGAGTTGTTTTATGCTGACCTAGCATTGATTGTAAGACTACATTGTTTTGTTAATCTCAATAAAATTTTAACTTAACATTACCTGTTTACTTCAAACGATTTATTTCCTATTCTGGCTTGGGAAAGTAATTTAGGTTGGACTAGATGAACATGTTATTAAAATGGAAAAAAAAGAAAAAGAAAAGAAAACATTACTTATATTTTAAGCTGTTGTGAAATGGAGTTTGGTTTCCATGGTTGTTTTTCCCATATCCTTTGCATCTTATTATTTTTTTCCTATCCCAATTTTGCCCACTTCTCCCCCCAACACACAAACCCCACCCTATGTGTGGCATGGGTCAAACACTAGTTAAAGATGACAAATCATGTAAACATTTAAAAGATGGCTTTTAAATGATTTACATCTTTTATCTCTCTCTGTTTCATTTCATGTTTCATACTTTTTAATTAATAGGGAATAAGACAAAAAGATGCACATCTTAAAAACCCCACCCTATGCGTGGCGCGGGTAAATAAATAAATTACTTAAAAAACTTTAATTTTGTTCCCACTCTTTCTTGAATTAATGTACGTTATTTACATCCCAATGGCACTTTTGAAGATGATTCAAGCTCAAAGGATACCATCCATAGCAAAGAGTTGACAAATACAAAGGCAGACAAAAAAGAAAGAAAGAATTTAAAAGCTCTTTTATAGTTGTATAGACTTACTCAGGTTTTAGTAAGCCACATCCGCAACACACCCATTAGCATCAAATCTTAAAGTAATGAGACCATATGGATATGCAAAATCTATTTATTTAAAGGTTTAATTCAATTTTACAAAACTTCTGTACAAGAGATAAAATTGTTAATCATTCAAAAGAAAAACACACAGCCCAACCAAAACATAAGATACAAGCCAAGCTGCAACTTATGATATACAAAACGACAAGTCAAACCAACAGTTCCCCAAATGCCATAATCGTGCTAATTTAAATATGTAGCATTAAATCTTCACTTTATCTAGTAGTTACTATGCAGTTACTCCTTTATCAATACGACAACTCCCCAAATCCCCATTATTGCATTGAGCATCTCAAAATTTGGCTTGGATTAGTTACTGCTCAACAGTAGCAACTCTCAATTGTTGGATGAGACTGCAATTTTCAATCATCCCAATGCTTTTAGTGGTTGGATAAGACAGCCATTTTCAATTATCTCATTACTATGCAGTTATCTCATTATAATATTGGCACACCTAGAATGACTTTGCTGCCCCAGTCTCCGCAGCGCCTCTATTCATAGCCCTGAACGCTGCCTTTTCCTCTTGGAGGGAACTTTTGCCATCTCTGTTGGTGTCAAATTTGTCTAACACCCACTTTAATTGCTCTTCTTTTAAATCCAAACTCCACCGTGAACTTGACATTTTGCTTGCCTTGAAGCTAGTTTAATCTGGACCTGGAGTGGGTTTTCGGTCGAGAGAATCTCCTTTAGAAGCCATATTGAAACTTGGGGCAACTGAAATTTGACAGTTATTTGGGATGACATAATATTCAGGCTAGGGTTTTGCTTTTGGTTAGCTATCTATAATTTCTTATCCTAAATTCTTGTGTGTGAAGGGCTCTCTAGCTACTAAAACTGTTCATTTAAAGAAACTAGTGATGGCAAATGTTTCAATAATTTGGGTCGAGGGGAGAGAATGAATTCCTCAAGGTTCAATGTAAAAGTGAACAGTGTTGGTGCAAGTTCTAATGCATCTTATATGATTCTCAAGCCTCTGCTTTGGGTGAATACTCATTCATTACCTTAATAATTGCCGACCAATAAAGTTAAACAGTGTATATATATATATATATATATATAGAGAGAGAGAGAGAGAGAGAGATCAGTTTGTCTATCCTATGCATTAAGCCTCATTAAGAACACAATTTTGCATTATAATCTCATTAAAAATTAACTCCATTAACAGTAGATTATTAATATTAGATTTTTCCTATTTATTTTTTCATGCTAATTTCTTATAATACCCTTAAATTATTTTTATTTTTATTTGTAAATCCTAAAACCCTAAAAACTCAATCTTAAAATTGTAAATCTTAAATTCATAAACTCTAAAATTATGAACCCTAAATTCTAAACCATAAACCAAAAACCATAAAAAAATAAACCCTAAACTCTAAAGCCCTAATGCACTAGATGTGATCTAGAGTTTATTGTTTGGAATTTAGGTTTAAGATTTTAAAATTTAGTGTTTATTATTTAGAGTTAAAAATTTTAGAGTGTTGAGCTTATAGTTTTAGGGCTTAATTTTTAAGGATTAGGGTGTAAAATTTAGAGTTTGGTGTTTAAAAGAATTGACTAGTGCCATTTTAATAAGATATATGATATATAATACATTATTTTAACAAGGCCAAAGAAGAATTTGAACTTATAAACTTTATCATTAAGAAAAGATGGCTATATCTCATTCTCTGTTTCTTTTCATGTCTCATACTTTTAATTAATAGGGAATGAGACAAAAGGATGTAGATTCCTAATTAAAGAAAAGCAAGTAATGTAACCATGAATTGATTAGTGAGATTTTATTTAGATAATAAATATAACGTTTAAACAAATTGTGACCTCTGAATCAAACAACAAAGATGTCAACAAAAATTTGAGTAAAGCAAAGTACAAATATGACAAATATCATATTAGAAAAGCCAATGCAACAAGTCATCTCCTAGATATTCAAGATGACAATTCAGATATATAATATATATATATATATAAACGAAAATAAATTCATAAAAAAATTACTAAATACTTTCTTTTTGTTCCCACTCTTCCGTGAATGTACTTCTTACAAGCTAAATTTACATTTGAATGGAACTTTTGAAGATGATTCAAGCTCCAAGGATACCATCCTCAGCAAAGACTTGATAAAGACAGATAGAGAAGAAAGAAGGAAATTAAAAACTCTTACAGGTGTGTAGACTCACTCAGCTTTGACTAAGCCAAATTGGTAACACATACTTTAGCATTATAACTTAAAGCAATGAGACTATGGATACACAAAATCTGTTTCATTTAAGGTTTGATTCAAATTCACAAAACTTCTACGCAGAGATAAAATTGTTAATGAGTAAGCTAATCGAAGTCTATCCTAATGGATGACTAATTTAGCAGTAAAGCAGAAAGGTTTTTCTTATTCTCTTCATTGCTAGATAACTCTCTTGCATGCTCTGCCTGCCATTCCCAGTCTGTCCTGATCAGCACAATTATCATGACATCAACACAAACTACCTGAGCCGCCAACAACCCTAACCAAAGACCCTGGAACCCCAATTTCAAGACAAAGCCCATTATGAGAGAAACGGGCAGTCCCACAGCATAGAAGGAAAGCAAGTTTATCTTGGCCTAGCACTGCTCCTCAGAACCCCACGGATTGTTGTCTATGGATAGTTTCTGAGCTTGCAAAGCCCCACTATTGGCAATGTAGATGACAACGGAGATACAATAGCTTCATCTTCAGTAAACAAATGTCCCCACGCGTTCCTAGTACACACCATGAACATCGTAGCAACCACACCTGTGAATGAGGCATATAAAAGCGCAATAAACGATGACGCCTTTGCTTTGCTTGGCTGATTAGCTCCAAGCTTGTTGCCCACCTTGGTTGACACGGCTAAGTTGAGTGCATAACGGAAATTGTATGGAAGTGCAGTAGCCTAGATTATTATTCCTAGGGCGGGTACTGAGTTAGTAACATTTGTGAGTAACCCTGAAAAAATGATGAGTAGCTTGTACCACCACCATTCTGAGCAAACACATAAACAACTTGGGACAGCTTGACGAGGAAGGGGTTTCCATTGGTAAAAGCAGTCACAAGATCATCCTTTCCCAAATTTAGATCAGGCATCAGAAAACCCCATAGGTAAACCAAAAGGATTACAAGAAAGATGAAATCAGTGAAGGCAGATGCAAAAGCAGTGCCTTTGATGCCATAGTTGGAATATTGAACCACGAGGAAGTTAATGGGGTAGTGAACTATGAGGCTAAAGGATACACCCAACATAAGAGGAAGAGTTACATGTTGGGTTCTAAGATTATTTTTTATAGGATTAAAGAGGGCTTGGAGAAAGATGTGAGGGATAGAGGAAGATAGAAATGTAGTGGCAATGGAAGAGATGGTTGGCTCCTATAAACATAATTTCAAAATAGGTTAAAAGTAAAGCTGCAGAAGCAAAATGGGTATACAAGCTAAAATAAGAATGATGGGGGTAAGTTGGAGGGTTTGATTCATCAATGACGATTCCTTTGCCCCATAGGCTTGAGAAGCTATTCCTTCCTTGCTTGCTGTGAGCCCTGTAAGCACAAAGTAGCCTGTGATGTTGGCGAGGCCAATGGCTAAGCATCCACCGGCTAATGTATCCTTGCCTAATTTTCCCATGAAGTGCATGGATATCAAGGACTTACCATACACAAGGAGGCTAGAGATGATCATGTGCAATGCTATGTAGAGGAGCTACTTCATCTTGTCCGCCATAAAGTCTTGATAAGAATTATAAGAAAGCAATAAAAGAAAAAATCTAATTAAACAAGGGCAAATCAGAGAATATAAAAACAAAAACAACGCTATAGTAATAAGTAGCCAACCTCTAAAAAATAGAGTGGGTGGCCCTGGTCAAATTCATAATAGCTATAATTTTTAGTGGTATCTTCGCCTTGAGAATTGTCATAGTAAGGCAAGGGAGGAACTAAAACT
Source organism: Bauhinia variegata (assembly GCA_022379115.2). Lineage (NCBI taxonomy): Eukaryota > Viridiplantae > Streptophyta > Magnoliopsida > Fabales > Fabaceae > Bauhinia > Bauhinia variegata. The sequence continues at coordinate 8,644,595 of CM039426.1, forward strand.
TGATCATTTTCCATCTTCAATTCAAGCAAGGATAAAAATGTTGAGAGCTAAATAGGGAGAGAGTTGAGTTGAATTTAAAGAGGGTTGGTGAATGGGGAATATTAGAAGAGTGTGAGCAATATTAGGAGGTCAGGGAGATTGCATGCATGTTGATTGTTTGTCATTTTGTAAAGGAATTTAATTGAGACAGTTGGTAGCAAAGCACAAAAAGCTGTCAGCTCCTACTATCAGATATCATCACAGATGCTAGTGTGAATGGATCTCATTTTGGGTTCACTTTCTTTAGAGTCGGATCTGCTATCCCTCACAAAATGCTACAATACAATTTTCCCCCCTTACACATGCCTTCTAGAGAGTTGTGCATAACTACATGGACATGGAAACTGAAAAGAAACAATGTGTTGCTCTTTGCTCCAAAGCCTAGTTTTAGTACTTGATGTGCTTTAGTACCTATCATCACTGGTAGTAAATGGAAAACTCTCTCGAAAATAATACATGTACACTTATTTATACACATAATATATTGTAATTATTTATGAGAATAAATAATAAAATATAAATAAAAAAAGAGATATAAAATATAAACAAATAAATGCATATATAATATTTACTAAAACTTTCATTTCTACGTTTTATCTCATCAAACATGAAATTAGTGGCGGAGCTTGAAAAGATATATTGAGGGGCCCAAGCAATTTGTTAAGTAATGTACTAAGATTTAAAGTCATTTTGATATAAAAATAAGCACAATTATAGGTATCATAAGAGATATTAACCAGAAAAAGGAAAAGATAAATGCCCGATGACTATCACCTATAGTAAATGGGCCATGTTATTTTCAAACTTAATTAGAGTGAAAGTTCTTCTTTATAGTTTGGGAAATGATAATAACTAAATTTAAATTCCAAATTGAATGTTATTACTTTACGAATTGCATAACATACAAATAAAATCTCAACCATAGACTATAGCAAACACAATTTAAAATGCATATCAAAACAAAATAGAAAAATCAAACAAGAATCTATATGAAAATACCATAAAGCTCAACAAGAAGTAACTTAACCATCATCTCCATCTTACATATAAAAGCATAAAAACAAGATGATAATGTGATATTTACCTACATCCAAAACATAAAGTTGCATATATCTATTTAAAAGAAAAAAAATTTGGAGAACCATCCATTTACTTCTATATCTAATCCCCCTTAGCCCCTTCTAAGATCCGCCACTGCATGAAATCAATCACATTTGCTTTTCTCCAATGCCACATTGCAATGTTTCTTAACCACATAAAAAATTTAAATTTTACTTTTCTTGGGTAGCTGTATTATTTCAAAAATTGAATTTTAATTTTATGATAACTTTGTGATAATGTGACATAACATGACGTATGAAACAAGTGTTTACACTAGACAAGTCATTTTGTATGGGTAAAATCTTTTGTTTCACTTTTTATATTAAATCCTGTTCTATAATTTATGATTGGTCAAATTCTAATTATTAATTAATTTATTAATTATTGAAATAGCTTTTGACCTATTATTAATAGACATTGACCAATTAGCATGAGTGGAACATGTAGTAGTTCGTGTCAATGGAACAATGAATTTGAACTCCAATTTACAATATTAGCAATTAATTAATTTAGATTCAAGTTAGGAAGAACCACAAAAACAACAAATCTTTTAAAATTTTTAACACATTACATTCTTAGATTCTTATAATAATATTTTAAATAATACTAAGGAGTAACTATATAAGGCTAATAAAGGATGTCATTTAATTTTCATTTATTTTCCATTTCCTTCATTCATAGCTATCATTGATACTTCGGCCAATTTGATCTTATCTTTTCGTGAGTAAACTAGTACCCATGTACCACTGGATAACCTTTTCTTTTTAATGAGTCACGTTGTATCTACTTCTCTATGTTTGCAACTATTTTTACATTTTTTTAAAAAGATTTTTCATCATTTTGTATTACTTTTTTAAATACAATTTTACTATGTAAATTAAAATAATTAATACATACCAAAATACAAACTGAGTTACTGGTAAGAGACATTTTCATTTTGGTTAGTGGTGGAACCAGAAATAAGAAGCATATTTCGATTGCATTTGTGGTACGCTTCCATTACTTTCACTTCCATCGTAATTTATAATTTGTGAAACTCATCTTGAGATTCTCACTCAGTATCTCATTGACAATGATTAGGACCGACCCCTTCTCCCTTTTGCTCCAAAAGAGGAAAATAGAGAGTCATGTAATTTCAATTTTTACAAATTACCAATCACTTAGTTTACAATACACAGTCTTGCTATTAAGATACATCCTAGATTTTTTTTTTCCTACATGCTAGGCTGTCTGTCTGCTTCTTTGTCTAAATTCTCCAAGAAAACAAGCAAACTCATATCCATTATGCCATCTATAGGCAATGTCAAATTCAAACTCACTGTCATTTTTATTTGTATCTAGGTTTTGAGAATCATCATAGTAAGGGAAGAGATGAATTGAAACATGACCGTTTTCAATCTTCAATTCAAGCTAGGATCAAAATGCATAGAGCTAAAGAGAGAGAGAGTCCAGTTGAATTCAAAAAGGATTAGTGAATGGAGAATATTGGAAGAGTGTGAGCAATATAAGGAAGTGGGGGAGGTTACCTGTATACAGATTGTTTGTTGTTTTGGGAAGGAACTTGAAATAGTTGGCAGCAAAGCATGCTGTCAACTCCTACTATCAAATATCATCACAGATGCCAATGAGAGAGTGTGAGTGGATCTCATTTTGGGTCTGCTTTCTTTAGAGTCGGATGTTCTACCCGCCCCTCATAACACGCTACAATACAATTTCCCTCCTTTCAAGTGCCTTCTAGGGAGCTTCACATAATTGGGGGTACATGGAAACTAGAAAGAAATAATGTGCTGCTCTCTACTAGAAAGAAAACTTCAAAATATGCACAAGACAACAGATTAGAACCGGTACTCCCTTTCGCTCCAAAAGAGCAAAATAGCAAGTTACCCAATTTAAATTTTTTTCCAACTTACCAATTGCTCATAGTTTACAGCACACAATTTTCCTATTAAGGTACATCCTAGGTTTTTTTTTTTTTCCCCACCTGCTAGGTTGTCTGCTTCTTTGTTGTTTAAATTCTCCAAGAAAACAAGCAAACTCATATCCATTCTGCCATCAACAGGCAATGTCAAAGACCAAACATCTTCACAAAATCTCATAAATCTTCCACATGTTTAACAATTATAAATATATATATTAGATAACAAGCCAACAAATCAATTAAAGGGAGACATCCCAGTGCGGGGAGATAAATACAACATAGAGTACCAGAATTTAAAATGATATTCCACCTAAATATTGTTTCAGTTATGGTTTTCTTTCTTTAAATTTTTAAAAATTAAGAGCAAAGTCACTTTTGTAAAGAACAACTGGTTGAGGTTAATTTTTGTGTATATGAACGCTGTCATTCAAATATTTAAATCTGTCTAACAACAATTGACAAGCACACTTACATTTATGGGCATCTCTACTATGATAATATTGCTGCTCTTTTCAATGTTTTGGAGATTTACTACTTACAACCCCATCTGCAGATTTGCATGAAATCTTACCAAGAATGCAAAAACTCAACTTCAATTAGCCAGCTGCTATACATGCTGCCATTTGCCTCATATATGTTTCCTGCAGAAAGCACCGTCTATGATGAGAAAAATTAAGGGAAAAAAAAAAAAGACCAGGGTGATTCATGAGGCAATAAGGATGCACATAGGCATAACTCAGCAAGGTATGAAGATGGGCAGTTCTTGGTGAACAGAACACCAAAAGGAGGAATATAAAATTTCGAGAGAAGAAGGAAATTTTGTCACATAGTAAGGGATGATAAATGGACCTAATTTACCTGGTTGATGGACATCAGTGTAAAATAATAGGATAGGACCTACTTTAGTTCACGTGGGTAAAATAAGCTTGAACGACCATTATCTAAGACAAAATATAGTTGTAACTGGATAAAATGAAAAGCATGTGTGAATGGACAAACGTCATGGTAAATGTCAGTTCTAGGGAAAAGGAGAGAACCTTCTTTGCTGGTAACTCTTAGTTGATCAGAAGATGACCAGATATCGGAGACTCCCCAGAAGCAAGGAGAAGAAGGCAATCATCGGTTACTTCTAATGTATGAGAGCTGTGCTCATCTTTCCCTGTCTCATCTTCGTTCCCTGCTTGGCAATGGATAATCTGGTTCCACCTTCTTCTCATTTGGCAATATTTCTCAAGAATTAAACCACGTTCAGATTCTGCAAGGTCACTGTATTGACATATACATGACAAACAACATAAATGAAATATTAGCAAATATTATGGCACAAAGAATGAAAGAAACATATAGAACTCAAAATCCCATTATATTCAAATATGGAGCTCAATCCAATTAGTGAAGAGAGGTTGCAGAATCCCTATATTACATCAACTAGAAGTCAAAATGTCTGCAATTGTCATAAAGCAAAATTTCCAACAATAATAAAATAAATAAAATAAAATAAAAAAATCAGCAGAATATGAAGACAGGATACCAGGTTCTCTGCGTTTTGGATAAAACTGTGTGAAGTAACTTACTAAGGAATGCTGAGATCAATCCCAAATAAATGACTGAATAGCTTATTATTTGACATTGAAAAGACTAAAATTAAGGGTATGCGAACATGCTAAGATGGGGTGTAAATTTACCAAAGCTGACAAAGATATAAAAGGGATCTGGAAACGGCGGAGCAGATGGCGTCAAGCTCGTCGCGGGTGCTGCAGCAAATTATCATGGACAGGCAAGGACGGCGATCAGCTAGACTCAGCAGATCCACCAACGTCTCCTCGTGATAAGGACTAGGGTTTGTCTTGATAATGCTTAAAGTTGTTATCTATAGCTACTTAACCTTATCTTTCTCTCTTACTTATCTTCCTAATACAGTGCCTCTCTTGGTTCCTTTTCCAAGCAACTTGCCATGCGGTTTGCACTGAAGGATCTCGGAATGCCCTCTTATTTTCTTGGTGTTGAATTTATTCGTTGCCACCATGGTCTTTCTTCGTCTCAACATAAATATATTTATGATTTCCTTATTAAGCATAAGATAGATGGGGCAAAAGGTGCTACCACCCCAATGTCCACCTTTGCCTCTCTATTGCTTCATGATGGTACCGGACTTGCCAATGCTACCGAGTACAAAAGCATCATCGGGGGCCTTCAATATTTATCTCTCACAAGGCCTGACATAGCTTTTGCAGTCAATAAACTTGTTCAATTTATGCATCAGCGCATTGTAACTCATCTTCAAGCACTCAAAAGAGTTCTTCGATATCTCAAAGAGACTATCCATCATTTCTCCTCTTACAGCCGACTCAGCAGCTTCAACTCATTGCATTTGCAGACGCAGATTGGGCCGGCAACTTGGATGACTACACATCTACCTCTGCTCACTTAGTGTTCATGGGTTCCAATGCTTTATCGTGGTCCTCTAAGAAGAAGCGCAGTGTAGTTCATTCCAGCACAGAAGCTGAGTATCGTTCTGTAGTTTCCACTACTGCTGGCTCGTGGTTGCTCAATCTTTTGAAAGAGCTTGGCATTTCTCTAGCAGCACCTTCGGTTGGTGTCACGTATCTTTGTGCTAATCCTGTATTTCACTTTCAGATGAAGCACATTGCCCTTGTCTATCACTTTGTCAGAGAGCAAATCCAATCTCAGAAATTGCGACTGCAACATGTCTCCACCCATGCGCAGCTTGCAGACCTACTCACGAAAGCTCTACCATCGAACACTTTCTGCAAACTTAGGGACATGATTGGCGTTCTTGATGGGACCGCCATCTTGCAGGGCATGATAAGGATTAGGGTTTGCTTTGATAAGGCTCAAAGTTGTTCTTATCTGTAGCTACTTAACCTTATCTTTCTCTCTTACTTATCCTTATCTTTCTTTATCTGTTCCATCTCAAATCTGTTGTAACTCTATATATATGTATCATTGTTTAATTCTTTAATTAATAACATTCATATACGTTTTTAACATCTCCTCTTCATCGTGCGTACCATCTTATGGTTAATGCTTTTTAAATGAAGTAGTCATGAAATCTGAATTTAATTTTAGAAATAAAATCTAAAAAATAGAATATGTATAGACCATTTTGAACTAGATTCTGTCCACTTCAAATAAAAGTGGCACGACTGACTGAGAGGATCAAAATTTTAGTTTTAGGACAGTTGTACAAAAAGGAAAATACAATAACAGCAAAATAAGAACCGCGAATCGAAAAGAAGTAAAGTAACGAAGACAAGTACCCTCTGCTTGGTCCCCGTGTGTGAGATCACTGAGTAATTACTTCACAAGTCACTAAACTGACTAATTGCACTCTTTCGACTAGATGTGATAAAACACTGTCGCTTTTATAAAAGAAAGTGTTTGTAATTGAAAAAGAAATTCAGAAAGTTAATAATAATTGTAATAATTAAAAAATCATTATTATTTATTATTATTAAAAATGAAATTGATAATCTATTTCAATATATAAATTGAAACTGAACTTTTTATAAAATGTGCAGCTGTAGACATGATGACATGTGATAGCCGGGTACTAGGACCATTAATTGACACATGTCTCAGCTAAAATGTACTAATTATAATTTACTTGTGTATTTGAATTTCAAAATTCTAAACCTATACCTCCTTAAAAACCGCTGCTTCATTGTTTGTTTTTTGTTTTATTTTTTTATTTTATTTTTTTTTAAAAAAAAAACAGTTTCCTAGCACATCTCTTTTCTTGTGGGCATTCACATTGCTCACCAAATGAAAAAAAAGAAGAAGCACTTCACCTAGACTGCATTCCACGGCTTCTTGCTCCTTTCTTTCTTTTTCCTATTAAATTTCTTCCTTCTATGGGTGAGAAGCGATTTTACAACAACTATTTTGGCTTCCTTGTAAACTGGAAACCCTAGCTAAAATTGCTTCCATGCCTCTACCTAAAATTCGCTTCCCCAAAATCACTCCATCTGATAGACGTTTCCTCTGAGAAGGTCACTCGAAATGGCTTCTATAGGTAATTCAATTTCTAAAAGCAAGCACTAGTTGGAGAGTATGCAAAAGATTGTCTGTAAAATATGCTGGACTATGTCAAAGAAACATAAAGGTGTATGCAGAGGAAAGGAAATACTTTGCTAATATTTTATTGAATGGAAAGCATGCCTACTTATAGGCTTACAAGTAAAGTTATCAAGATAACCACAATCAAAAAATATCTCAGCTAATCCTAATTAATCTGAAATAAGCAAACCAATTATTTGAAACAATAAAATCATGCAATTCAGAAAATTAAGGAACAAGTCCTAGACTAAGTCAACAAGACTTATCTAACAATCCCATGTGCACCTTTTAATCATCTCTCAACACTCCCCCTTGATTCAAAGTTGCATACTCCAAGCAAAGACCTCAAGTAAACATGTTTTTGAGTTGGGAGAGCTTTTGTGAATATGTCTGTCATTTGTTCTCTTCTATTGCAGTGCTTCAAAATAATTAAATCATCAGCTACTAGATCCCTTGTAAAATGAAACCTTAAATCAATGTGCTTTGTTCTCCCATATAGCATAAGATTTTTGGTTATAAAAATAGTTGAACAATTGTCACAAAATATCTGTGTTGCTCCATTCTGCTCACTGCCCATATGTATGAGTAATCTCCTCAACCAAATAGCTTTGCAGCTCCAAAATGATGCTTTCTAGGATTGCTCATGAACCTTGAAACCACTCCAACTGAGAATGAGATATCTAGCCATGTGTGAGCCAGATATGTTAAGCCACCAACTAAGCTGCGAAGTTTCCTTGCATCTGTAGATTCTTTGCCATCCCTTTGCTTGAATTTCTCATTTACATTCATGGGAACAAATTGCTTTCTTCCAATTCAACATATTAAAGCGCTTCAACATATGTTTTGCACACTTTCTTTGAGAAACAAATACTCCATCTTCTCCTTGCTTAATCTCCAACCTAAGAAAATAATGCAATAAACCAAAGTCTATCATCTCAAACATTCATCATGCCATTGTTGAATTCATCAATTAGAGAAGGAAATGAACTCATATAAATTATGTCATTTACATAAAGACAAACTAGCAATAAGTCAAAAATACCTTGCCTCTTCAAATACAAGGTTGGCTCACATTCAGTTCTTTCAAACCCATTCTGCAAAAAAAAAATGATCAATTTTACTGTATCATACCCGAGGAGCTTGTCTCTGCCCATATAATGCTTTTTTCAACCTATATACTTTGTCTTCACTGCCTTTGACTATAAACCCTTTAGGTTGTTCAATATAAACCTCCTCTTCCAATTCCCCATTTAAAAATGCAAATTTCTCATCAAATTGGTAAATTAGCCACATTAATTGTGCAGCCAATGCAAGGATTTTTCTTATTGTCTCAAAACTTGCAACTGGGGAAAATGTTTCCTCAAAATCAATGCCTTGCAATTGTGAGTAAACTTTTGCATCCAGCCGAGCCTTGCACTTTTAAACACTCCCATCAGCATTATACTTTTGTTTTAAAGATTCATTTTAGACCAATTGTGTTCTTGCCTTCTGGAACTAACTCCTACGTTTTATTCCCTTGAATGGCTTATATCTCCTCTTTCATTGCATTCTGCCATGCTTTTGTTTTTATTGCCTTACTATAAGTGGAGGGATCTGAAACACAAGAGCCACAGAAGATGTTTCATAAATCTTTCTCAAGGATCTAAATTTCCTTAGAGGTGAGTCATCTAATGACTCATTTTCAGAAGGTAAGTTGCTATTTCTCGCTTTTGAGATTGTTGAAGTTGCTATACTATTGCTACTAGATGTTGTGGGAATTGTGTTTGTTGGTGTTGGGTCTATCACAACTTCTACCGAGTCTTTGTATTGTTGTTCTTTACTGCTGCTCCAATTCTAGTCATCATCTTCATTGAATTCTAAATTTATGCTTATAACTTTCTTGTTACTAAGAGGGTTATATAATCTATATGCTTTGAACTCAGTGCAATAACCAATGAAAATGCATTTTTCATCTAACTTTTTATGATATTGAGAGTTAATCAAAGCATAAGCTATACAACCAAAAATTTTCAAGCGGCTTACTGTGGGCTTTCTACCTTTCCAAGCTTCAAATGGTGTTTGATTTAATATTGCTTCTGTGGGAGAAAGATTCAACAAATACACTACAGTTGCTATTGCTTTTCCCCAAAACTAATTTGGAAGTTCTTTCCCTTCTAACAAGCTTCTTGCCATCTTCACAACTATGCGGTTCTTCTTTTCTGCCACTCCATTTTGCTCAAGTATGTATGGTGTTCTTTATAGATGCCATGATCTTCACAAAAGCTACTAAATTCATTGAATAGAAATTCTCCACCTCTATCAGTGCGTAATGTCTTTATGCTATAGCCACTTTGCTTCTTAGCTAAAGCCTTGAAATTTTTGAAGCAATCAGAAGCCTATGACTTGAACTTGAGAAAGTAAACTCAACTCATGTGACTAAAGTGATCAGTGAGAAGTAAGAAATAATGGCTTTCCCCTAATGATTTAGTATGCATAGGGCCACACAAATCCACATGAACTAATCCAAGGCAAGTAGATGCCATCCAAGCATTTCTAGTAGGAAAAGATTTTCTAGTTTGCTTCCCATATATGTAACCTTTACAAATGCCTAACTCATCAATTTTTGGCAGCCCTTGAACCGTCTCCTTTTGATTTAGCAGCTTTAATCCCTTGATATTAAGGTGTCCATACCGCAAATGGCACAGTTTTGAGCTATTTTGTGCCTTAGCAACCAGATCAAAGTTTTCCACTTTTGATACTTCAAGTAGAAACATTTTGTTCTTGGTCATTTGCATTTTAATCATTTGCTGCCCTGTCTTTTTATCTTTTATAGTACATGCCTCATTATCAAATAGAACTGAATAACCACTAGCCATTAATTTGACCAACACTCAAAAGATTATGAGCATGGCTAGGAACAAATTGCACATTACGCAAAAGTTTTACCTTGCCTTGGCTAGTTTCAATTGCCATTGTCCTTTTTTCTTATACTTGAATTTCTTTGTCATCTCGCACTTTCACTTTCATCTTTTGTGTCTCATCTAGCTCCTTAAATAATGTCTTTACACCTAACATGTGGTTAGAGCATCCACTATCTACAAATCACACACTACCACTGACGAAAAGATTACTTACTTCTTCACTTTCTTCAGCAAAATTTGGTTGATTTTCTTTGGCCCAACAATCTGCCTTCACATGGCCATACTTCTTGCAATTGTAACTCTGAATGTTGCCTTTATAGCTTCTTCGTTCATTAGAAAACTGCCTTTGATCTAAACTTCCTCTTCTGCCTCTTCCACAGTTCCTTCCTCTAAATCCTCCTCTGCCTCATCCTTTACTAGTCACTCTATTTGCTTCCTTTGATTGAGATGTCTCCTCCTTCACTTGGTTTTCTGCTGACTTATTGATCCTCGCTTCCTGTGCTTCCAAGGACCCCATCAATTCATCAAGTGTGAACCTTGACAAGTCTTTTGATTCTTCAGTTGCAGTCACCATATGATCAAACTTAGGTGTTAAACTCCTTAACACCTTTGAAACAATAGTTTGATCAATACTTTGATCTTCCTATGCCCTCATCTGATTTATAATTGCCACCACCCTTGACAAGAAATCCTGCACAGATTCATTGCTTTTCATGTGCAAGGTCTCAAACTCATGCCTTAGAGTTTGAAGTTTCACTAGTATAACTTTGGATGAGCCTTGAAATTATGTCTGCAGAATTGTCCATGCTTGCTTGGACATGGTTGCTGCTGCAATTCTGGAAAATATTGTCCTGCCTATTGAGTGAAGAATTATGCCTTTGGGTCTTTCTTCTTGTTTTTCTCTTAGTCGATTCTTCTCATCTAGGTCTGCATATCCGTTTTCCACCAAGTCCCTCAAATCTTGGGGCTTAAACATGGTCTCCATCTTGATGCTCCAAAATTTGTAACAGTCACCTTTGAAAACTGGTGAGGAGGGTTGAGTCACACTCAACACGTTGTTGGCTGCCATTTTTCACACACCCTTCTTGTGATCGAACCATACTCTGATGCCAGAAATGTTGGGGAATATGCAGAAGATTGTCTATAAAATATGCTGGACTATCTCAAGGAAACAGAAACGTATATGCAGATGAAAGGAAATACTTTGCTGATATTTTATTGAATGGAAAGCATGTCTACTTATAAGCTTACAAGTAAAGTTACCAAGATAACCACAATTAGAAAATATCTCAACTAATCCTAATGAATCTAAAACAACTAAACCACATAAGTCAGAAAATTAAAAAAAAGTCCTAGACTAAGTCAACAATACTTATCCAACTAATCCCACGTGCAACCCACTGCACAACTTTTAATCATCTCTCAACAGAGAAAAGAAAGGGCAGCAATGATCGGGAGAGCACTGAGAAGATATGCGAAGGACCATAAAAATCTGATGTATCTTCACGGTTTGCCTTCTCAATCTCCCCTTCGCATTACAAATTTTAGCTGCGAAATTTTTGATTTGTTTCATCTGTTCTCTTCATCTGTAGGAAGAGTGGGGATTTTGTCCATTTGTTTTATTTCCTATACTCTTTGTTGTTCATAATATGGATTCGTTTCTATTTGTATTTCCTGTTCCAAGATATGTGTTCACTGATTTATTTGTATGGCGTGTGGATCTATTTGGTTTGTTTATTTGTATGGTGTGAGTAAAAATATAATTCAATGCTTTGCTTAATTTCCTTTACTTATGTGTTCACTGAAGTGGGTATGCTGGGTAAATTTCTTTCTCTTAAGTGATTAGCTTTTTGGAAGCATGACTATGATTGAGACCTCCCTCAAGCATGCCCTTTGTTTCTTAAGCATGTCTATATTTTTCATAGTATAGCTAAATTAGATTCTCTATCTTTTGTGCCAGGTTTAAATCTCTCCCTGTCGGAAGAGTTTACACTAAACGAAGTCTTTCATTGGTCATTTCAATCTTCTCATCTGTCTTAGGCTACACAATCCTTTTATCTTTAACTTCATACAGATTGTAAAAAAATCTTAAGATATTATTTATTCTACTGTGATTCCTTTTCCCCAACTGGTGATTTGTGCAAAAGTAAATGTATTAGTATGACTGACCATAGTTAACAGTCAAATTGCTTTGCAATAACTATCTTTGTTCACAATAACTTAACAATCATATTTTTGTATGAACTACAAGAAGCGTATATATTTGGCAGAATATAGAGTAAAAGAATATTTTGGTCCCTCATGTTCGGGCACTCAATTAAATATACCCTCCACATTTGGAAGTTCTCAATTAAGAACCCCATGTTTTTAAAACAAACCAAATCAACCCCTCTATCCATATATATGTATATATATATACACATGCTGGAGGAATTTTTGTGCATTGCATAATGCAGTTGCTTGGAGTTTTTGTGCTTTGTGTAATTTGTTGTTTTCTGCACTCATTTACTTGCACATAGACAAATACAGATCTAATGGAGTCTCTCTATGAGTTGTCTGTCTCCTAATCACAATCAGAGTTTTCTGCCTATGATAATGATGACCTCTGTAGTGAATGTTTAGATGGAGATATTTTCTCCTGGAATGGATTCCCATTTGAGTTTTCCACATAGGTTTCACTTGCCTATTCTGTTCTTTTTTCTTTTTACTTTTAGTTTTAATAAAATTCATTTACTTCCTGATCTACTGTAAAGACAGCTTGAAAAAGGTAAATTAATTCACTACTTCATAATATACATTTTTGTTGGGAAGGAATATGATATTTTTCTTCAATATCTGTTTCATGTTACAACAGTCTTAGATTGTCTTTAAGACCATGAGAAGGGATAGGTAAATTGTTTTCGCTATGTTTCAACATATTGTAGTCTGATGTTGGGAAATGTTTCGTGCTTTTGTGCTGCTGGGACATCCTGTGTATTAAAAATCTACCGTCCTTACTGTTCTATTAATGTCCCGTTCAAGCAATGCACGTTCAATTCATGCCCAAATTTTTGGTGTTGCCTGTTTCATGGTTGCGGCATTGGTTTAACAGTAAATCAGTTTAATTTAGAAGAGTAGTTTCGAATTACACACTGCCAATGTTGTAGAGGGCAATGGAAAATTTGACTGAGAATATGCTTTAGTATTGTTTTACTCAATGCACAAGCTATTTTCTTTACTGCCTATCAATTTTTGATTAAAGATCTCATATCAAGTAAGAATGTTGTTTATTTCTGGTATCATGCTGAAGTTAAATGTATTACATTTCTACAGTCTTAACACTGATAGGGAATAGCTTGTGCATATATCTAGGTGAATAGCAGAGTCTTAGTAAAAATTGTAGAGCAGCCAAGGTACATATATCTGGGTAGTATTTGTATGGGACATGAGAAAACTCCGGAAAAATCTATTTCTTTTTTCTTGAGACGTAATTTGTCATTTGATTTGGGAGGCTTAAGTAGATGATATAAAAGAGGTAGAGGAAGATATGGATCAGAGCATAGCTTAATATCACCTAGGAGGCTAGGACTTTTTGAGCTTAAGGCAATGGCAGTGGACCAAGATTCAAATAACCAAAGAATTTATCTACAAAAATAACATGGTAAAAAATGAGTGGAGTTTCCAATTGCATCATCAGTCTTTGCAGTTGCTGCATATTTGAAGTCCATCAAAATCATATTATGTTTTTCATTTGCAGGGTGCTTACTGAAATAATCTATTTGCAGTTTGCCATACTCTTAAAAAGAGGCAGATGAGCTTGAGAATTGGTAAGAGCATTACAATATACTAAACCCACGGCCCAACCAAAACATAAGATACAAGCCAAACTGCAAATTACAGTATACAAAATGACAAGTTAAACCAATAGTTCCCCAAAGGCCAATATTCTTGTTAATTTAAAACGTATGAGCGTTAAATCTCCACTTTATCAAAAAGTTGCTATAAAATCACCCCTTTAGTGATACACAACACTCCAAATCCCCAATACCACATCGAACATCTAAAAACTAGATTTGGAGTAGTTACGGCATAGTAGTAGCAGCTTTCAGCTGTTGGATGAAACAACAATTTTCAATTATCCCAGTCCTCTCAGCCATTGGATAAGACATGGACATTTTTAATTATCACGTTACTATGCAGTTGTTTTATTATAATATTGGTACACCTGGAATGACTTCGCTTCCTCAGTCTCCGCAGCAACTCTATTCATAGCCCTAACGATGCCTTGTATTCTTGGAGGAAAATCTTGTCATCTCTGTTGGTGTCAAATTTGCCGAACACCCACTTTAATTCCTCTTCTTTTGAATCCACCCTCTACCTGGAACTCGACATTTTGCTTGCCTTGAAGCTGTTCTTAATCTAGACCTCCGGTGGGTTTATGGGTCGAGAGAATCTCCTTGAGAAGCCATACTGAAATTTGATTGGGATGACATAATATTCAAGTTAGGGTATTGCTTTGAGATGGTTTCTACCTATAGTTTCTCTCTATACATAAGCATTGGGATTCCCTTGGGATATGATTCCAAAAGGGAAAGCTAGGAATATAAATAGGTAAGGGTTTAAAGTGGGCAGGCTAGAGAGTATGATCATGTTCTAAATTCTTCCGCGTGAAGGGCTAATACTGTTAATCTAAAGAGACTAGTCGTGGCAAAAGTTTCAAGAATTTTAGGTGGAGGGGTAGAGAATGAATGCATCTAAGTTCAATGTAAAAGAGAACAGTGTTGGCACAAATTGTAATGCATCTTATATGATTCTCCAGCCTTTGTTTTTGTGAATACCGTATATTCACCACGTTAATAATCACCCACCAATAAAGTTGAACAGTATATATATTATCACTTGACATAATGGTGCATTTCAAACGTAAGGAAAAAAATATAGACCTCCATGGAATGTTGGATCATGGTCATCGATGACATATAACTCTCATTTCAATTTTCAGAAAGCTAAAATAATTAGAAATTATTTTTAATGCGTTTGAAATGAAAAAATATAAGACTAAGTAAAGAATTCGAAAGCAATCCCCTTATCTTATAAATGGGGAACAAAACAAATATAAATAAGAGTGTGCCTCAAAAAAAAAGAGATACGAATCATAATGGCCAAAAAAATATGTCAAGGGCTGATACATATATTAACTAAGAAAATAAAATATATAGAAATGAAAATTATAGGAAATTAAATAGCATTTACAAATATGGAATTTAAAACTTATATTCTAATTTAAAAAAAAATAATTAAGATTTATATATTTTTTAACATGACAAAATATGAATTTGAATTTATTAACTGTTTAAATTCTTCATCATTTATGGAAAGAAGACTTTTATAGTATCTACATTATCCGTTTCTCTATATCATTTTTTATCTCATACTTTTGAGAATGAGATATATAAAAGATATAAATTCCTTATTAAAGAGGACAAATCATGTAACTATTAAAGATAAACAAATGAATTTTCTCAAAGAATTGACCAGTGACATTTTAATAAGATATATAATATATAATACATTATTTTAACAAGACTAAAGAGGAATTTGAACTTATAAACTTCATCATTATGAAAAGATGGCTATAAAAGAATTAACGTCTTTTATCTCACTCTTTGTTTCACTTCATGTCTCATACTTTTTAATTAGTAGTGATTGAGACAAAAGATGTACATTCCTTATTAAAGAAGGCAAGGAATATAACCATACAATGATGAACCGATGATATTTTATTCAGATAATAAATGTAACATTTAAATGAATGGCGACCTATGAATCAGACAACATACATGGCGACAAATATTTGAGTAAAGCAAAGTAGAAATACAACAAGTATCATATTAAAAAACCCAATGCAACAGGTCATCTCATAGATTTTCAAGATGACAGCTCATACAGTACACAAACATAAAGAAATTACTTAAAAACTTTATTTTTGTTCCCACTCTTTCATGAATGTACTTCTTACAGGCTAAATTTACATTTGAATGGAACTTTTGAAGATGATTCAAGCTCAAAAGGTACCATCCTTAGCAAAAACTTAACAAAGACAGACAGAAAAGAAAGAAATTGAAAGCTCTCTTATCAGCGTACAGACTCACTCAGCTTTCACTAAGCCAAATTGGCAACACATACATTAGTATCAAATCTTAAAGCAATGAGACCGTATGGATACACAAAATCTTTTTTTTTTTTTTTTAGGTTTGATTCGAAATTACAAAACTTCTATACAGAGATAAAATTGTTAATGAGTAAACTAATCGGACTCTATCCTGATGGACGGCTAATTTAGCACTAAAGCAGATTCTCTTCATTGCTGGTTAACTTTCTTGCAAGCTCTGCCTGCAACTCCAGTCTGTTTTGATCAGCATAGTTATCAAGACAACAACATAAACTACTTGAGTCGCCAGCAACCCTAACCAAAGACCTTGGAATCCCAATTTCAAGACAAAGCCCATTATGAGAGAAACAGGTAACCCCATAGAATAGAAGGAGAGCAAGTTTATCTTGGCAACATAACTTGGCCCACCACTGCCCCTTAGTAGCCCGTAGATTGTTGTCTATGGACAGTTTCCAAACTCACAAAGCCCCACTATTAGCAATGTAGACGACAATAGAGGTATAATAGCTTCATCTTCAGTCCCCACGCGTTCTTCGTACACACCATGAACATCATAGCAACAACACCCGTGATTGTGGCACATAAAAGCGCAATAAACTATGATGCCTTTGCTTTCTTGGCTGGTTTAGCTCAAAGCTCATTGCCTACCCTGGTTGACATGGCTAACTTGAGTGTATAAGGGAAACTGTATGCAAGTGCAGGAGCCTGGATTACAATTCCTGTGGCAGCTAATGAGTTAGCAACATTTATGTAACCCAGAATAGATGATGAGTAGCTCGTACCACCACCATTCTAAGCAAACACATAAACAACTTGGGACAACTTGACGAAGGTGTTTCCATTGGAGAAAGCAGTCACAAGACCAGCCTTGCCTAGATTTAGAATAGCCATCAGAAAACCATAGGAAAACCAAAAGGATAACAAGGAGGATGAAACCAGTGAAGGCGGATGCAAAAGCAGTACCTTTGATGCCAAAGTTGGAATAATGAACCACGAGGAAGTTAATGGGGTAGTGAACTATGAGGCTAAAGGCTACACCCAACATAAGAGGAAGAGTTACATGTTGGGTTCTAAGATAAATTTTTAAAGGATTAAGGAGGGCTTGGAGAAAGATGTTAGGGATAGAGGAAGATAGAAATGTAGTGGCAATGGAAGAGATGGCCGGCTCCTAGCCACATAATAGCAAAATAGGTTGGAATTAATTCCACAAAAGCAAAATGGGTATACAAGCTAAAATAAGAATGATGGTGGTACATTGGAGGGTTTGAGCCATTCCTTTGCCCCCATAGGCTTGTGAAGCTATAACTACCATGCCTGCTGAGAGCCTTATAATCACAGAGTAGCATGTGATGTTAGCGAGGCCAATGGCTAGGCATCCACCGGCGAATGTATCCTTCCCTATTTTTCCCACGAAGTGAATGGATATCAAGGACTTGCCATACACAAGGATGCCAGTGATGATCATGGGCACTGCTATGTAGAAGAGCTGCTTCATCTTCTCCACCATCTGATCTTGACGAGAATTATGAGAGAAAAAAAATCTAATTAAATGAGGGCAAATTAGAGAAAATAAAACTATAAACAATGCTAAAGTAATAATTAGCCAACCTTCAAAAAATAGAGTAAGTGGCCCCAGTCACATTTAGAATCACTGTCATTTTTAGTTATATCTTGGCCTTGAAAGAGTGTTTGCAATATAAGGAAGTGAGGGAGGTTGTCTGCATGTGGATTTTTTGTCATTTTGTGGAGGAACTTGTGACAGTTGGTGGCAAAGTGCAGAAAGCTATCAGCTCCTACAATCAGATATCATCACATATGCCAATGAGTGAGTGGATCTCATTTTGGGTTTGCTTTCTTCAAAGTAGGATCTACTACTTGCCCCTTACAAAATGCTTCAATACAATTTCCCCCTTATACGTGCCTTGTACGGAGCTGCACATAAATGCACGGACATTGAAATTGGAAAGAAACAATGTGTTGCGATCTACTTCAAAGCCTAGTTTCGGTACTCTGTGTGCTTTAGTACCTTTCAGCACTAGTAGTAAAGGAAAACCTCTTGAAAATAATACGTGTACACTTTTTTATACACATTATATTGTAATTATTTATAAGAAAAAATTATAAAAAATATGAATAAAAAGAAAAAGAGATATAAAATCTACACAAATAAATATACATATAATATTACTCACACTATTTCATTTCTACATTTCATCTCATCAAACACGAAACCAGTGGCGGAGCTTGAAAAGATATATTGTGGGGGCCAAGCAATTTGTTAAGTAATGTACTTAAGATTTAAAGTCATATTGATGGAAAAATAAGCACAATTGTAGTTATCATAAGAGATTTTAGCCATGTCATTTTCAAACTTAAATTAGAGTGGAAGTTCTTCTTTATAGTTTGAGAAATGATAATAACTAAATTTAAATTCCAAATTGAACGTTATTACTTTACAAATTGCATAATATCGCATATAAAATTTCAACCATAGACTATTGCAAACATATTTCGAACCCAAGTAAAATGCATATGAAAACAAAATAGAAACAATCAGACAAGAATCTATATGAAAAATACCATAAAGCTTAACAACAAGCAACTTAACCATCATTTCCATCTTACATATAAAAGCATGCAAACAAGAACAGAATATCATATTTACCTATATCCAAAAAAATAAAATTGCATATATCTATTTAAAAAAGAAATTGGAGAACAATCTATTTACATATATATCTAAGCCCCCTAAGCCCCTTATAAGATGCACCACTGCATGAAATCACAATTATGTTCTCCAATACCACATTGCAATTTTTCTTAACCACGTAAAAAATTTTGAAATTTACTTTTCTTGGGTAGTAGTATTATTTCAAAATTTTAATTTTAATTTTATGATAATTTTGTGATAATGTGCTATGACGTGACATAAGAAAAAAATCTTTACACTAGACAAGTCATTGACATGTCATTTTGTTTAGGTAAAATCTTTTTTTCATTTTTTATCTCAAATCTTATTCTTTAACTTTATAATTGATCAAAATTTATTTATTAATTTATTTATTTATTACTGAATTAGTTTTTGACCAATTAGCATGAGTGGAACATATAGTGGTTCATGCCAATGGAACAGTTGAACTCCAATTTACCACATTAGAAAATAATTAGTTTAGATTTGAGCATGTAAGAACCACAAAAACAACAAATTCTTCTAAATATTTAACATTTTACATTCTCGCATTCTTGTAATAATATTTTAAACAATACTAAACAGTAACTATATAGGGCTATTAAGGGATCTCATTTAATTTCCATTTATTTTCCATTTTCTTCTTTCATAGCTATCCTTGATACTTCAATCAATTTGATCTTATCTTTTCGTGAGTAATGTTATACCTACTTCTCTTTATCTACAACTAATTTTACATTTTTAAATTTTTCATCTTTTTATATTACTTTTTTCAAATACAATTTTATTATGTAAATTAGAAATAATTAATACATACCAAACATACAATCTGAGTTACTAGTAAGTGACACTTTCATTTTGGTTATTAGTGGAACTAGAAACAAGAGGCATATCTTGATTGCATTTTTGGTACTCTTGCATTATTTTCACTTCCATCCTCAACTTATAATTTGTGAAACTCATCTTAAGATTCTCTGTCAATATCTCATTGAGGATGATGGCAAATCTGCCATCAATTCCATATGCAAAGATCCACAATTAGATTCCATGCTATTCAAATAACAATGCTAGGCATACAGTTTTAAGTTTTGGTGAATAGGTTCTTCTTCAGCTAATGGAAATTCAATTCAAGCTCAACCATTCATCTTTCCCCATATTAATGTGGAGATAAAAAGATGCAACTTTTATGCATTCTTAGGAAAGAATCACTGAAGAAGAGTGTTGAACTTTCCCTTAATGTATACAAATATAAATGTGGACATTTTATTTTTTCCATATTTTTCTTTATTTTATTATATTTTTGAACTTTTTAAAATAAAGCAGGCTAAGTCACGAGTGATCCATATAACAGCGGGTCAAACTTAAACTGAAGCCCAACATTGTTAAAGCTAAAAGGTAGGTCTAGGGTTTTCTTTTTAGACATGACAGCACAGGGAAAAAATATAGAAGAAAAAGAAATAAAAAGAAGAGAAAATGAAAATAACTTGGAGCCGAAGGAGTGGGAAGCTTGGGATTGTTACGAGGACTGCGCAACAGCTATAATACCCATTCACGTACCCACGAAAGGAAGAATTGGATTTGCGGAAGGAGTGGAGAGTAGCGCATCCCTAAAGGCACAGCGAGGGCATCATATACAAAGGGATTATCGACCGAGAGAAACACAGGAAAAAGAGAGCTGTAGGGTGAGGTGCCAAGAGGGAGAAAGAAAAGCATAGAAGCTTGAAGACACACTGCAACGAGAGCCAAGCACCCAGAGAAGTTGTCGTGGAAAGGGCGGTGAGTCATGCTTCCGCAAATCTCAAATTGCTGTTGTTTTCTTGTTTCCATGCTTGCCATGCTTTGCCACCATATGCTTTCATAATCAAAATTGCATGATCATGGCATATGGCATTAAAGAGATTGGTTGACATTATTATAATGTATTCGTCCTTCTAAAAGAATGGTCTGGCTTATTTGTGTCCTCATTCTCTTGGTCTTGGTGATCGTCTCATACAGGCTAATGCCCCCTTTGACATGTTTTTCTTATTTTATTATTGTTTTTTTATCATGTCTTGAGTGGATTCCATTAAATGATTTAATGGAAGAAAATACGAGGAAATTACTGGAGTTAGTTTGCATTGTTCGCTTTGCTTTAAACAATTCCTCTGTTTGCACGAATGTTAGATTGAGCACTGCTTTGGTAAGCTTGGATTGTGAGTTTGTTTTATTTGTCTTTTTGCTTTTATTTGAGTCAGCTTATGGTGTTTATAAAGGAGCCACTTGAATCACTGGCCATAGATCTATACACGTTGCTGGGTTTCTTTTGGGACCTTGCTTGTTTTGTTTACCTTATTGACTCAGTTCAAAGACATTGAGATCATTAACCCTTTCTCTTGTTTTGTGTATTTTATCTTTGAGCCAGCATTATATATAGTATAAGCCAAGTGGAGTATGTGGGTTCCTTTTGTTGCGTAGCCTTTGTTGGCCGAATGGCTCAATGTTCATCATTTTATTTTAATTATTTTCTTTGTTTTTCATTTCTTTTATTGTGTTTGAATACTTTGGGGATGGTAAGGTCACCGAGAGAAAAAGAAAAAAGAGAAAGAGGTCCATGTCAAAGTCAAATGGTCTGTGGCAAAAAAAAAAAAAAAAAAATCATTTATAGATATTTACTTTTATGATTTTCTTTTTCCATTGTATCCCACTTCTTAAAAAAAAACATAGGATGTACCCTAATAGCAAGATTGGTGTGGTAAACTGTGAGTGAATGGTCATTTGGAAAAAATAAAATAAAATTATGTGACTCTATTTTGCTCTTTTGGAGCAAAAAGGAGGAGTTGGTCTAGATTTATTGTCTTGTACAAATTTTAAAGTTTTTTTTGTCATTTTGTCCTTCAAGGAGAGTTTGTTTTAAGAGAATAAACGTTCTGATGAAATGAAGCTTGTTTTTGAAATCTTTGATAAACATTTTGCAAGCTTCATTTTAAGGATTTCAAAAACAAACTTCATTTCATTAGAATGTTTATTCTCTGAAAACGAATTCTTCTTTAAAGACAAAATGACAAAAAACTTTAAAATATGTGCAAGACAATAATAGATGAGGACCGACCCTCCTCCTTCCTTTTGCTCCGAAAGAGCAAAATAGAGAATCACATAATTTAATTTCTTTTTCCAAATGATCAACCGCTCACAGTTTACCATACCAATCTTGCTATTAAGATACACCCGAGGTTTTTTTCTTTTTTTCATCTGCTAGGCTATCTATCTGCTTCTTTGTTGTCTAAATTCTCCAAGAAAAAAAGCAAACTCATCCATTCTGCCATCTACAGACAAAGTCAAAGACCAAATTACATCTTCACAAAATCTCATAAATCTTCACCATGTTTAACAAATATAAGTATATTAGATAACAAGCCAACAAATCAATAAAAGGGAGACGTCCCAATGTGGGGAGTTAAATACAACATAGAGGACCAAAATTTAAAAAGATTATTACACCTAAATATTGTTTCTGTTATTGTTTAACTTCCTTAATTTTTTAAAAATTAACAGCAAAGTCACTTGTTGTAAAAGAAAACTGGTTGAGGTTAACTTTTATGTATATGAACACAATGTCATTCTAATATTTGAATCCATCTAATAAGACATCTTTAATGTAGTTCTTAAACTACTTTTTTTTTTTTATTTGCAGCTTTCTCTCACTTAGTATCATTACTAGAGAAGATGTGAGGAGGAGATTCTTATATAAGCAATATTTCCTATATTACATAATTGCTATTAATGAGGCTCAAATTACAAAAATGCCCCCTTATGTTGCCAAAAACCTATTTCGCCCTCTTTGAGTTGAGAAAATATCTTTGTACCCTTGCTTCATGAATTTTGCTCAAATCCTAAGATTGGACATAAATTTCAACCCGGTTTGAGGCATCCTAGATCCAGTCCTGAAATTAAAAATCCTTAACAATAAAATTGGACCTTAAAGTGATAAAATTAATATGAAATATAATAAATTCTAATTAAGCCTCAATGATAAAAATATATGCTAATTAAACAATTAAATGCAAGTTGGAAATGCTAGAAGTAAGTATAAGAGTATATAGATAAATACTAAGAAGTGTTTATCAATATCATCTAGCCCCCATTTCCTCCATTTAATGTAATTTACATTTGGACGTTGTTCATGTAATTTATCACCGATTCACCACTCACGCTTGGCGTAAGTAGTCATGACTTAGGTTTATAAGTCACCAATAGTTTCATTAATTAAATATTATAATAATATTTCAACTTTTTTCTTCATCAAAACAAATTTTAAAATTCAACATTTGCATGTAAGTACAGTTGAGATACGAGAGAAAATCTATTGTGTATATCATATACGTTCGTGATGCTATACTACTAGACTTATTTAAATGTTGGACTTATAAGTTGTGGTTCAAATATACTAATCTAATAATAACTTAGTACATTCTAAATAAGTTATTGATGATGGTCTTAATAGAACATTAACAAATGCATGGAATATAAATGTCAGTTATACCATAGCTAATATTATCTTTTGAGATTTCATATGACTAGAAACAATCATGTGAAAAATGTGAATATGGGTTTTGTTATATCAGTGGGCGGTAAGAAAAATTATTTAGCTCATGTCCCTAAATTACGTTATATGCGGTGTTTAAAATATCTCAAACTGGCATAATTCATGTCCAATTCTAAATGCCCCTTCTATCTAAATTTATTTTGTGACCATACATCTCAAGCATTATATATATATATATATGTCAATTAGTTAATTAGATGTCAATTAGTTAATTAGATGTCAATACAAATCTATAAATTTTCAAAACCAAGGCTATATCCGTGATGGACAACATGATGGAGTAAAGGTTAGAGGACAAAAGAAGGTTTTTGCATCTGGAAGTAAGTCATTGCATTTAGCAGCTAACAACTGCATTCTTAATGCCATGGATGCTTTCAGCAATTTTCATCATTGGAGTAACTAATAATCTCCAATATATCAAATTCTAGGAAGAATGGACACTAACACATGATGTGGGTACGACAGGACATGAATATGGGGATAGCACAATAATAAAATATATATATATATATATATATATATATATATATATATATATATATATATATATATATATATATATATATATATATATATCTCAATATAAATCATATTGTTTACTAATATAACTAAATTTTTCAAAAGAAACAAGTTTTTCAAACAATGAGGTAATAACAAGACTCATAAATATAATAAAAGCGAATGTGAAAACAAACAAAAATTTATATATAAAGTTTAATTCATAGAAAAATACAAACAAAAAAAAGGAAGAGCAATTTATTCCTCTTCATTGATAAAAAGTATGGCCTCCGTAACGGATTCATCAATAGACAAGTTAGCATCGTCCAGCACCTTAAATTTCAAATGAATCAATAGAAATCTATAGTAGCAAGATTTTGAGGTTTCTATCATCTGTTTGTCAAGCACATAACTTTACAATTCTTGGATAAGATGTTAGAATAAAGATACTTCAAATTTCTATTCTTTAGGTTCTACTGTTGTTGGGTGTTTTTATTAATTCATCATTTTATTTGAGCTTGAATATCTCAACATTTCATTTTATAGTTTTTTCAGAAAAATTTTAGACCCACATCTGAGTTTTCTTTTTATTTTTTTGGCCTTTTGGTTCCTTTTGGGGTTAAAATCTTTGTTTGGACAACTTTGTTTCTCTTCTGCAAGGGAAAATAAAAGATAAGAAAATAATTTTGTCATCTTATCTATATAGATATTTATAATTTACCCACAATATTAAACAATTTTATCATGATTTCAATGAGGAATCTAATTGTAACCAAAAGAGATGTGGAATATAATTTTATCAGTATATCCTAAACTAGCAGCGATTTCCTAAATATCATGTAATTTACCGCTGAACATGCTCATGTAATTTATGGTTGATTCATGACTCACATTTAATGTGAGTAGTCATGACTTAAGCATGGTTAATAGGTTTATAAGTGACCCATAGCTTCATTAAATATTATAATAGCTCAACTTTTCTTTTCATCAAAACACATTTTAAAATTCAACATTTTCACGTAAATACAGTTTAGATATAAGAGAAAATCAATTATATTTATAATACATGTGATTATCTAACCTACTCCAACTAAAAATATATTTATTTAACCCTATCCTATGGATATAAATTTAAAATTTTCTATTAAAGGGATAATGAATGGTGTAAAACAACTCATGATAAAAGGAAACTGACTTTTCCGTTCTTGTTCAAATTTGAATTCAAATAAAAGTCATAGACGCAATGAAATATCTCCGGTTGTTGCATAATTGCTTGACAAGCATTTGTCAAAGAAAAAGTCAGCCATGATAACCTCTAGACCTACCATCATTTCTCTCATGAGATTGGGTCTCATCCCATAAGCTATAATTAACATAAATATAGTTAGTGAGAAATGAATGTAATATTTCTCATTCTTTGTAAATTTTGTTGCTTTCCTTAAAGAGTTCGTTAATTTTTATTTTACTTTTTTTAGGATGAAGCTACTATTCCAAGGAGGATAATTAACCATGGCAAAGTTTTTGAACCACTCAAACCTCTTCTCCAATAGATTTTTTATTGCTTCTATCTCTCCATATTTACTAATTCTTTTTCTTTGTTTAATAAATTATGAAATGTGAAACTTATCTCTGATAGAAATATGTTTGGATAAATATTGATAAACATACAGATAAACAAACCAACAAGTCAAAGTAGAAATTGATAATATAAAATCCAAATTAAAAGTTTAAAAAAAAAAATTCTTGATTAAGTCAAAGTAAAAAAAAAATCTTAGCTTAAACTTTCACCATATTTGTTTCCGGTTTTTGCTGATATTATCGACATAGTTAAATCATTCAAATTATATTATAACCCTAATATTTTTAATGGTTTATTTTGTCATACTTCTCATTCTCATAATTTCTTGTTGTTTTGCATCCTTTTTTTTTTTTTTCTTGAATCTTTTCTTACTTTTTATGCAGTTGCCAAAAACAAATATACTTTTTTTTATCAGAGCTAAAAATTAATATATTAACTATATATTTAATCACTTATTACATTTTACCCAATTGCCTCTTTCCTAGTACATTTTCTTTTTTTCTTTCTTTTGCTAGGAACATTGTTTATGTAGTCTAATATGCAATTTTTTTCTTTCTTTTTCTTTTTTTGAAGGTTAGGAGCCGAACAGATTAATTGTGTGACATGATTCTCTTTTAATTTGGTTATTGATGTTTCAAACGTCTCAAAGGTGTCCTTGACGTTTTAAAATAATATCCATTTGGATTTTTCCGTCAATCTCAGTTCAACAGGCTTAGTGAGTTGTATTGTTAAATGTTCATCTATTTGGTTAAATGCTGGCAAATACCCTTACTCTGGCATGTAATTTATATATATATATATATATATATATATATAATCCTCACTTGCCCCCAAACAGCACTGAATTCATTTAAGGCTATATCTACTCTTTATTTACAATTATTTCTACATTTTTCAAAGTTTTTTTTTTCAACTTGTTATATTACATTTTATAAATACAATTTTGTTATGTAAATTACAAATTATTAATACATACCAAATACACAAACTATTTTACTAGTAAGTGACATTTTCATTTTGGTTATTAGTGGAACCAAAAACACGAAGCTTATCTTGATTGCATTTTTGGTACTCGTGCATTACTTTCACTTTCATCTTCAACTTATAATTGGTGAAACTCATCTTAAGATTCTTACTCAGGTATCTCATTGAGAATGATTGTAAATCCCCCATCAATTCCATACGCATGGATCCATGATTACCCTCCATGCCATTCAAATAAAAATGCCGGGCTTATAGTTTTAAGATGTGTTGAATTGGTTCTTCTTTGTTAGCTAATGGAAATTCAATTCAAGCTCAACCATTCCTCTTTTACCATATTAATGTGGAAATAAAGATGCAATATTTTTATGCATTTTAACTAGAGAATCAGTGAAGAAGGACCTCTAGCTTTCCAATAATGTATATAAATATAACCTTATAAGGTTGTCAGAGCCTTGCAAAAATAAGACGACATTTACTGTCAAATTTGTCACAATAGCAAAATAACTACATTAGTGAAGTTTTGGTTAATGTTTTATTGTCAGAAACAACACTTTTATATAAGAAGAAAATAATTTCAAAAACAAGCTTCATTTTATGAGAATGTTTCTTCTCTTAAAGCAAACTCTTCATTATGGACGAAAAGGCAAAAAACTTCAGAATATGGCAAGACAACAGTTCAGGACCCACCTATCCTCCATTTTTCTCCAAAAGAGCACAATAGAGAGTCACCTTATTTATTTATTTTTCCAAATTACCAACCGCTCACAGTTTACAGCACACAACCTACCTATTAAGATACATCCTAGTTTTTGTTTTTTTTTTCTACCTGCTAGGCTGTCTGCTTCTTTGTTGTCTAAATTCTCCAAGAAAACAAGCAAACTCATATCCATTCTGCAATCTACAGGCAATGTCAAAGACCAAACATCTTCACAAAATCTCATAAATCTGCAACATCTTTAACAAATATAAATATATATGTTAGATAACAAGCCAACGAATCATAAAAGGGAAGACGTCCCAGTGCCGGAGTTAAATACAACATGGAGGACTAGAATTTAAAAAAGATATCACACCTAAATATTGTTCCTGTTATGATTTTCCTTCTTTAAATTTTTAAAAATTAAGAGCAAAGTCACTTGTTGTAAAGGACAACCAGATGAGGTTAATTTTTGTGTATATGAATGAATTGTCATTTTAATATTTAAATCGGTCTAATAAGACATGACAAGCAGAGTTATATTTATGGGCATCTCTGCTATGATAATATTGCTGCTTTCTTCTATGTATTTTAGATTTACTACTTCGTCCCCAGCAACCATATTGATAACAACTCCATCTGCAGATTTGCATGAAATCTTGCTAAAAATGCAAAAAACTTAGTTATCAATTAACATGACAATATAACTTGGCATCAGAGAAATAACCAGCTGCTAAACATGATGCCATTCGCTGTTTCCTACAGAAAGCACTGTCTCTGATGAGAAAAATTAAGGTAAAAAAATGATCAGGGTGATGCATGAGGGCGATAAGGACGCCCATAGGCATAACTTTAAATACGCATAAATCATCATTGCTTCTGCAATCCCAAATATGTAATGCCGCAAGGAGGAAGAGATAAAATTTTGAGAATATAAGAAAATTTATGTCACATGGTAAGGGATGATAAATAGACCTAATTTGCTGGTTGGTTAACATCAGTGTAAAATAATAGGATAGGACCTACTTTAACTCAAGGGGGTAAAATAAGTTTAAACAACTATTGTCTATCACAAAATATAGTTGCGACAGGATAAATGAACAGCATGTGGAATGGACAAACGTCATGGTAAATGTCAGTTCTAGGGAAAAGGAGAAAACCATCTTTTATGGTAACTCATAGTGAACCAGAAGACGACCAGATATAGGAGACTCCCCAGAAGCAAGGAGAGGAAGGCAAGCATGGTTTACTGCTAATATATGAGACCTGTGCTCATCTTTCCCAGTCTCGTCTTCGTTTCCTGCATGGCTATGGATAATCTAGTTCTACCTTGTTTTCATTTGGTGATATTTCTCAAGAATCAAACCACATTCAGATTCTGCAAGGTCACTGTACTGATATATACAAAACAAACAACATAAATGAAATATTAGCAAATATTATGGCACACAGAGTGAAAGAAATATATAGAACTCAAAATTCCAAAATATTCAAAATTAGTCAAGAGAGGTTGCAGAATCCCTATATTACATCAACTACAAGTCAAAATGTCCGCAATTGTCAAAAAGCAAAAGGTCCGAAAAAAAAAAATTCAACAGAAGATCAAGATTAATCCCTATGTGAAGTATCTTAAAGTTAATGACTATGAGAAATTAGTTCAGAAGTCACTAATCCGAGTAATCGTTCTTTTTGACTAAAAGTAATAAAACATTGTTGTTTTTATAAAAGAAAGTGTTGGTCATTGAAAAAAAAAAAATCAGAAAGATGATAATAATAATAATAATAATAATAATGATGATGATGATGATGATGATGATGATGATAATTTATTATTATTAAGAATGAAATTGATAATCTATCTATTTAAATATATAATTTGAAACAAAACTTTTTATAAAATGAGCAGCTGTAGACATGGTGACATGTGACAGCCAGACCATTAATTGATAAATGCCTTATCTAAAATGCAATAACTAAATTTTATTTGTGTATTTGAATGTGAATTTCAAAATTGTAAACCAGCACCTCCTTAAAAACCACAGCTTCATTTTTTCCTTCTGATTACAGAGAACAATTCCTGACACACCTTTTTCTTGTGGACGTTCAAGGTGCTCACCAAAGGAAAAAAAAAAAAATGCTGCGTTCCACCACTTCCTGCTTCTTTCTTTCTTTTTCCTATAAAATTTCTTTCTTCCACAGGTGAGAAGTGATTTTGAACCAACTACTTTGTCTTCTCTGTAAACTGGTAACCCTATCTAAAATTGCTTCCTTGCCTTTACCGAAAATCACTTCCCTAGAATTGGTCCATCTCATAGACGTTTCCTCCGAGAAGTTTACCAGAAATGGCTTCCACAGGTAATCCAATTTCTAAAAGCGGTTATGGGAGAAAAGAAAGGGAACCGATGATTGCGAGAGCAGTGAGAAGAAAAGATAAGGACATCAGAGAGCTGTTGCAATGTTAGAGTTTGCCTTCTCAAAGGGGCTCCTGGACGTGGATTATTTTATGGTCGGCATGGACATTCCAAAATAGAATGTTTTACTGGTTTAATTGAATCATATTCTGATGCAGATTATGCAGGTTGCAAAGATGATAGGAGATCGACCTCAGAATACTGTGTCTTGTGGGAGGTAATTTGGTTTCATGGAGAAGTAAGAAACAAGGTGTAGTCTCTCGGTCTGTTGCAGAAGCAGAATATAGAGCCATGGCTGACTCAGTATGTGAGGTTGTATGGATACATTAGTTGTTGAAGGAAATTGGATATGAGCTCGCTCTCCCAGCGAAACTTTGGTGTGACAATCAGGCAGCCCTTCACATCGCATCTAATCCTGTATTTCATGAACGGACTAAACACATTGAAGTTGATTGCCACTTTGTTCGTGATAAAGTTGAGGAAGGATTCATTTCCACAGGATATGTTAGATCAAAAGACCAGCTGGGAGATATTTTTACCAAAGCAGTAAATGAAGTACGCATGGATAACATTTGTAACAAGCTGGGCATAATAAATATATATGCTCCAGCTTGAGGAGGAGTGTTAATATATATTAGGGCTGTTTATATTAGGAAATATCTCATGTGATATCCCCGATCACATCCCTTAATTTTAGGAATTTGCTACCCTAATTAGTCTCCTTAGGTGTATATATATAGATGTAACTGTATCACAGTTTACTACGAATAATATTACTTCAGATTACACATAGTAAAGCTAAATTAGATTCTCTATCTTTTGTGCCATATTCAAATCTCTCTCTGTCTGAAGAGTTTACATTAAAGGATGTCTTTCATTGGTGATTCACTTCTGGGTCAATCTGCTCATCTGTCCTAGGCTACAAAATCCTTTTATCTTTAACTTCGTATAGATTGTAAGAAACTCTATGATTTCTTTTCCCCAAATGGAGATTTGAGCAAAAGTAAAATGTGTTTATATGACTCACCATTCTTAAGAGTCGAATTGCTTTGCAATAATTATCTTTGTTCACAATAACTAAACAGTCATATTTTTGTATGAACTACAGGAAGCCTGTATATTTGACAGAATATATATATCTGCTGGTGGAATTTATGTGCTTTGTTTAATGCAATTGCTTGGCCTTTCTGTACTTTGTTCAATTTGGTATTTTTGTACTGCATTTACTTGCACATATACATATACAGATCAAATGGAGTCTCTTTCTCTGAGTTGTCTGTCTCCTAATCACTAGAGCCGAGTTTTCTTCTCATGAAATTGATCACCTCTGTAGTGAATGTTTAGATGGACATATTTTCTACTGTAATGGATTCCCATTTGAGCTTTTCACATAGATGTTCACTTCCCTTTTCTCTTTTTTTTTTATGTTTTTTAATTTTAGTACAATTAATTTACTTCCTGATCTACTGAAAAGATTCTGCATGAGAAAGGTAAATTAATTTACTACTTCATCATGTACATTTTTTGTTGGGAGGGATATAATATTTTTCTTCATGTTTCTTCAAAATATATTTCATGTTACAATAGTCTTAGATTGTGTTTAAGACCATGAGAAGGGATAGGTAAATTATTTTCCCTATCTTTAACGATATTATAGTCTGATGTTGTGACGTTGGGAGATGTTATGTGCTTTTGTGCTACTGAGACTTCCTGTGCATTTAATATGCACTATCCTTACTGATCCATTAATGTTCTGTTCTAGCAATGCATGTTCTATTGATGTCCAATTTTTTGTTGTTGCCTGTTTCGTAGTATGGCATTGGTTTAGCTATATATGATGCTTCATTGTTTTAGCTTTATCCATGTTGCCATCATTTGGTAAGGGTTTGGGTTTTAAAATGAAGTTGGCAGGTCATCTTAGTTATTTGTGGGTTACCAAGAATATATATATATATATTGTTAACAGTAAATAAATTTAATTTAGAAGATTATTTGCTAATTACAAACTGGCAATGTTGTAGAGGGCAATGAAAAATTTGACTGAGAATATGCCTTCGTGTTGTTTTACTGAATGCACAAGCTATTTTCTTTCCGTCTTATCAATTGTTGATTAAAGATATTATATCATTTAAGAATGTTGTTTATTTCTGGTATTATGCAGGAAGTTAAAATTTCTGCAGTCTTAAAACTGATAGGGAATAGGTTGTGCATATATCATTTTTTTCTTGAGATGTAATTTGTCATTTGATTTAGGAGGCTTAAGTAGATGATAACAAAGAAGTAGAGTAATAAGGATCACGCATACCTGAATATAACCTAGGAGGCTAGGACATTTTGAGCTTAAGGCAATGGCAGTAAGCCAAGATTCAAATAGCCAAAGACCTTATCTACAAAAAAACAAAATGCAGAGAAATGAGTAGAGTTTCCAATTGCATCAGTCCTTGCAGCTGCTGCTTATTTGAAGTCCGTCAATATCATATTATGTTTTTCATTTGCAAGGTGCGTACATATTATTTGAAGTCCAAAGTTAGGTGATCATTGCATATTTCAAACAAAGGTTTAATTTGATTGGATGAATGTGTAAGTGTTCTCAGTCAGTCTATCTTCATGGGTTGTTTTATGCTTACCTAGCACTGATAGTAGGACTAAATAGCTTTGTTATTCTCTTAATGAAATTTTAGCTAAATATTTCATGTTTACTTCAACTGTCATATTTCCTATTCTGGCTTGGGGAAGTATTGTAGATAGGACAAGATGATTTCTTTACAATAAACTAAAATTTACTTTTTTGCTATCTGTTAAACATCTTCCATAGGCCAACAAATTTGAGCTGTTGAGAAAAGGAGTTCGGTTTCCATGGTTGTTTTTTCCCATATCCATTGCTTCTATCTTATTATTTTTTCCCATCCCAATTTGGCCCACTCCGCCCCAAACACACACACCCCGTGCATAACATGAGTAAAATATTAGTTAAAGATGACAAATCATATAAGCGTTTGATAGATAAATAAAGCAATTTTCAACAAGAATTGACCAGTGAAATTTTAATAAGATATAATATATAATGCATTTTTTTTAACATGACCAAAGAGGAATTTGAACTTATAAACCTCGTCATTATGTAAAGATGGCTTTAAAAGAATTTACATTGTTTATTTTACTCTGTTTCATTCCATGTCTCGTATTTTTTAATTTGTAGGGAATGAAACAAAAAGATATAAATTTCTTAACAAGGACGGCAAGCAATGTAATAGTTAAAAAGATAGACTATGTGATTCTCAAAATGAATTGACCAGTGAAATTTTATTCAGATAATTAATGCAACATTTATTTGAAGGGTAACCTATGAATTGAACAACAAACATGGCGACAAAAAATTTGAGTGAAGAAAAGTAGAAAATATCATATTAGAAAGCCCAATGATACAAGTCATCTCATAAATTTTTAATATGACAATTCAACCTACATTTACACTCATGAATACATATACAGTTACATTCATTAAAAAATAGATAAAAGAATTACTTCAAAACTTTATATTTGTTCCCACTCATGAATGTACTTCTTACAAGCTACATTTATATTCGAATGACACTTTTGAAGATGATTCAAGCTTAAAGGATACTATCCTCAGCAAAGACTGACAAAGACAGGCAGAGAAGAAAGAAAAAATTAAAAGCGCTCTTATATGTGTATAGACTCACTCATCTTTTAATAAGCCATATTGGCAACACATACTTTAGAATCAAATCTTAAAGCAATGAGACCATATGGATATACAAAATCTAATTTTTTAAGGTTTGATTCAAATTTACAAATCTCCTATCAAGAGATAAAATTGATGATTCAAAAGAAAAACACACAGCCCAACCAACACATAAGATAAAAGCCAAACAGCAACTTATAATATACAAAATAACAAGTCAAACCAACAGTTACCCAAACGTCATTATTAGTGCTAATTTAAAATGTAAGAGCATTAAATCTCCCACTTTATCCAGAATTTACTATGCAGTTACTCCTTTAACGATATGACAACTCGCTAAATCCTCATTACCACATCGAACATATCAAAATTGGACCTTGATCAGATACTTCTCAGTAATGGCAGCTCTCTGTTGTTGAATGAGACTGCAATTTTCAATAATCCAATGCTCTCAGCCGTTGGATAAAACAGGGCAATTTTCAATTATCTCATTACTACGTAGTTATCTCATTATAATATTGGTACACCTAGAATAACTTTGCTGCCTCAGTCTCCGCAGCCCCTCTATTCACAGCCCTTAAGGCTGCCTTGTACACTTGTAGGTAAATCTTGCAATCTCTGTTGGTGTTAAATTTGTCTAACACCCGCTTTAATTCCTCTTCTTTTAAATCCAAACTCCACCCTGAGATGGTTGCTACCTATAGTTTCTCTCTCTATATATAAGCTTTGAGATTCCCTTGTAATAGTATTCTCAGAGGAAAAGTTAGGAATTTTTACTTGTTCTAAATTCTAGCTACTGAAATTGTTCATTTTAGGTCGAGGGGAAAGAATGAAAGCATCAAGATTCAATGTACAAGAGAACAGTATTGACGCAAGTTGTAATGCATCTTATATAATTCTCCAACCTCTAGTTTGGGTGAATACCATGTATTAACCACCTCAATGATTGCCCACCAACAAAGTCGAACAGTCTCTCTCTCTCTCTCTGTATATATATATATATATAGTCATGTGACATTCAAGAAGTTTAGTCTCATTCCAAATTCCAGCAACGCAAAAATATCTAGAAATTGTTTTTAATGCATTTGAAATGAGAAATACTAAGTGAAGAATTCAAAAACACTTGACATTCAAGTCATGCCACCGTTGAAAGATAAATAAAGTAATTTTAAAAAGAATTGACCAATGAAATTTTAATAAGTAATATAATATATAATATATTTTTTTAACATGACCAAAGAGGAATTGGAACTTATAAACTTCATCCTTGTGAAAAGATGGCTTTAAAAGGATTTGCATTTTTTATCTTACTATGTTTCATTTCATGTCTTATACCTTTTAATTAGTAGGAAATAAGACAAAAATATATAGATTCCATATTAAAAGGGCAAGCAAACCATAAAAAGATAAACCATGCAATTCCCAAAAGGAATTGATTGGTGAGTTTTTATTCAAATAACAAATGTAATATTTAATCGAACTGTGACCTATGAATCAGACAACGAACATGGTGATGAAAATCTGAGTTAAGTGAAGTAGAAATACAACAAATATCATATTAGAAAAGCCAAGATACAGGTCATCTCCTTGATTTTCTAATCTGAGTTAAGTGAAGTAGAAATACGACAAATATCATATTAGAAAAGCCAAGATACAGGTCATCTCATTGATTTTCTAAATAATAGTTCAAACAGATTTTTATATATATAAATTACTTAAAAACTTTATTTTTGTTCCCACTCTTTCATAACTGTACTTATTACAAGCTGCATTTAAATTTGAATGGCACTTTTGAACCATCCGCAGGAAAGATTTGACAAAGACAGAGAAAAAAGAAAGAAAGAAATTAAAAGTTCTCTTATAGGTGTATAGACTCAGCTTTCTCTAAGCCAATTGGCAACACATACATTAGCATCAAATCTTAAAGTAATGAGACCATAAGGATACACAATCTGTTTCTTTTAAGGTTTGTTTCGAATTTAAAGAATTTCTATGCAGAGATAAAATTGTTAATGAGTAAACTAATTGAACTATTCCAGATGGATGACTAATTTACTAGTAAAACAGAAAGGTTTTCCTTATTCTCTTCATTGCTGGTTAACTCTCTTGCCTTCTCTGCTTGCAGTTCCCAGTCAGTCCTGAACAACACAATTATCATGCCAATAGCACAAAATACTTGAGCCGCCAGCAACCCTAACCAGAGACCCAGGAAGCCCATTCTCAAGACAAAGCCCATTATGAGTGAAACGGGCAATCCCACTGCATAAAAAGAGAGCAAATTTATCATGGCAGCATAACTTGGCCTTGCACTACCCCTCAACACCCCACAAATTGTTGTCTGAGGACAGTTCCCAAGCTCACAAAGCCCCACTATTGGTAAAGTAGATGACAAAAGAGATACAATTGCATCATCTTCAGTAAACATACATCCCCACGTGTTCCTCGTACACACCATGAATAGCATAGCAACCACACCTGTGAATATGGCACATAAAAATGCAATAAATGATGACGTCTTTGCTTTGCTTGGCTGGTTAGCCCCAAGCTCGTTGCCCACCCTGGTTGAGACGGCTAAGTTAAGTGCATAAGGGAAATTGTATGCAAATGCAGTAGCCTGGATTATTATTCCTGTGGCGGCTACTGAGTCAGCAGCATCGGTGAGTAACCCTGAAAAGATAATGAGTAGCTCGTACCACCACCATTCTAAGCAAACAGATAAACAACTTGGGATAGCTTGAAGAAGAAGGGTTTTCCATTGGTGGAAGCAGTCACAAGACCAACCTTGCCCAGATTTGGAATAGGCATCAGAAAACCATAGGTAAACCAATAGGATAACCATAAGGATGAAATCAGTGAAGGCTGATGCAAAAGCAATGCCTTTGATGCCAAAGTTGGAATATTGAACCGCAAGGAAATTAATTGGGTAGTGAATGACGAGGCTAAAGGCTACACCCAACGTCAGAGGAAGAGTTACATGTTGAGTTCTGAAATAAATTTTTATAGGATTAAGGAGGGCTTGGAGAAAGATGTTAGGTATTGAGGAAGCTAGAAATGTAGTCGCAATGGAACAGATGGCTGGTTCCTGGCCATATAACAGCAAAATTGGTTGGAAGTACAGCCACAGAAGCTAAATGGGTATACAAGTTAAAATAAGAATGATGGTTGTACGTTGGAGGGTTTGTGCCATCAATGACCATTCCTTTGCCCCAAAGGCTTGAGAAGCTATACCTTCCATCCCTGCAGCGAGGCCCGTAATTACAGAGTAGCCTGTGATGTTAGCTAGGCCAATGGCTAGGCATCCACCGGCTAATGCATCCTTGCCTAATTTTCCCAAAAAGTGCATTGATATCAAGGACTTGACATACACAAGGAGACCAGTGATGATCATGGGGAGTGCAATGTTGATGAGCTGTTTCATCTCGTCCAACATCTGATCTTGATCAGAATTTTGAGAAAAACAAAAGAAGAAAAAATTAGTTAAACAAGGGCAAATCAGAGAAGATAAAACTAGAAACAACACTAAAGTAGTAAATAGTCATCCTCTAAAGAACAAACCTGGTGGCCTTGGACACATTTAGAATCGCTGTCATTTTCAGTTGTATCTTGGCCTTGTGAATCATCATAGTAAGGCAAGAGAGGAAATGAACCTTGATCATTTTCCATCTTCAATTCAAGCAAGGATCAAAATGCAGAGAGCCAAAAAGAGGGAGTTGAATTGAGAGTTCAGAGAGGTTGGCGAATGGGGAATATTGGAAGAGTGTGAGCAATATAAGGAGGCAGGGGAGGTTGACTACATGCAGATCGTTTGTCGTTTTGTGAAGGAACTTGAGACAATTGGTGGCAAAGCAAGGAAAGCTGTCAACTCCTACTATCAGATATCATCACAGATGCCAGTGAGTAAGTGTGAGTAGATCTCATTTTGGGTCCGCTTTCTTTAGAGTCCAATCTTCTACCTGCCCCTCACAAAACACTACAATACAATTTCCCTTTTTACACGTGCCTTGTAGGGAGCTTCACATAAGTGCATGGAAATAGAAACTAGACAGAAACAAAGTGTTGCTCTCTTCTCCAAAGCCTACTTTTAATACTCCGTGTGCTTTAATACCATTTAACATTGGCATTAATGGGAAAACTATATCAAAAGTATTAAGTGTACACTTATATATACATATAATATATTGTAATTATTTGTAAGGTTAAATTATAAATACATATATAAGAAAAAGAGAAATAAAATGTACACAAATAATACATAAAATATTACTCAAATTCTTTCATTTCTACATTTCATCTCATCAATCATGAATCCATGATTTACTCCAATACCACATTGCAATTTTTCTTAACCATATAAAAAAATTGAATTTTACTTTTCTCTAGTAGT
Organism: Bauhinia variegata; assembly: GCA_022379115.2. Lineage (NCBI taxonomy): Eukaryota > Viridiplantae > Streptophyta > Magnoliopsida > Fabales > Fabaceae > Bauhinia > Bauhinia variegata. The sequence goes on from CM039426.1 coordinate 8,682,314, forward strand.
ATTATTGTTTCAAAAACTCAATTTTAATTTTTTGATAATTCCCTGATAGTGTGACATGACATATATAGAACAAGTATTTACTCTAGACAAGTCATTGACATGTCATTTTGTTTGGATAAAATCTTTTGTTTCAATTTTTATCTCAAATCTTGATCTATGACTTTATAATGGGTCAAAGTATATTTATTACTGAATCATTTTTTTGACCAATTTTTAGTAGACGTTGACGAATTAGCAAAAGTGGAATATCTAATGGTTCATCCAAATGGAATAGTAAATTTTAATTCCAATTTATCACATTAGTAATTAACTAATTTAGATTTGAGCTTGAAAAAACCTCAAAAACACCAAATCTTTCTAAATTTTAACACATTACATTCTTGCATTCTTATAATAATATTTTAAACAAATAAGAGTAACTAGGGTAATAAAGGATCTTATTTAATTTTCATTCATTTTCCATTTTCTTCATTCATAGCTATCCTTAATACCAGCCAGTTTGACCTTATCTTTTCCGTGAGTAAAACCAATACCCACGTGCCATTGGATAACCTTTTTCTTTTGAGTAAAGCTATATCTACTCTTTATTTACAATTAATTTTACATTTTTAAATTTTTTCATCTTTTTATATTACTTTTTCTAAATACAATTTTATTATGTAAATTACAAATAATTAATACATACCAAATATACAAACTAAGTTACTACTAAGTGACATTTTCATTCTGGTTATTTGGGGAACCAGAAACAAGAAGTATATCTCAATTGCATTTTTGGTACTCTTTCATTATTTTCACTTCCATTGTTAACTTACAATTTGAGAAACTCTTGAGATTCTCACTCAGTATCTCATTGAGAATGACTACAAATCTCCCATCAATTCCATATGCATGTATCCATGATTACATTTCATGTCATTCAAATAACAATGCTGGGTTTACACTTTTAAGTTGTGCTAAATAGGTTCTTCTTCATAGCCTATGGAAACTCAATTTAAGCTCAACCATTCATCTTTCCCCTATTAATGTGGAGCAAAGAAAAATGCAACTTTTATGCATTATGCATTCTTACTAAAGAATCACCGAAGAAAGAAGTTTAACTTTTCCATAATATATACAAATAAAACTTTATAAGGTTTTTACAGCCTTGCAAAAATAAGGCCACATTTACGGCAAAATTTGTCACAATAACAAAATGACTACGCATGAGTGAAGTTTTGGTTAATGTTTTATTGTCAAAAAGAACACTTATGTACGAGAAGAAAGGGCATTTTTCAAGGATCTTAAAAATAAGCTTCATTTCATCAGTATATTTTTTCTCTTAAAACAAAGTCTTCCTTAAAGACAAAAAGGCAAAACACTTCAAAGTATGTGTATGTCAACAGATCAGAACCCACCCCTCATCCCTTTTGATCCAAAAGAGCAAATTAGAGTCACTTAATTTATTTTATTTTTTTTTTGTCCAAATTGCAAATCGCTCACAATTTAAAGCACACAATCTACTTATTACATACATCCTACGTTTTTTTTCTCACCTGCTAGGCCGTCTGCTTCTTTGTTGCCTAAATTCTCCAAGAAAACAAGCAAACTCATATCTATTCTGCCATATACAGGCAATGTCAAAGATCAAACATCTTCACAAAATCTCATAAATCTGCAACATGTTTAACAAATTTAAATATATTAGATAACAAGCCAACAAATCAATAAAGGTTCGGCGCGTTCCATTGCAGGGGGTAAAATAAAATATGGAGGACCTAAATTTTCTGTCTGTTTTGGTTTTCCTTCCTTAAATTTTCAAAAATTAAGATATGATAAGCAAAGACAACTGGTTGAGGTTAATTTTTGTGTATATGAGCGCAATGTCATTCTAATATCTAAATCTGTCTAATTAGTAATGACAATCAAACTTACATTTATGGGCATCTCTACTACGATAATATTGCTGCTTTCTCCAATGTTTCTGAGATTTACTACTTTGCCCCCAACAACCATATTGATAACAACTCCATCTGCATATTTGCATGAAATCTTACTAAGAATGCAAAAAGTCAACTATCAATTAACAAGACTACAGAACTTGGCATCAGAGAAATACACAGCTGCCAAACATGCTACCATTCGCCTCATATATGTTTCCTGCAGAAAACACTGTCCGTGATGAGAAAAATTAAGGAAAAAGAAAATGACCAGGGTCATGCATGAGGCAATGAGGACACACCTAGGCATAACTTTCAATACACATAAACCATCATTGCTTCAACAATCCCAAATATGCAATGCAGCACGGTATGAAAGATGGGCAATTCTTGGTGAACAGAATACCGAAAGAAGGAAGATAAAATTATCAGAATATAAGGAAACTTACGTCACATAGTAAGTGATGTTATATAGACCTAATTAAGCTGGTTGGTTATCATCAGCGTAAAATAATAAGATAGGACCTACTTTAATTCAAGGGGACAAATATAAGTTTGAACAACCGTTACTATCACAAAATCTAGTTGCAACGGGGATAAAATGAACAGCATGTAGGGAAAAGGTGAGAACCTTCTGGGCTGGTAACTATTGGGTTTAGGAGGTGCGCAGCAGGCCTGAACCATCTTCAAGGTGAGAGTGTTGGTCTAACATTGTGCGATAAGAGAGGAGTAGGACGTTTGTCCACGATGCTTTGAAAGATAATAAGTTGTGCTCCCCTTCTCTTTATATATACTTTTCTTTTCTTATTGCCCACCAATTTGGGACTTCTTTTTCTCTTCTATTTCCAACACTCCCCCTCAAGTTTATTCTTCTTTTTCTCTTCTATTTCCAGCTTTGCATAGGCCATCAATTACTGTGCTATATGTAACTAGATGGCTGAACCACATATCTCTTCAACTTCTGCAACAATTCAACAGCAGCTCTTGTATTTCCACTTTTACATAGCCCGTTCATTATGATCCCATAAGTTACTTCACAAAATTAAAACCCTTTCGCTTTGAGATTGTCATGAAAATGCAGTGCTTCTCGACTCTTACCATTAATACACAACCCTTTCATAAGTGTTGTCAAAGTTATTGCATTTGGTTCATAGCCACTCTTCATAATCTTACCCAATATAGAGAAAGTGAAACCCATCTGACCCACATGGCAATAACAATTGGTCAAATTGCTCCAAATAATCTTGGATGGCCTTATTCCCTTAAATTCCATTTGTCTATAAAGTGAGATAGCAGTAGGATGATGTTTCATCCTGACTAATGCTTCAAAAATCTTGCAAAATTCCAATTGAGATGGTCGAGGACACATGCTGACAATTTGATTAAAGGAAGCAATAACATCTTCAACATTACGATCCCCAGAAGTTTCCAACTGAACTGGGGGAGGAGGCATATTGATCATTTGATTTAAAGAAGCAACATCTTCAGTATTACTAAACCCAGGGACTTTATGAGCATTAGGGGATTGAGAGTGACTAAATAACTTTGATACTGAGCACAGGGCAAAAGAACAAGGAACCTAGATTTGAGAATGAGAATTGCATACCTTGTAGGAAACATGTTCAACAATATTGGACTGGTAATGTTTATCTCTGATGAATAGAAAGGTTTGTTGATATTTTGCAACGTTTTTTGTCACCCCTTAAGCAGAGACGAAATCTGGCAGCTTTATTTTTCAAGCCATGAAGCTACTGAGTGTTGGTAGACAAGTAGAGGCATGCATTCACGGTTAACTTGTGTGGTTCTCACTCTGATGGATTCGGTGCTCCAGTGCTTCACACGGTTGGCGGTTAGTAGTTGTCTCTCGCAAGTTGCAACTCGCTCTGCATCTGAAGTGATTCGTTAATTAATGAAAATGAAAAAAAAAAAAAAAAGAGAAAATATAAAGCAAAATCGGTTTCTCTAAGGGGAATTTCTTTTTTCTTCTCATTATTCAAACCAAAATTTAGTTTTCCGTTTGAGATTTATAATAGTTGGAAGACTATGATAACGCATGGGGTAATAAATTCCATTAAGCATGCTAACAAGTATTGTATCTTTTATATATAAAAAAAGATTTTGTTAAAAATAATGTTACGTCACTTCTGTGAATTATACATGTAAAACAAACCTATCGTTTAACACCACTCTTTTTTTGGGTATTACCAATACAGTCGGGAAGGAAAGCAATATTTTAGCCCTTAATTATCTGCAAGGACTACTAAAATAACCTAGATGAATTGTACATAAGAATGCTTTAGTCAAGAAAAAAAAAAAAAAAGATTATACAACAACTTCGACTAACTAAATTCTTTATACAATTGATCTAAATTCACAGGCCGAAGTGAAGCAATCACATTCAAGTGCGTATAAAATACATTTAACTCTTTCACAAGATTTTTCCATGAAGAGGTTGAATAATAGTGCTCCTCCATTCAGGCAAACCAGAGAACAAAATCTTTTGAAGTTGAATGCAGAGATAAAAAGTAAAAATGACACAAGAAAAAAATGTAAAAATGGTGTGTACATATATGATGGTACGCATAGCAAAACTCCAAATCAAAGCATTTACATCAGCAAGACCATATAACGATATATGGGTATGACCAGTTAGCAATGACCAAAGATATCACAGTGTTACGAGTTAAGAGAGGAGATTGAGTAAGAGGAAGAAAGATAGGACAGATCAAGTTGACTTTATGCTTTAACCTTACAGAAACCATTATGTTCATTCATTAGTTTTCTGAAACAGTACAATTTCCTCATGAAACTTTTGCAAAGACAAACTGATCTAACTACATCAAGGCTATCTCTCCTTTGCATAATCCATCAAAGGATGAAGTTTAATCTTCTACCATGCATATCTATCATTAAAAGAAAAACTGTAAGCGTCAATAATTAACCTTTTACCATGTATTAAAGTCATGGCTTCATTCTCCAATTGATTCTTACGGTTCTGGACAAAATCAATCTTCAAAATCTTCCCAAATACAATCAACATAAAGCCCATGTGACTTGCTGCTGTTGTTATTAATGATGTGCATCTATCAGGCATCTCATGAACAAGCTCTAGTGCATGAGGTTCTGATCCCCTATTTGCACAAGCCATCAATAAGATGGACACAAATTCTCCCTCATTTGCACAAGCCATCAATAGGAGCTTCACAAATTGCAGGTCTTTAAGGAGAATTAAAGCTGAATTGGCTGTTTTATTCTCCCAGCATTCATTGCCCTTATGTTAGTAACCAACAAGCTCAGGGACAAAATAACTATTCAAAATATTCTCAAATACAGAAATAAGCACAACACATCTATACAAAGTTTAATCTTGACTGCTGTCCCCAACGGAAACCATAACCCCGATGTCGTCACTCCAGAGTTAACCGCAGCAAACTATGCGACCTGGAGAAGATCGTTTGCTTGCGATTTCTATTCGCAACAAGGATGGATTCCTTAATGGTAGGGTTCAGAAACCTGCTGAAGATGATCTGTTGTATACTTTTTGGAAGAGATGTAATGACTTGATCGTTTCTTGGTTGCTCAAGTCCATTTCACCTTCAATAGCCTCCACTATTTTCTATATGACAGATGCTGCTCAGATTTGGCAGAAATTAGCTAATCTATTTGCCCAAGCTGATGGTGTTCATATTTCCTATCTGCAGCAACAACTCAGTGCCACAATACAAGGATCAAGAACGGTAGATGAGTATTTCTCCGATTTGAACGCAATTTGGCAGGAATTGTGTCAATTTCGTCCTGCTCCACACTGCACATGTGCTAGGCGGAATCCTAACTGCTTCAACTGGTATTCAGATTTACAACTACACTAGAACTAACGCCATAAATTACATTTGTACATCTTGACATGGTTTAATTAATATGCTGCTGATGTCTTCTTCCACCATTCTGTGAGCATGATCCATTTAGTTTGAATGAGCTTAACAAAATTTCAATTCTATTCTGATTTTGTCTTGTCTAATCAAATTCTTTCTGATTAGATTGATGAAACAGTGAATCCAACATTCCTTATATTTTATATATTTTTCACAAACGTTTCATTTTAAAAGTATATGGAAAATTCCCTTATTCTTTTAAAAAAATATATGATATACTTGAAAATAGAGATGTGCATAAATTGATTCAAGTTAAACGGCACCAAACCAATCAAGGGTGGTTTGAATCGGTTCCAAATTGAATTGAACTATATATATGTATCATAAATTTTTATTTTTAAACAACCTAAAGTAGTTTTAAACTAACTCAAACGGCCCTCAACAGACTTAACCATGCCAAACTAATTCAAAATCACCCTAAACCACCTCAAATTGCCCCTAAATCGACTCAAAACCGTCCAAACTGCCTCCAAACCACAAAAAAGAAGAAAGAAATTTACATATTTTAACAAATCAATGATTTCAAACTATTACCAATCCGAACTAAACTACCTTAAATCTCAAATCAACAATAAAATTTTGGTTTGTAGCTCTTTTCAAATTGAACCAACATACATTCTTACTTAAAACCTTTTTGCTAAAATATAATAAACTAGTCATAATGAAAATAAAAAGGAAATTCTCGTTAGAGAAACCGATTTTATATTTCTTTTTCATTAAACGCGTCACTTTAGATGCAAAGCGAGTTGCGACTTGCGAGAGACAACTACTTACCACCATGGAGAGAACTACACAAGAAGTTGACTGTGATTGCATGCCTATACTTATCTAACAACACTCAGAGTAGCTAGCTTCAAGTCTTCAACAAAATAAAGTTGCTAGCTTTTATCTGCTTAAGGGGTGACAAAAAACGCTGCAAAATATCAGCAACTTTTCTATTCACCGGAGAGAAACATTACCATTCCAATATTGTTGAACATGTTTCGTACAAGGTATTCAAAATGAAAGGTTATCTAGTCACTCTCAATCACCTAATACTCATAAATTCCATGGGTCTAGCAATACTGAAGATGTTGTTGCTTCCTTAAATCAAATGATCAATATGCTTCCTCCCCCTGTTCAATTGGAAATTTCTGGGTTTCGTAGTGTTGAAAATGTTATTGCTTCATTCAATCAAATTGTAAGTATGCGTCCACCACCATCTCAAGTGGAACTTGGCAAGATTTTGGGAGCATTAGTCAGGATGAAACTCCATTCTACTGCTATCTGACATTATAGACAAATGGAATTTAAGAGAATAAGGCCATCCATGATTACTTGAAGCATTTTCATCAATTGTTATTGCCATGTGGGTCAGATGGGTTTTGCTTTCTCTATAACGGGGAAGATTATGAAGAGTGGCTATGAACCAAATGCAATAACTTTGACAACAATGATGAAAGGGTTGTGTATTAATGGTAAGATTCAGGAAGCACTGCATTTTCATGACGATCTCAAAGCGAGAAGATTTCAATTTTGTGAAGTAACTTATGGGATCATAATGAACGGGCTATGTAAAAGTGGCAACACAAGAGCTTATGTTGAATTGTTGCAGAAGTTGAAGAGATACGTGGTTCCGCCTGATCTAGTAATATATAGCACTGCAATAACTTTGACAACACTGATGAAAGGGTTGTGTATTAATGGTAAGATTCAGGAAGCACTGCATTTTCATGACAATCTCAAAGCGAAAAGATTTCAATTTTGTGAAGTAACTTATGGGATCATAATGAACGGGCTATGTAAAAGTGGCAACACAAGAGCTTATGTTGAATTGTTGCAGAAGTTGAAGAGATACGTGGTTCCGCCTGATCTAGTAATATATAGCACAGTAATTGATGGCTTTCTTCTCTTTTTTTTTAATGATTTTATCTTGGAGATTGTATAATGCTTACTCTAAAACTATTTGTTTACACGGTAGTGATATTTTTTGTTTCTCTTTTCATCTTTGGATTTCTATTTAAGGATCGAGACGGAATCCGAGATGTGAAGAATTAAAAATAAGATTTTCTTTTGTGTTCAAAATGAATGCCACGGAATTCCTCGCAATGTTCTCACGATTAGCTCTTTACTTTATGCCTTTTGCATTGTGGACCAATTAAAAGAGGCAAATCAATTGCTAAAGGAAATGGTTCAAAAAAATATCTAACCTGGCATTGTCACGTATAACACAATGGTTGATGCATTATGTAAAGAAGGCAATGACATAGAAGCTCAAAAAGTGTTTGATATGATGACTAAAAGTGGACCAAAACCTGATGTTATTACTTATTGCATTTTAATGGATGGGTATTGTTCAGAAACAATGTGCATAAGGCTAATTAACATAAATATAGTTGGGGAGAAATGAATGTAATATTTTTCATTCCTAAATTTTATTGTTTTACTTGAAGAGTTTGTCAATTTTCTGTTTTAGGATGAAGCTACTATCCAAAGGAGGATAATTAACCACGACTTTTTTAAACCACCCAAACCTCTTCTTCACTAGATTTTCTGTTGTTTCTGTCTCTCCATTTTTACTGTTCCTTATTTCTTATACATGTGATACTTATCTCGGGTAGGCATATGTTTGGATAAATATTGATAAACAAACCAACAAGTCAAGGGGGAAAATTTGTAGTATAAAATGCAACTTAAAAGTTAAAATATATATATATATATATATATATATATATATATATATATATATATATATATATATATATATATATATATATATATATATATATATATATATATATATATATATATATATATATTTGTTTCCGGTTTATGGCAATATTATCAACATAGTTAAATTGTTCAAATTACATTATAACCCAATATTTTTAACAGTTTAGTTTTTCATACTTCTCATTCTTGTAATTTCTTGTCGTTTTGCATCTAATTTTGTTGTGTTGAATCTTTTCTTACTTTTTATTCAGTTGCCAAAAATTAATATTTTTTTATCAAAACTAAAAATTATTATTATATTAACTCTATATTTAATCTCTTATAACTTTTTACTTTTTACCTAGTTGCCTCTTTCCTAGCACATTTTTTTTTCTTTCTTTTTCTAGGAACATTGTTCATGTAGTCTAATATGCAATTTCTTTGTTTTTTTAAATAAAACTTCAATTTAATTCTTTATGTTTGGAGGTCAAGATCCAAACAAATTGGTTGTGTGACATGGTTCTCTTTTAATTTGGTTATTCATGTTTCAAATGTTTCTAAAGTGTCCTCAACGTTTAAAAAAAAATATCTATTTCGATTTTTTCGTCAATCTCAATTCAATGAGCTTGTTGAGTTGTACTGTTAAATACTAATTTATTTGGTTAAATGCTACGCTGGCAAATACCCTTATTCTGACACGTAATGTCTCTATATATATAAAATCTTCACTTGCCCAAAACTGCACCGTTCCATGCCTTTCACAAATAAGAAAAAAAAAAAAAAAAAATGAACGCAGAGGCAAATTCACGCTAGAAACCCCACATTCTCTTCAACTGACTATGTTTCCCAGAAGCGGAGTCTGAGAAACAAAGCCACCGTTACCAGCCAGGCTCCCCCTTCTCCTCGTCTTCTCACCGCCCACCACTTACTCCCTCAACCAAGAAGGTCTCTATCTCCGCTGGTTCAAGCTCTCTGTTGACAACCCACTAGTTTGTAGTACATCTAGTGGTTCATGCTAATGGAACAGTGAATTTCAATTTCAATTTACACATTAGAAATTAACTAATTTAAATTCAAGCTTAGGAAAACCACAAAATCAACAAATGTTTCTAAATTTTTAACAAATTACATTCTTGCATTCATATATTAATATTTTAAACTGTATTAAAGAGTAACTAGGGCTCAGAAAGGATCTCATTTAATTTTCATTTGTTTTCCATTTTCTTCATTTATTGTTAACCTTGATACTTCTGCCAGTTTGATCTTATCTTTTTTGTGTGTAAACCAGTACCCATATCCCATTGGATAACGTTTTCATTTTCATGAATAACGCTATATCTACTGTTTATTTACAACTTTTTTTTACATTTTTTAATTTCTTTCATCTTTTTTATATTACTTTTTATAAATACAATTTTGTTATGTAAATTACAAATAATTAATACATACCAAATATACAAACTGATTTACTAGTAAGGGACATTTTCATTTTGGTTATTAGTGGAACCAAAAAAAAGAAGCTTATCTTGATTATATTTTTGGTACTCTTGCATTCCTTTCACTTCCATTTTCAACTTTTAATTTGTCAAACTCATCTTGAGATTCTCACTTAGTATCTCATTGAGAATGACTGCAAATCTTCTATCAATTCCATACGCATGGATCCACAAATACATTCCACTCCGTTCAAATAAAAATGCTGGGCTTATAATTTTAAGTTGTGCTGAAATGGTTCTTCTTCGTTAGCGAATGGAAATTCAATTCAAGCTCAACCATTCCTCTTTCCCCGCATTGATGTAGAGAAAAAAGATGCAACTTTTTTATGCATTCTAACTAAAGAATCACTGAAGAAGGAACACTAACTTTTCAATAACGTATACAAATATAACATTATAAGGTTGTCAGAACCTTCCAAAACTAACTTTTGTCCACCTGCTAGGCTGTCTGCTTCTTTGTTCTCTAAATTCTCCAAGAAAACAAGCAAACTCATATCCATTCTGCAATCAACAAGCAATGTCAAAGACCAAACATCTTCACAAAATCTCATAACTCTGCAACATGTTTAACAAAGATAAATATATATATTAGATAACAAGCCAACAAATCAATAAAGGGAAGACGTCCCAGTGCGATGAGTTAAATATAACATAAGAGGACCAGAATTTAAAAAGATATTACACCTAAATATTGTTCCTGTCATGATTTTCCTTCCTTAAATTTTTAAAAATTAAGAGCAAAGTCACTTGTTGTGAAGGACAACTAGATGATGCTAATTTTTGTGTATATGAATAAATTGTCATTCTAATATTTAAATTCATCTAATAAGACATGACAAGCAGAGTTGTATTTATGGGCATATGTGCTATGATAATATTGCTGCTTTCTTCTGTGTTTTTGAGATTTACTACTTCCTCCCCAGCAACCATATTGATAACAACTCCATCTGCAGATTTGCATGAAATCTTACTAAAAATGCAAAAACTCAATCATCAATTAACAAGACTATGTAACTTGGCATCAGATAAATAACCAGCTGCTAAACATGATGCGATTTGCTGTTTCCTACAGAAAAAACTGTCTTTGATGAGAAAAATTAAGGGAAAAAGATGATCAGGGAGCATGAGGCAATAAGGATGCCCATAGGCATAACTTTAAATACGCATAAACCATCATTGCTTCAGTTATCCCAAATATGCGATGCAGCAAGGAGGAAGAGAGAAAATTTTGAGAATAGAAAAAATTTATGTCACATAGTAAGGGATGATAAATAGACCTAATTTGCTGGTTGGCTAACATCAGTGTAAAATAATAGGATAGGACCTACTTTAACTCAAGGGGGTAAAATAAGTTTGAACAACCATTGTCTATCACAAAATATAGTTGCGACAGGATAAAATGAACAACACGTGTGAATGGACAAAGTCATGGTAAATGTCAGTTCTAGGGAAAAGGAGAGAACCATCTTTGATGGTAACTCATAGTCAAACAGAAGACGACCAGATATAGGAGACTCCCCAGAAGCAAGGAGAGGGAGGCAAGCATGGGTTACTGCTAACATATGAGATCGTGCTCATCTTTCCGAGTCTCGTCTTCGTTTCCTATGTAAAAGAGAACAGTATTAACGCAAGTTGTAATGCATCTTATAATATTCTCCAACCTCTACTTTGGGTGAATACCATGTACTAACCACCTTAATAATTGCCCACCAATAAAGTCGAACAGTCTCTCTCTCTCTCTCTGTGTATTTATATATATATATATATAGTCATGTGACATTCAAGAAGTTTACTCTCATTCAAATTCTAGAAAGGCAAAAATATTTAGAAATTTTTTTTAATGCATTTGAAATGAGAAAATAAATGACTAAGAAAAGAATTCAAAAAAACGTGACCTTCAAGTCATATGTAACTGCTTAAGGTCCCATTTGATTTAACTTGATGCGCACAAGCAAAAGTGAGGGGCAGCATAAGTTGGTCCCATTTGAAAATACTTGTATCAGCAATGAAGGACGGTTACATAGCAGCTTTATAAGCCTTCCTCTCCCATCTTTTATCATCATTTTATACTTTTGATACCAAAAAACAATAATATATGTGAACAGTGAGAGTAGCATATAGTTGTGTCTTTGATAAAACTATATATTTAATGAAACTTTTGGATTGCACCATTAGAAAAGAAAATTATCAAAAGTTATTTAAATTGCTTTAAAAGTGATGTGTCATGAGAAACCCTATAAAAAAATTATAAACAAATTACTTAATCAACTCACTTAAGATCCATTACTAAAAATGCTCTTATATGTATTGCCCCATGCATTATTATGAGTTCTAAAAAATATTTTTATATTTTAAATTAGATAAAATAGACTTTTATATTTTGAATTAAAAAAAAAAAGTTAACTTTTCGTTCAGACAAAAAATATTTTAATAAAGTTCATTTGTATTCTTGGATTAAAATGTGTGAATTTATTTTATTCAGTTTAAAATATTAAAATATTTTTTGAAATTAGTAATAGTGTGAGTGGACAAAAAATTATTTTCTATATTTATATATATACATTAAGAATTTTATTTTTTTTAATTTTTTGTTTATAATTTTAACCTTATAACATAATTAAAATGTTAAAGTGTAAAGCCGTATATAAAAAATAAAGTGCTTAACAAAAATAAGAGTTTGGATTAGGGATGGGGCTTTAAGAACAAAATACAAAAGGAGGTAGAAATGTGCCAATAAAATATACATGTCAAATTTCATTGCCAAAGTTGAAAGGTTCCATTGAAACAAGCAATTCAAAGAGTAAAATATGCATGCCAAATCTCAGGTAGTGTAGTTCCCCTTGATAGGTTTAAGTTCAAAGAGAAAACCTTCCTAATTGTTGGATAATACAAGCAAACACCCATATAATTAACACCGGATAGACCTTTATTTTGGCTCTTTCAAATTATATGATGTTTATTGGTAGGAATTGAAGAAGATATTAACACTGAAGCAGATATAAATAGCCTATTCAAAGAGTTACGTGAAAGGAAAATGTAATATTAAAGAGAGAACCTATCAAGGGGAACTACACTACCCTAAGAATGTCATCAATTATTATTGCTTTAGATTCAAACCATTATGCAACTAAATTTATCTTTCGTATATTGTTTTTTACTCCCTTCTTCTCATTTTTTTAAGGTTGTTATAAACAAATTAAAAAATTATTAATTAGTGTATTATATTAATTACAATACTCCTATTTGATTTTTTTTATTTATAGCGTAATTAAAAGAAAAAATAAAATGAGTTATCATTAATTATATAAAGATATAAAAAAAATAAGTTTGACATAATTTTAAAATTTTAAAAATACAATAATTTTGAATAAAAAAATAGCAAATTTCAACCTCAACCCTAAGTTTATTTTGTATTAAATACACTTCTACTATTGGTCAATGATAATTATCAATAAATTTATTAAATATGCTCTTATTAATTATGTCAGTAAGTAATAAATTATTTTATGTAATTAATAAAAATATTAAATGTTATTTAATTATAATTATTTTTGGAGTTTTAAAATTTAAGAATTTAAAATTTTAGAGTCAGGGTTCATGTTAAAATTTAGCATTTATATTTTAAAATTTAAAATTTATATTTAAGGGTTAAGGATCATGTTAGAATCTAGAGTTTATATTTAAGAGTTTGGTTTCGGGTTCATGTTGGTATTTGAGATTTATATATGTAATTTAGAGTTTATAAGTAAGATTTAGAATTAGGTTTAAAATTTAAGATTTTAAGTTTCAAAGATGTTAGGGTTTAGACTTAGAGTTTAGTAATGATAGAGAAAAGAATTGATATGAGTGAGAATGAAAGAACCAAAGAGAATATATATTTAATGGGAGAGTCTAATTGATTCTAAACAATAAATAGGATTAAATTATCTTATTTTATGTGACTCAATCATAATCATTAATAATACAATGATAAAGATCAACTTATTTTTAATTTGAATATCTATTTTTTTTCAAATTAAACCATATAATTATTAAAATTTACATAAAATTTTACTTTCATTTTATCTTTTCCATTCTTATCCTCCTCACTCTCATTCCCCCTGTCCCCTCTTATATCTCTCTTTATTTCTCTTCATACACAATAAAAAAACCATGGACTCAAAAATGAAAAAGAAAAAATGCAACCAAAAAGCAAAAATAATTATCAAAGCCATCTGTTACAATTTTTCTTTTTATCTAACACTTGTAGCCTTTTTTTATGCAAACAATACCTTCCTTCAATAAAAAAAAAAAAATCTTTTTTTTTTTTCTCTAGATGAGAAATAAAAAACTTTTTTCTTCCTCACACAAACACTAATCTATATTTTTCATTTTTTTTTTTTATTGACAATTCAAAAAGGAGGTTAAATCAAAATGTGATTTGAAGCTTTTTGTTTTTTTTAATATTTGCTCAACTCATAAGTGAAACTTTTATATTTAATCTTTTCAAAATATTGATCTTTAATTATAAATAAGGAGTGTTATATATAATAATTTTTTTTAAAAAAAATTGTCTTAACTCTTGAGTTGTAGTTTAAAAGGGAGAAATTATAAATTTCAAGTGATAACAATTATATTTTAATAATATAATCTAAATAACATATTAAAAGAATTTGTTTTGGTTTGAATATATTTGAAGAAGTTATCTTCAACATTTATCAATTAGTATAAAAAAGTATATTTCTTTTTTTAGATAAGATATATTTCTCTTTTTTATCACATATAAAAAGTACATTTCATTTGTGAATTAATGCTAATTATTATTTGTAAAATTCATAGCATAGTTGTAAATTTTTAAAAAAGATAATAAAAAAGTAAAAATAAGATTTTAAGAAAAGAAATTCCCCTTAGAGCTTACCATTGAAGAATGAAGATGGAGTGTTTTGTGAATAAAAAAACAAGGGAATATTTTTTAAAATTAAATTCATTGATTAAAAAATATTTTTAATATACTAAAATAAATAAATATTTCTTTTAACACTTGAGTTATGTTTCTAATTCATTGTAGTATCTTAAATTGAATGATTGGTATTTGTTCAACTTATTTTAAACCAAAAATATATCTTGATTATTGAAAAATTTTTCTTTTAATTAATTTTAATCATTAAAAATATCTTTAATTATTGTAAAAATTAAGATAATTACATAAAGTATTAATAAGTTGTATAATTAAATTAAAATAAAAATAATTATACCATAAAATCATAACATAATATATAATAAATATTTTAATAAATTTACACATACAGACTTTTTTAAAACAAAATTAACTTTTAAAAAAAATATTATTGACATAAAAAAATTTATTAAATAATAAATTAAAATTTATTACAATAAATGAAAAGAGAAGAAAAGGTAGAAGTTTATTACAAATGGGACCAGCTATGGTATGACATAGATCTGACCTTAAACCCCAAATCCAACCATTTGAAGACGCCCACAAACATAAACAGGAACTCAAAAATCTCCAAAAAGAGTGAATATGGAATTTGAACTCGAGAAAGAAAAGATAACAGCGAGTTGCCTAGGAAAAAGAATTGCCTTTATTGGAAGAAGACGAACTGGGAAACCTGCCCCCACCGCCAGTCCTTATAATTTGGTGAGAATGCGCACGGAAGGGCAAAGAAATTACAGGCTTCTGACGAAGATTTTGACAAAAAAAAAACAGCGACCTCATCGCACTGGACAATTCAATTCAGACCGACGCCATAATCACCCATGAATAATAGCGCCTTGGGAAGAATACACACTCAACCGGCATGGGAACATGTCAACATCGTGAGAGACAGTTGATTTGACTGGTCTATTAAGATTAGATATATTAATATATTAATTAATTATTTTATTTTTGAGTTATTTAATTATTTTTATTAATCATTAAAATTTGTAATTGATAAAAATTCACATTAAAAGTAATTAACCAAATAATGTAAAATATGAATTAAAAAAACCCCACACAACGGAGCATATCTCAACCCATTGTAAAAAAGAATATCTCATATGTTTTCTTTTCAATTTTTTTTTAAAAAAATTAATGTTTGTGAAGCTCCAATTTTGCTTTGTTTCATTCGTCTATTTTAGAATTTGTTTTTTCTTGGCAAGGTGTGCTACAGGGGAAAAATCGAGGAATAAAAACATAATTGAAACAAAATTGTAAACGTTTCCATTTTATAAATTTTTCCTTTGTATTTTTTTTTTTTTTTTTGATATTAAATGAGATTGAGGAGTTGCTTTGTAATTGATTACAATATTTTTTTCACATCAAATAATTAAGTCTTCTCTTTTTATCATTTGTGAATGATAACAGTTCAGGAAACATTGTTTAAAGTTTTTTTTTTTATGAAATTTTCTTTGTTATAAATGCTTTAGAAGGTTAATAGGTTCTTCGCATAGGTTCTAAGGTTAATATATATATATATGCTTTCCGAATTCCCTTGCAGAAGTTGTGATTAAATTTTCCCCTTAACAAATTAAATATTTTCAAAAGCAAAAATAATTTATTGCACGGAAGCAAACTATAATACTGTGCTGAAATTTGCTTAATATCATTTAGAAGACTTTTGACATTTATACCAAATTGTGGTTATAATTCAGACTCAACTTTAGATAAACCCAGTTATACTTTGAAACATATAACTCTTGTTTGATAAATGATGATTATGAAATAGTTGGATGTAACAGGAACATTTTGAGATTTAGGAAAGATTTATTCACTCCAAAAATAAGACTTGATATAATATTTTTTAATAATTTTTTTATAAAATGTAAATTTTATATATTCAATTATTGGATTAAAAAATCTCATATGATATATAGATGATAGTCATAAAAATTTATAAAATTCTATAATTAGTTACACATAACTTTATTTTAATGAGTAGAAAAATTTTAAAATATAAGTAAATGTTATTACTATTTTAAAAATTTATGATTCCTATAAAATTTGACATGAATAATTAAGATTATAATATAACATAATTTAACTTTTGGATCATAGTATTCAAGTCTAACTCAAGAATAATCAAATCCTCTATAAAATATATGGTATACTAATATGAATATACATATTGTGAGAGTAACATCAGTTTCTCTCTTGATTTGGTTAAGTTAAAAGATATACCATTCTTTTCTAAGAAACGACCTAAACTTGTCTTTACGTGATAATAGTATACTAAAAATTTAAAACCATATTAATAACTTCTTGATGGATTTCCCCGGATAGGAGAAACCGACAATCGGATCATTTTGAAACAAGTTAACAAATAAAGGAGCTTGATCTCAAACACGACCTGCTGTTGGGACCGAAGCTATCAAAGAAGCATGACCCTAACAGTGATCTACCAGTAAAACTAACACTATAAGGTCTAGTTCTTTACCCAAGAACAAAGGGAAGCTCTTACTATGAGAAAACGCAAATTATCATTCATAAAGTCTTGTTGTTTATGAATTACAATGGTCCTATTTATAATAATAGGGGCTTAAACCCTAATATACTTCTCCTATAATAAGACTTCTACTATTGTGCTCTAATAGACTTCTACAATGATAAAACTTTTACTATAATAAGACTTCTACTATAAATAGACTTCTACCTTAAAAAAAGAAAGATGCTTAGAATAAATAACCCACAAGTAATTATCACTACTTGGAGAACTAAAAGACATTGTCAACATGACTTAGGGAATTAAAAAAAATCATCTAAAAATTAAGCCCAAAAATACCTACGAAAATAGATAAAAAAAAAAAAAAGAAAATTGGGCTTTATTTACTAGCTAACTTAGTCCAACTACAATGGGCTTCTAATTTGAACAAATGTAGCCCATGAATGCATCTTGGACATGCTGATTGAGCTCTTTCAAATTGCTCCTTTGTTTGGGCTCAAATCCTCTTTATCAAGTTGTAGTAAATTGACCTATTTTGGTGTAACCTCTAATCCATGCTAGACTTTTTACTCTTGGATCTTTATAGTTAGGCCTTGTAATGCTTGCTTCACCCTCTTTGCCTTGGCTCTAGTCATGGGACCTCCAATTCCTTGCAAGGGATCTTTAAGTTGGCTAGCTTGATCTCTATCATTCCCTCCATCTTTGAAAGGATTCGTCCTCGAATCTTCAAGGTCTACATAACAAATAGGGAAGATATTTGAAACTAGAGTTACATTACTCAAATTATACTTACCTTGAACTTCTAATATATCAACTTCAGTATTGATAAATTCTAAAACTTGGATCAAATCTTCTTCTCTTGTTTTCAATTGAAATCTTGTTGGGAACATGTTTCTTCTTCCTCTTGTGTAATAATCCTCCAAGGTCAAATATTAGTCTTTGGACAGTATTCTGTTGAATTTTCTTATGCAATTTCTCCACAAGGAAAACTTTCACTTTCCCACTTAGGCTAGTATACTCATCAACATGTTCTAATAATCGATTCATGTAGGTTATTGAATTATAACCAAAGTGAAATAACAACATATCAATAATCAACACAAATACTTTTCCATTTATGGGCCATTTAAATTTCATTGCATATGCTAGGAATGATAAAATCTACTGATCCTATGATATGTTCTTCCCAAGCACGCAAAGAATTTTCAAGCACAAAGTTGTTGTCTTCTTCAAGTAAGGAAGTAAAATGCTCATAGAACTTTGAAAACTCAATCTCCAAGCAAGTACTAAACATGCTACAATGATTGCGAAGAACACAAGAGTCTCCAAAGTACTTATATTCTAACAACTCTTCATCACAAATTAGACCAGAAATACCTCTTATTGAAGGAATATAAACCATATTAGGATTCATGGTGTCATAAACATGAGCACTATATGAATATTTGCATCACCACACAAACTTGCAAAAAGAGAATATGAAGTTTTAGAATGAACAAACTTATCATACTCAAATTCTCTATGCAATAGCAAACACAATAATGATGCATTAGAAAGCTACTTGAAAGTATTGAAAACTCTCTCATGCACATTATTTAGCTTAATCATTTTGGCCTCACAGAATTGATTTTTCCAAATTTTCACATGTTTATGGATTTGCATAAAAGCAATTGCAAAACAAGCATTGGGTTTTTTTTTGAAAATCAATATCAACAGCAAGCAATTTTCTATTGGACTTACATCCCAGTGACACTTCACATAAACTAGTAATAAGAATGTACCTTAAAGGAAGATTTTCAACACCTGCATGTTCTTTTTCATGCTTGCATTTGATCACATATAGCAAGGACTCCATGAATTCAAGCCACTTCTCATGCCATTTCTTCCAATTTCTTTTTCTCAAATCAATTAACACATTTTGCAAATGCTCAAGATGTTAAATGAAATTCCCATTATAGACCAAAACATCTCCAAAATATTCAACAGCAAAATTACACAAAAATGCATAAAAGAAACTATGAATCACACACAATTGATTTCCTTTTAAGAAAAGACTATCATGTCTATCAAGCTTGTCCAATGTAATTCCACATCCATTGAAGACATGAAAATAGTTCAGCTTAGCAGTACTTGAAACTTTAATGAAATCAAATTCCAATGAATTCAAATCAAGTGCAGAGACAAGTACCTTCCTTGGTGATATTGAATTAAGAATGAAATAACTTTTAAAATCATGCAAGAAAGACATAAAACATAGTAGTCAAATTCGAACATTTTTGCATTAAGGATTGATACTTTCCTTTGACATGAAGAATCAAAAACCATATTATCCTTAAAATGTAGCAAGGAATCAATAGAACAACTCAAGAAAAATTCATCACTCCTTTTCATGATAGTAGGATCATGACAATAGAATTTACATATGTGACCTTCATGCATATGAGTTTCAGGTCCCAAATCAAGGAATTAACATGCCTGTTGATAGATTTATGTTTAGCAATTCCAATTGCATGTAACATGTTAGAACAAGTAACATGATCCTCATATAATGTATTAACATGCTCAAGTCCTAAAGATTTTGCTCTACTATTAGAGAGTAGAATAAAATCACCTATGTAGAAGTTTTTGTGAGCTAATCTACCACAAACATTAATCATAATGACAATATTAAGATCATACTCAAACAAATATTCAAATTTGTCAAGCAATTTAGATTTACCTCTAGGATCCGTTGGAGTTTTCACCTTTATAACACATGATGATCCACTAGGCAATTCCTTTGAGAAATCTCTATGAAAATTATGCAAGAAAGAAACATCACTAGAACAAGAGTTAGGAGATGTAATCATGAAATCATGAGGAAAACTCACACTCTTATCCTCACTTTTTCTTGTGCACTCACGCAAGAATTTTTCTTTTATCTCAAGCACTCTCTCATTTTTTTCATTTCTATCAAGATTCTTCACTCTTATTTTTCTTAATTACACTCACTTCTTTTTCACACTCACATATAGTTTCTTTTCTCTTGAATTTTCTCTCTATTTCTTTTTCCTCCTCATTCTTTTTCTCCTCACTTTTCTCACCACTCTCACATTCAATCACTCTATTCTTTTCTTTTGGACTCTCACTTTTATTTTTATCACTATTTTCTTTTTTCAAAACTGCCTCATTTTCTTTTGCACTCTCATTCACTATTCTTTCAAAATTTTTCCTTTGAATCCTCTTTTGATCTTCAAGTGCCTCTTCTGGTTTGAGAGAAGTTAACATAATCTTTCGATTATTCATAGATAATATGTATATATTTTTCTTATCATGAGTAACCTTTCTTCCAACCTCCCAAGGATGCCCCAAGAATAAGTGACAATCAAACATTGGTGCCACATCATAAAGCACTTCATCCTTATAGTTGCCAATGGAAAATGCAACTAACACTTGCTTTGTTACCCATATGTCCTCACTGCCTTCCAGCCACTTCAACCTACAAGGTTTAGGGTGCTTTAAGGTGGGTAAACTTAGTGTTTTAACCATCAAAGTACTAGCAATATTAGCATTCTTCTCACCATCAATGATCATGCTACATACTTTTCACTCACATGGCATCTAGTTTGGAAATGTTTAGGTTGCCTCTCACCACCAACTCCCTCAAGCTGCCTAATGGGTAGGGCATCTCCATGAATGGGTTCTCTAAAGCCTCTGCTATTATGGCCCTTCAATGCTGATATTTTATTTTCATCTTTTGTGGCATCACTACTCTTCCTAGAGTTGGTTACTCCCCAAAAAGATTCTTCCTCTTCTTTCCTCTTGAATGCATAATGACTATAGGTTTTGGATGGGGATCTTAATGTCTCCAATTGCTTGCTTATGGCCTTGAATCCATCTTGGAACTCCTTAATTAACAATTTCAAATCACTTCCAACATTACCTGCACCATTACTTATGATTGGTTCTGCAAGAAATATGTTAGAAGAGAATAAAAAAAATCCTCACACACTCCCTCACGTGGTTACACTCATTTGATGATTTAACCGCTCGTGTTTTCACTCAATTTTGGCTTTTTCTCTAATGATAGTCACTCTTGCCTTTTACCACTCAAGCTTCACCTTATGAGCTCTTAAGAAAAGAACTTTTGATGATTCTATTCAACAAGAAGCAATAAGGTAGCTAACAATGATAACATGACCGCAAGAAGATGGATTAGAAATATCCACAAGGGATATGAAACAAGAATGAATACAAAGGAAAGGGAATTATCAAACTAAAACAAGATAAAAGATAGAAGTGTTGAATTCTCGCACCTTTTTTTTTTTTTTTTTACGGATTTTTTTTTTTAAGTTGTGCAATATGTATTTTGAAGCACAACTTAATTTTGCTTTTTTTTTTTTTTTGGCACAAATTTCTCACTGTTTTTTGTGCTTTCTTTTCTCTTTTCTATGCTGAAGCACTATATTTTTTTAGTGTGTTTTTTTTTTTTTGCACTAATATATATATATATATATATATATATATATATATATATATATGACTAGCACTCAAATTAAACAAGATACTTGGAAAACACAAATGGAAGAAGAACAATCACAAAGGAAATTGAAAGGACACACATAGGAATGAAAGAAACAAGCATAAATGATCAAGATGTGATAGGAATCAAAAGGAAAAGGTAACCTAATCTGGACTTTAACAAAGGAAAAGACACCTGACAAAGATTAACCAAAAAAGAACAAGATCAACGGAGAAACAAGAACAAACTATTGAAACAGAATTTTTTTTTTTTTTTTTTTTTGGGTTTTAAACACAATGAAGATAAAGAAGTAAGGGATAGATAAACCTGGTTTCAAGAGCCAAAGCTCTGATACCAAATGATGGATTTCCTCGAATAGGAGAAACCAACAATTGGATCGTCTTGAAATAGGTTAACGAATAAAGGAGCTTGACCCCGAACAAGACTTACCATTGGAACCAAAGCTATCAAAGCAACATGACCCTAACCGCAACCTGCCGGTAGAACCAACACTACAAGGTGTAGTTCTCTACCCAAAAACAAAAGGAAGCTCTCACTATGAGAAAACACAAATTATCATTCATAAAATCCTGTTGTTTTTGAATTACAACGGTCCTATTTATAATACTAGGAGCTTAAACCCTAATAGACTTCTCCTATAATAAGACTTCTACTATTGTGCCCTAATAGACTTCTACAATGATAACACTTTTACCATAATAAGACTTCTATATAAATAGACTTTTATCTTTAAAAAAAAAAAAAAAAAGATGCTTAGAAACAAATAACCCACAAGCAATTATCACTACTTGGAGAACTAAAAGACATTGTAAACATGACTTAGGGAATTAAAAAAGTCGTCTAAAAATTAAGCCAAAAAATACTTGCGAAAATAGATAAAAAATAAGAAAGTTGGGCTTTATTTACTAGCTAACTTAGTTCAACTACAATGGGCTTCTAATTTGAACAAATATAGCTCATGAATGCATCTTGGACATGTTGATTGGGCTTTTCCAAATTGCTCATTTGTTTAGGCTCAAATCCTCTTTTTCAAGTTGTAGTGAATTAACCCATTTTGGTGTAACCTCTAATCCATGCTGGATTTTTTTCTCTTGGATCTCCATAATTAGGCCTTGTATTGCTTGCTTCACCCTCTTTGCCTTGGCTCTAGTCATAGGACCTCTAATTCCTTGCAAGAGATCTTTAAGTTGGCTAGCTGGATCTCTATCACTTATGAGTTGTGAGTACGATAAATTTATCCTTACTTACCTAGATAGTGATTTCTAATTAAGTTTAATATTAAAAAAAGGCAACAACAATTTGTTTCTTATATATTACTGCATGAATAATAAATTCATAAGTGTTTGGGGTGAAAGAAATAAGACAGAGATACACTAGGAAAGGATACAATAGAAAAATGTAGGAAAGGGAATGTTTTGATCGCTTATGATGATCAATGGTCTATATTAGGATAAAATAGGAAGGAGATATTAAAAGTCGGTTTGGATTTATTTCTAAAAAAAATAAAAAGTAAAAGTTGAAAAGTCGCTAAAAATAATAAATTTTTGTATAAAATATTTCTTTTTTAAATTAAAAAATTATTAGGCGAAAGCTAATTGGCTCTAAATAAATTCAGTCATATCTTACGTTTTCTAACTATAGGGTTTAGATTGTCAGATGAAAATACTTATCAATCACCTAAAACAAAAATTTAGCCAAGAACCCATTATTTCTTTTTAAGTGAAACTAAGACTCTTTAAGATAAAGGTAGGCTTCAAGATTTGAAATATTTTTATAGAAGTGCTTAATTACTTATAATAAAGTTCTTATGTCGACAGTAAAATTTGATCAAATATGTTTCTAGTTATTAACTACCTTTATTATCCCCATTATATTACATCACCTAGTATATCATCCAAAACTTTATTGGTAATAACATTTGTTTCTACATATTCTTGCACTTGAACTGACTAATCATTTCATTATATTCCAGATGGACAACTTTTAATTTCCAAAGGAAAAAAACCAAAGAAGAAACGTAGGATTTTCCATTATGACTTGAATATATATTATATAAAATATTAATCTTTGTTTTGGCCTTTGATCTTTGTTAATTTTAATTTTTTTTTGGATACAATTAGGCATTCATTAGGGAAGAAATAAAGCAGTAAGTGGAAATGCCACAGTAATAGACATAAATTGCCTATATCGCACAAGTTCAATGGTAGAAATTAAAGCAAATCAAGTCGGAAAAATAACCAAAAGAAAGATATCTTATTTGCTACAATGAGGTACATAGATAGGATCCCTTATTTTCATGTCATTATTTTTATTTGGTAATCAACATAATTACCAAGTCTAATATTTTTTCAAGAAATCCCTAAACCAATTGGCTGAGAGTTTAGGATGTCGTTCGAATCCATTTTTGTAATCCACAAAGTTGATCCCAAATCGTACCGTATAACCTAAACTCCATTCGAAATTATCTAATAATGACCATGCAAAGTATCCTTTCACATTCACACCATCCCTATTTATGAGAAGAAA
This sequence comes from Bauhinia variegata, assembly GCA_022379115.2. Classification (NCBI taxonomy): domain Eukaryota; kingdom Viridiplantae; phylum Streptophyta; class Magnoliopsida; order Fabales; family Fabaceae; genus Bauhinia; species Bauhinia variegata. The sequence continues at coordinate 8,706,821 of CM039426.1, forward strand.
AAAAGAAAAAATGTTAAAGTATTATATTCTATCACTATGAAATAAATTGAGATAATCTAGTTTCTCACCATGGCATCATAACACTTACTTGATTGCAGTTTGGAGGTAATATAGATGTCGATAATAGTAATCAATTCTATATGTATCCATTAAGGCCTCCTCTAGTGATATTGTTGGATCGTTAGACTCATCCATGCCTGCATGAGCAATTTTAGTTGCAGAAGCTTTATTTAATGAAGAAAGAAATTACCTTTTGAGCAAAAGCAAAATATAATGGGTGTATTAGCTTTCATTGTTTCCTGTTTTTGTTTCAAGTGGAAATGAAAACGATTGAGACAAAAAGAAAATGTTTGCTTCCATAAATAAAAGATGTTCCCTCTAAAATATTTTTAAAAATACACTGAAAATTAAAAAAGAAAAGAAAAGAAAAGTTATTTCCAATTTTTCAAGAAATGTATTGACATTTTTTTTATTAGAAATGACGAGTGGTTCAATAAAAATACATTGGAAGTGATTGTTAGCTAACAAATATATATGAAAACAATTGAAAAAGAAAGTAAAAAATGGAAATATGATGCAAAAGTTGTAGAAGCTTTATTTAATGAAAAAAAAAAAAGAAATTACATTTTCAGCAAAAGAAAACAAAATATATAGTGTTTTTGCAAAGTTGTAACAATCTCATCCTAGTATATAAGAGTGCTTTTTTTTTTTTTTTATATATATATTCTAATGAAACTCTTTTCAAGAAAGCTTCACCATCCAAATAAACCCCAACATAGATTCATAACGCATCCAAAGAATATATTATGAATGGGAGATTACCATTCTCAGTGATATAAATCAAAGGATTGTTGTACTTTCTCTTTATGTAGAGCAACAGGTCTCGAAATCCTTTTGGATAAACAAACAACCAACTTGAAGCAGCCTACAAACAGATAAATACATGTTTCTTTTTATATATCAAATAAATAAACCAGATGAACCATTAACTGCATTAATTGCTGTGTAATTGCAAATAGAGTTAGCCAGGCTAATATTCATTACTGCAAAAAAAAAAAATTTAGATTTTTTTTTTTACTTTCTATATCGGTTTTTGTGTAAACCTAGAAACACCTGATGTAAAATATCTTTTGTTGCATTTCAATTGTTTCATTCTCTATTATACTATTTTTGATTAATTACAAAAATATTTTTAATAACTTAATAATGTTGACTAATAAAAAAAAAAGTTTAAATGTAAAATAGAGTAGGATGTGTTTTAGAATATATTATCAACTTAACTATACGTACCTCTAGACCAATAGGAATCCCGTTACGCTCCGCTGTAATAACAAAATATAATGCATGATTTAATGTTGAACGTCAGTAAATTAATTTTATTAATTATTACAGTACATGAATTATAATTATATCTAATTGAAGTGTTTTGAACCTTACTTGTAAGGTTAACTAGGGCATCTGTAATGTAGCTGGGTCTAGCATTACTTAGGGGAGCATTGACAGCATAATTGGAGGTGTAGTAATTTACTCCAATAAAATCAAATGAACCCTTAACAAGCCTTGATTGCCCTTTAGAGAACTTTGGCAAACGGTTTCCCACAAGAGATTGCATGGAACTTGGATATTCTCCCGTAGTCAATGGATCCATGAACCTATAGTAAAGTTGAAGTGCTGGAGTTAGCTTAATTAAAGCACAAAATGTTAGATGCAGTATAAAATTATTTGTAGGTATCCACCCACACCCTACACACAAAGGTCTTGGTTTGATGTGTATATATATATATATATATATATATATATATATATATATATATATATATATCTGAAATTTTAATTTAATTAAAAAAATAATAGCAAATGAATTCAATCTCTTGACCGTTTGTCAAGGAGACTCTAATGTATACTATATCGTACATTTATTCAAATCAAAAATTTAAAATCTTGTTTGATTAGGTTGGGTTTCATGTTTTATAATATCAATCTCATAGTTTGTAATCTTAGACAAAGTGGTTTTGGAGAATATTTTATGAATAGTAAAGGGTTAAATTTAGTGTGGTCAATGTTTTCAACTAAGAACACAAATCAGAAACCAGTTTTTTAGGGCAGATTCAAGGTGACTGTAAGTTTAATTATTAAATGCAAATTTCAAAACAAACCCGTTCGGCAAAACTGTTATCAATTTTGGTTTTTAACTAGTTTTAAAGCTACTTTAACTCAATTTTCAATAATAAAAAAAATGGTTTCATATTTAAGTTTTTAGTTGTGAAAATTCCACCACACCATTTTTTACCCTTCACCATCATAAATTGTATTCTCCAAATTCACACTTCGGTTTAAGTTACAAATTATAAGATTGAAATTATAAAACTAAAAACAGATTTTAGTTTTAAATAATTTTCAAAATTTTTGAAACTCAAAACTTAAAACCTTAGCAAACAAGGCCTTAGTTTTAAAAATTGAGCTAGAGTGGTTTCAAAACCAATTAAAAATCAAAGCTACCAATAGTTTTTCCAAAAACATTTTGGTTTGAAATTTGTATTTAAAACTAAAAACTTATAACCACCTTATTAGTTGGTACATGAATGCTTAAGAAAAGTTTTATTTTATATCTAACACAAAAATCATAGAAAAAACGAGATTATAAAAAAAAAAAAATAAACTACTCCTATCAGAAGTGAGGAGAAAAAAACTATCCCATTTCAGCATTTTCAGCAATTGGTTATAACTTCATTCTATAATCTCAAAAGGCTGAGTTACTCAATGTGAGATTACGACAAAAATAATTAACCAATATTTAGTGTAACATCTTTAAGTCAATTTAATTACTTTTTCTCGATGTTGTTATATTCAGTAGAAACAAATTAAAATCACGAATTAAAAGTGGGTTATCCCCTGCCCGTCTAGTCTTCAGGATAGCTTAGAAAAATCAAAATTTCAGTACGGATAAACAAGTAATAATTTCAATTCAACCTAAAGAAATAATTTGCAGTTTCGTGAAGCAAAAGTTACCATCCAAACATGAAGTCAACAGCTCTCTCTGCAGCCATTTGGTCAGATTTTCTATCAGATAAAGGTACCATCCAATCACTCACCAGTGTGATCCCTATCAAGCCCCTTTGAGAAGCCTTCAAAGTTTAAACAAAAACAGAAAGAAACCGTGAATATACAGATAGCAAAAGTTGAAAGCCAAAAGGACGATATTTATAGCGGTGAAATTTTTTATTATTTTATGTAAGTCTATATATAATTTTTTAATATTTAATATAATTTTATATAACTTTTTTTTTTTTCCCTAATATAACTCTATATAACTCAAGTAGGTGACACATATTATCTTATATGTCTTGTTATTAGTGTGACGGAAAGTTGTGATAAAATAATGAGAGAAAACAGGTGGGGCGGTTTAAAACTGACAAAAAATAGTCTATTACTGCACAAACTGTTCAACACACCTAACCATTTACGTAACCTTATTTATACATCCCTTTAAAATTTCACTAGAGATGTTGAAGTTAAAGGAATTGAAAAAATAATTTAATATTGTGGTATAATTTTAAAAATAAAATTTTAATATTTTTTATATATTTTATTTAAATAATTAAATTAATATTAAAAAATTATATTTTTATTTTTTAATGACTAAATTAAAAATGGGACAATAATGAACCTGATACTTAGTTCTGTAGACATTGACTGCAGCAGCATGGGCTAGTAACTGGTTGTGCGCCACCATGTAAGGTTCAGTGGCTGAATCTCCACCAGTGCAGTTTAAGTTTTGCCAAGCAGAACAACGACCTGGCGCTGCGCTTCCCACTGCATAGCCATGTCTGCTGACACTCCATGGCTCGTTCAGTGTTATCCAATGCTTCACCCTATCACCAAATTCCTTGAAGCAAAGCTCCGCGTAATCGCGAAAGTCATCTCTATATATAGAAACATGATGTCAAACACAGGAGTCTATTAATGAGGCTAACAAAAACTAACACATGTCAAACAATAGGCAAATGTTCATTTTAGAAGAAAGTTCCCTCCCCCTTTTTAGGTTGAAAAATAGATAGAATAGAATATTTTGCAAAGGCCTCCCATTTGTTAACAAGAGCAGTTAGAGTTAGGTGAAATCTTTTCCAAAGTGTTATCCCTTTCTAATGATGAAACACATAAGGTTGGAAAGTTTTATGGCCCCTTGGAGTAGCTATTTTATCTTTCATTTCTAGTGAAAATCAAAACAAGACTCAAAAACTTGTTTTATTTAATAAATATAAAATGTTTTCACTGAAGATATTTTCTAAAATATGTTAAAAATAAAAAAAAAAATATTATTGGTGTTTTAAGAAACAGTCGGTAGTTATAATTTTATTTTTATGAGAAATGACCGTTAATTTAATAAAATACATTAAAAGTGATTATAGAGTAATAAAGAGATATGAAATCAGTCTAAAAAGAAAATGAAAAGAAAATAAAAATATGATTTAAAAAACTGAAAATAAAACGTAAAACATTTCCTAAACTAAATAAGCTGCTTTTTTTCTTCAACTTATAATTAAAGTTGTAGGTATTTGTAGGTAGAGGGGTGATCTTTGCATATTTTCAAAATAGAAGCAGAGATATTTGTATATAATTGTACAACATTGAATAGAGGTCAGCGTCACCTGCTCTAATAAAGTCAATTGCCTTGAAATTTTGACTATTAGAATATGTTTTTTTAGAATTTTTTAATGCAATACAATATATGGAAGAAAGACCAAAGAATTTCTCTAAATTACCTCATCTTCTTTGACTCAAGATCTGACAATGATAAATGCAAAGTGGGATCAACAGTTAGGGATGGTGGGTCTTCCAATTAAATTCCAACTTTTTTAAAATACTTTTTATTAATTTTTATTTCTATATCTTCACCTTGCTATTAAAATATTTCAGTATCTATCACTCAAACACCCACACACCAAATGATTTGTGCGCTTCATAAGGATGAAAATATAGAGAAAGAGGGAGAAATTGATTTTTGAAAATGTCAATGTATTATCGAGTATTAGTCTTAATAGTAAAAAATTAAATTTATTCCCATTTATTTCCACAGGTGAGCATTATTAACCATAGGTACCTCACACAGAACCATTCTAATGTGCTTTGGGGCTTAAAGGCTCAGCCTATGTTGACTGTGATCTTTGATGGAGAAATCATCTTCATTTTTGTGAAGTGGAAATAGAAAATATTTTCACCAAACACATTTTCAAAACATGAAAACACATTTTGAGAAATAAAAATTAGAAAATGAAAATAAGAAATCATTTTGATTGAAATAATTTTTGTGACTCCTTTTAACAATTTTCTTTCTTTATTTTCCATTTGTATATCTTCTTAGACCTTAATAAGAATATAATATATAAGTAAATTCACTCACACAATGTGAGGGCTTAGCAAGCCTCCATATTCATCTTCTAATGTCTGGGGAAGATCCGAATGGAACAAGGTCACAAAGGGTTGTATACCTGCAACAAATGATGTCAAATTACTAATTTATTAGAGTGAGAGTAAAACTCTATTTTGTCTTTCACAATTTTTTTTTTTTAAAATAAAAAAGATTTATATATCTAGACTTCTCAATGAAACTTTCAAATTCCAAACCCTACAAAGCAAAATAAGAAATTCTAACAAATAAGACTCTTGAACTTGTATAGAGGGTTGATTTTGATAGAATTTTATAGTATGAGAGTCTTATTTAAGAAACATAAAATGTAAAGATTTTTTTTTTTTTTTTTTTATGAATATACAAGGGGCAAACAAAATTTTACTATTAGAATAATTAATAATTGTGTAGGTTAATTTTTCATGTTATGCATGAAGGTGATATTTGTGATGGTAAATCATTACCGTTGGCTAGTAACTCATTGATAAGATTGTTGTAGTAGTTGATCCCTTCCTGGTTCACTCCTCCACTGAGCTTTCCTTCTGGAAATTACCAAAGTCATCATCTATTTTTTAGTTAAATCCAATAGCAGTTTGCATTCAAATACTTCGAGGGCATATTTGGTATATACATTATCATTTTCAAATTTACTCTCAAGGCACAGGTTTTCTTTTAGTGATGAATAAGGTATTGGCTTAACAAGAAATAAGCTTAAATTTAATTTTAAGGTGTTTTAAGCTAAATATTATAAATTTAACATTTTAAAATTATTTTTAATAAAAAGGCATTTACTGTTTGCTACTTCTTATTTTAAATAGGATTAATCTCATATTCAAAAAGAGTGAGAATATCACAAGTTTAAATAAAAAAATATTATCTATTTAAGGTTGTAACCTTCAAACTATCATGTATTCCAAAATAAAATTCATACTATACATAAAACACCAAAATCCCAAAAATATGCAGAGATCTTGAATTCTCATATGTTGTGTATACTTTGAATACCTTATAAATATACACCCAAAACTATTAAAATATAGAGTTCAATTAATATATACCTTTAGATAGATACCCTGGAAGCAAACACCTTTTATTTCAATTAGTTTTATACCTTTAGAAAGATACCCGTTTACCAAACACACCTTTTATATGTTGAAAGCTTTTAATTATCATTCATTTAAATAATTTCAAACTTACTTGGTAGTATTCTAGACCATGAGATGGAGAACCTATAAGCATCCAAGTTCATTTCCTTCATGATTCCAACGTCTTCCTGTAACAAAGCATCAATTATGGAGAGTTTATGATAGTATATTTATCAATCTCATTATGGCTCACGCGCCTTTTTTTTTTTTAATTTTTATTTTATTTACAAATATTTACACCAAAAGTGAAATAACTCATAGACAAAAAATAATTACAGTTATTTTTTATTTTAATGTGTTTTCGTATAAGTTTAAACCTTTGATATTATAGAAGCCATATTAAGAAATATAATTAACCTTTGTCCATGCACATTTTATTTGAGCATTAAAGCTTAGTCATTTTATATCATTGACCTTATGGTAGTGGTGGCTTTTATTGTTCACCTACTTATGCCTACAAATTCACATGCCTTAAGAAATATAATCATAACCTGTAATAACTAAGAAAATATAAAAATAAAAAAAATCTAAGAAAGTATTAGTACAAGTAAATAAAATAGCATAAACTTTGATATTATAAAAAATCATTTTTTTTTTTAAAACTATATGTTATTTAACATTACATAAATAATATTATATTGAGTACCCATTAATCCAAATTTGTGACAAGGACAAGCACAAAATTTTTAAATTATTGAAGTATAAAGACAAGTAGAAGCTAGTTTAAGTGTATGTAATGGGTGAGCTTTGACTCGTTCGATATCTTACTTTGTAACGATGGTACTCATCAACAGCAACATCACCATTGCTTCTGTCCGCTATCTTTTCTGCCATTTCCACAAAAAATATATATATATAATTGAGCTTATATGTATAAATAAATATACAGAGAGTTTGAATTAATGCAAATAGTAACACTCGTGGATTAAATTTTCTCTATAATTCCATTTACTAAAACTAAGTATAAATCAATGTAGATGTTCAGTTTAGATTCCACTGTAGACACAATTGAGATTGCAATATACAGATGGAAGAGAAGAGACCTGGGTATTTGTGAGTGAAGGTATCCCATATACTTGGCCCTCTGCCACCCTTTTTTGCTGCACCTTCATACTAAAATTAGTTCAAATATACATAAATGTCTTCATATATATCAACTGGCATTGACAACATAGATGACTAAGAAGTTTTAGGTTGATGCTATGATACCTGGTAGGACGACGAAGCTGTCCCGAAAATAAAACCTACCGGAAAACTGCTCCGGTTGAGAGAAGTGCCATAACTGGCAGCAGCAGCTTCTTTGATTGTCAATGAGCTCAGAAGAAGTAAAAGACTAAGAAGATGAACCTTGAATGCCATGATATTTAGTTAATGTACCTTTTCTTTTGGCACACACAAGGTTATATGTAGAGGAAGACGCACACATGTTTAGACGTCAGATTTGACCAATTAACCCATGGATTAGTTTCAATCTGTCCTATCTTTTAAAATTCTCCCTTCGCCTAATAGATATAAATGTGTCCTTTTCCTAATTAGACTGATGAAAGGAAACGAAACATATAAATAATATGAGATGAACAATGAAAAATAAATGAAACTTATAATAAAGGAAAGATATCCTAGTTACAAACCAAAATCTTTCTTATCTTTAAAATTCTTCCTTGACTAATATTTACTGCACCCAAAAAGAATAAACACACATACATGTAAATCTATGAAATGAAAAATAAAACAAAATGTTGATTATAAAAATAATTTATTGTAAAAGCTTAAGTTGTCAAAGAAAAATTTATTAATAGTTGCACAAAAACTTATTAGGTTGAAGTGTGAAGTAGCACATATCCATCCTTATCATGAATCTTCTAACTATGAGATTATAGAGACTTTAGTATCATATGAAAAATTGATTCATTTCAAAAATTTAAGTTTTAGAAAAAATCAAAAGACAAGCACACACGGCACTCACAAATCTTTCTTATCTTTTTCTTCCTTTGGCTAATAGATAACAATGTCTCCTTTTCTTTGGCTGGTAGCACAACAAAATATTTGTCGTAATTAATGAAACAAAAAATAATAAGCCAAGTGTGACTTGTTAAACAGTAATGATCTCTTTTACGTCTAGTGAAAGGACGCTGAGTTGGAAAGGATGAGTTTTGACCTTTACTACATGCTAGAGGAAAAAATGGATGGTCTATATACATAGTGATAAATGTTAACCATGATCTATTTCACTCATTTTCGTTGAAAAATTAGACCATGAAACAGACTATAAAACATTGTGTTGAAATTTGTTTGGGATATGTTAATATCTACTAGACTTTTGAAATTTATACCAAATGAATTATTAAATATTAGTTTGGTTATAATGCAGGCGCAACTTTAGATATAACCAAATTATACTATACGTAAAACAAATAACTGCTGTTTGAAATGATGATTATGAATTCAGATAAACAAAGAAGGAGGAGAAGAAGAAATGATTATGAATTAATTACAGGTATAAGAGAACATCATAAAATATACACTAATATGAACGTATATACGTGAGAGTAAGACTAATTAATCTTATTTGAATTACCTTAATTTAACTAATAAAGTTTGGTTAAGTGTTAATAAGATGAGCTTTAAGAAGTTTCAAATTAAAATATTTTGAATTTAAAATCTTAAAATTATATATATTAAAACGAATTTACTATTATTTTAGGAGATGAATGTGCATGAAGAAGGTCTTGGTCTCAATCAATTCCAAACATGGGCTATGGGTTTGTTAGATTTGAACTTGGCATGAAATTTGCCAATTTGGATCAATTTAAGCAAGCTATCAAAGATTATAGTGGGACCTTTGTGGCATATCATGCCAAAATGAAGTGGCTGCAACAAGATGCAAAAGCAATATCATCTAAGGGCATGTGAGCCTTTCTTTCAACTCATTAGTGGTAAAAATCTCTGACCCAAGACTCCACATGATTCACCAGTACCACTACAGCTAAGAAGGGGAGCTGGAAGACCCAAGCTTAAACGGACACCAGGAAGTCAAGATGACTAAACTCAGGCCCAGTCCTAGCGCCAAGTTGAAAACCCCTATAAATTAAATTTCTTTTTCGTCAACGCAAGTAATGAGCAGGTTCAAATATGCACGTCAATTTTGGTTACAAATGCATCTTCCGTAAATGTAGCTAGCAATCATCTAGCTATCATCACACAGTAGAGGCTTGAACTAGTCATCATGCATATAGTCTCAAAAACTTCATGCATTTATTTAGATCATTTCATTGCTCTAAGATTTAGGATACAATTGAAAATGCTTGCAATTAAGAAATTAATAAGTTCGGACCATGTGGGGTGGATCAAATAAGTGGAGAATTAATAAGTTTAGAGGTATGAGCTAAATAACTTTTTTAACTGTCCACTGATAAAGTTATCTAGTCTGGTTTGATTTTCAAAATATATTCATAACAAACTCTATATTCACATTAAATCTAGTGACCTAAAATCGTACATGATAATGCTAATTTGCTAAATACAGTATGAACAACATTTATATTCCATGCATTTTTCTATGGTCATATCATACCAAATCACTTCTTTTTCATTTATACATTTTTAAGTAACACTTGACTGTATTAATACAATTCTATATAATTTAATTTTTATTATTTCATTTTAACTTTAAAATAAATAAATATATAAATATAAAATTCAAGATAATCAAAGTTCTCAGACTTGCTAATAGAAAGTGCTCATGAGTTGGTATACAATTTTTGCAATGTAGGGACCATAAATAGCTTAAGAACTATGTTCTTATAATACTAGTTGTTGAAGCAATTCCTCATCTGCAGTTGGTGGAACACAGTAATTGTGGAACTGATTAGTTTTTGGGTCCTTATGGTTAAAGTTACAAAAACATGTAATGTGATGGGCTATGTTCAACTTCCAGATGTTTATTAGTGCAACATCACCTACGTATCATATAGACAATTGATTTTCTCCTATATCTCAACTGTATTTACATACAAATGTTAAATTTCAAAATTTACTTTGATAAATTTTTTTTGTTATATTATAAAATTCAAAGAAACAGACCCTTATAAACTTATTAAGAATGCTTAAGGCATGACTACTCATGTTTGATGAATCAGTGATAAATTATATGAACAATGTTCAACCGTAAATTACATGATGTGAAGGAAATGGCTGCTGTATGATATGTAATTTAAGATACATTGATTTTATTTTTTGGTAGACATTGATATAATTATATTCCTCATTTAAATTATAATTGTTTAACACACTGTAAAATAAATTTCTATAGCTGCTGACTTAGAGTGTATAAGATGACAGATTTTCTTTCAAATCTTGTTTTCTCTAGCAAAAGAAAAACAACAATTATAGGCCACATTTTCATATTGAAGTAAGAAACTTAATGCAACGGATATTTCACATAATAGATGAAGAATAATCACATAAATTAATTTTGCTATACCTAATATCGGGACAAATTTAAAATCCAAAATAACACATTAAAGGAGCAAAAATAATTGGATCAATTAACGCAAAAGAATGTTTAATGCCTCGCACACCCACTATCATAAGAACGAAAAGATAATAAATTTCTACATAAGCACTATACTGTAGCAGTAATCACTACAATCCTGCAAAAAGAGTACAAAGCTCCAATGGATCTTTTACTCTTTCCTGCAGTAAGTAGTCTAAAATGAATGGACAAAGGCTGATCCAACGAAAATGGAAAAATCTGTTGGTATTTGAAGCATATATTGCCTTGGGTTGATTTAAAAGGTAGGCTATCTAGGGTATGTAAAGCTGACTTCAAATGAAGCAAAATTGGTAACTAGAATTGGGGGGGGGGGGGGGGGGGCGCATTTTTTGCTTGGGTTTTTGTTTACTGATGCTAATGTTCTGTACTTAAGCGTATTTATGATGTCTACACTGCTCCGCTTGTTTTAGCATCATGTTTGCATATTTCGTTACATTGACTTCCTACTTCACTTGAGTCTTTAAGTTGTTTCTTCCTTTGTACACTTTAGCAGAAGACTTCCACATAGACTTTGTTCTACGTCACTTCTCTTCTATCAAGTTGCTCATAATTAGAAATTTAGTAGAGAGAATCCATGTAATGTTACATTGTAAAAGGAGAGAATCCATCAATCTTCTGGACTCAATTACATATAACACATATTTCTAGAAAATTGTTTGTGAGAGCTAATGTCTAGCAAGTAAATTGTACTAATTACATTTCTCAAAGTTGTCCAAATAAAGGTTTTAACCCCAAAAGGAACTAAAAGGAAGTAAAAGGCTCAAAGAAAGGAAAACAGAGATGAGATATTCAATTTTAAGTGATGTGGTCGATTAAAAAGACAAAAACAAATAAAATACCAAAAATAGAAAGAACCTAGAGAGTAGATGTTCCGGTTGAGAGAAGTGCCATAACTGGCAGCAGCATCTTCTTTGTTTGTCAATGAGCTCAGAAGAAGTAAAAGACTAAGAAGATGAACCTTGAATGCCATGATATTTAGTTAATGTACCTTTTGTTTTAGCACACACAAGGTTATATATAGAGGAAGACGCACACATGTTTAGACGTCAGATTTGACCAATTAACCCATGGAGTAGTTTCAATCTGTCTTATCTTTTAAAATTCTCCCTTCAGCTAATGGATATAAATGTATCCTTTTCTTAATTAGACTAATGAAAGGAAACGAAACATATAAATAATATGAGATGAACAATGAAAAATAAATGAAACTTAGAATAAAGGAAAGATATCCTAGATGTAAACCAAAATCTTTCTTATCTTTAAAATTATTCCTTGACTAATATTTACTGCACCCAAAAAGAATAAACACACATACACGTATATATATGAAATGAAAAATAAAACATGTTGATTATAAAAATAATTTATTGTAAAAGCTTAAGTTGTCAAAGAAAAATTTATCAATAGTTCCACAAAAACTTATTAGGTTGAAGTGTGAAGTAGCACAAATCCATCCTTATCATGAATTTTCTAACTGAGATTATAGAGACTTTAGTACCATATGAAAAATTGATTCATTTTAAAAATTTAAGTTTTTGAAAAAAAATAAAAACACAAGCACACACGCACGCGCAAGTCTTTCTTATCTTTTTCTTCCTTTGGCTAATAGATAACAATGTCTCCTTTTCTTTGGCTGGCAGCACAACAAAATATTTGACGTAATTAATGAAACACAAAAAATAATAAGCCAAGTGTGACTTGTTAAACAGTAATGATCTCTTTTACGTCAAGTGAAAGGACGCTGAGTTGGAAAGGATGAGTCTTGACCTTTACTACATGCTAGAGGAAAAAATGGATGGTCTATATACATAGTGATGAATGTTAACCATGATTTATTTCACTCATTTTCGTTGAAAAATTAGACCATTCGTGCACGGAAACAGACTATAAAACATTGTGTTGAACTTTGTTTGGGATATGTTAATATCAGATACAAGACTTTTGAAATTTATACCAAAGGAATTATTAAATATTATTTTGGTTATAATGCAGGCTCAACTTTTGATATAACCAAATTATACTATACGTAAAACAAATAACTGATGTTTGAAATGATGATTATGAATTCAGATAAAAAAAAGGAGGAGAAGAAGAAATGATTATGAATTAATTACAGGTATAATAGAACTTCATAGAATATACACTAATATGAATGTACATAAGCGAGAGTAAGACTAATTTATCTTATTTGAATTACCTTAATTTAAACAATAATGTTTGGCTAGGTGGTAGTAGGCTGAGTTTTAAGAAATTTCAAGTTAAAAAAATTGTAAGTTTAAAGTCTTAAAGTTATGCATATTGAAATAAATTTTCTATTATTTTAATTATTCAGGAGCACACAAAGCTGAGAAAGGAGAAAAGAAACGCCACTGTTAATCGCTAACTTGGCCTGTTAACTGTGACGCTAGTTAGGCCTCCCGCATTAATATGTAATTTAATTTTTTAAAAAAGGACATATGACGATGGCGCAAAACGCCACTGGTTTTTTTTAAATAAAACCCTAACATGCCAGACGAAAGGATGTAGGGAAGGCTATTGTAGATGCAACAACGATGTCGTTGTGATAAGAGAAGAGGGATGAAAATTTGCATGAACTTAACTTACTCATTTTGCCCTAATTACTGGTCACTCTAACTATTTCCTCTTAACTACCTAAGTTGAAATTTAATCCTCCATTGAAAACTAAAAGAGGTTGCTCTCTGGTAAGAGAAGCAAGAGAGGGGGGAGAAGATCTGAGGACTGTTTGGGGCTTGAGTAGAAAGGGAAGACTTGACAACATACTACTCTCTGGCTAAGGTAAGATTCCAAAGTCGAATAACTCGATATTTTAATGATGTCAAGAATCTTACTGTTTTGGCGGTCCCAAGGCTTCCTTGTTGTCACATTAGTGTATTCAGTGGCTTAGGAGTGAGAATGTGATCCCAGTCCTGAGATAAACATATTTCTTTTTGTCGGTTCTGGAACTTTTTGTCTATTATAACCTTATTATGCGATCCCGTTCTGAGAGTGATAGCTTTGTGTTTAGTTGGTTAGGGCAAGAACTGGGTTGAATGACATGTATCTTGGGGGAATTAATAACTAGGAAACGAATTAGAAATTGTTGTTTCTGAGTTTTTTCTTTTCTTTTATTTGGTTATTTCGTACATTACCATTGACATGTTTCTTTATATGTAAATCTGAAATGCTTTTTCTAAATAGATTGATGAGTTGTTTATGTGTTAAGCATGATATGGATTGGTTTACCACTTTAGTACACCACGGTGATCATTTTGCGGAAGTTCAACCTCGCAGGTGTGAAGATAGATGGGTCAACCCTTGGGATAATTGTAATCCTGAGAGGTACTCCCTTACTATGGTGCTGGGATTTGTGAGGACAATTAGGATATAGAGCTGTCAATGGCATTAGCTATCTTCCACCAGACAGAAGTTGTCAGACGGCTTCATAATTTGGAGAACGATGACGATGTGATGCTTATGTTGGAGAATTTAAGAAGGCAAAGAGAAGTGCAGTTATACGTCGAGCACCCCATAGATGAGCCCCATTTTAGTGATCCAGTTGAAGACCCTGTAGAAGAAAATGAGTGGGTTGATCCAGTCTACATTAGCTCGGATGATGATGGAGAACAAATAAGCAGTGGAGGGGATGTATCCCATGGACATGAATATTTTTATTCATATGATGATGATGATATGGATGATAATGGGCTATATGATTTTTGGTTTGAATCGGATGATTTGGAAGAATCAGAGCCACTTGAAGAGTAGGAAGGTGAGGATGAGGGGGATATGGAACAAAATGGGCTTAAGGAAATGGTGAGGGGTCTGAGTCATCTCTAGATGACTACAACAATGCAATGAGCCATAAAAAATGGATATTGAATGACTTTCATGAGTCCAATGATGAATTGGAGGATAGTGATAACGTTAGCAAGAGGTAGCCACCTACAAAGGGCAAGCGTAAGGGACCTGAACTGAGTATGGGCAAGGATAAACAACTTGTGCATGGGAAGGAGACAAAATCAGAAAAAAAGAAAAAAGGGAAGGCCAAACAAAGTGAAATTGGTAAGGAGAAAATTGATGTAAAATTCAAGGAGAAAATTGGTGAGAAAGGCAATGAGAGGAGGGAAGTATAAGAACTTAGAGTATTTGTCATATTTGTCAACTCTTTTGAGAACATAGAGTATCAGAGTGAGGAGTTGCACACTCCTATAAATTTAGGGGATGAAGGTGCATGAAGAAGTTCTTGGTCTCAATTAAATCCAAACATGGGCTATGGGTTTGTTAGATTTGAACTGGGCAAGAAATTTGCCAATTTGAATCAATTTAAGCAAGCTATCAGAGATTATAGTGGGGCCTTTGTGGCATATCATGCCAACATGCAGTGGCTGCAACCAGATGCAAAAGAAATATCCTTGAGAACCATGTCTCGCACTATTACACATGGGACCTATATCTTAGGGCATATGAGCCTTTCCTCATTAGTGGTGAAAATCTGTGACCCAAGACACCACATGATTCACCAGTACCACCACGGCTGAGAAGGGGAGCTGGAAGACCCAAGCTTAAACGGACACCAGGAAGTCAAGATGACTAAACTCAGGCCCAGTCCTAGCGCCAAGTTGAAAAATTCTATAAATTAAAGAAAAGACAGCCTCATGCATAGTGTAGCCAGAGTGGCCTTCAAGGGAGTTGCAAGGGGCCTCCTGATAAACACTTCACGCTTAATTGTTAAATTAGTTAATAATAATTAGAATTAATTATATTTTATATTTATTTTTTTATTTTAAGGTTCAATTTACTTGTTATAGAATTTTTATCTTTAGATTTTAAACTTAAGAGACTTTAGAGCATTAGGTGAATTTCTATCTAAGCTAAAGATTAGAGTAACAATCCTTTATGAATTTATCAAGTGATGATATAAATTTAGATTTCTTCAAAGACAAAATAGACATTAGACAACTTAAATGAAGGGTAAGGTGATAAATTAGCCATCATTAATATAATGGCTTTTTTAAGAAATTTAGGAACAGGCACTTTTCACTTTCTTACTTTCTACTTTTGTTCTGGTTTCCTTGCTTCTAGTTTTGCTTTCCTCTGAGAAATTGAGTCTTCCTTATCCAACTCGTGTTGTAGGGCCTTTTCTTTGGAGGATCCTATAGGTCCTACTTTCAATTCCTACCCTTGCTCTTCTTTCTTTTTGTTATTGATGGCCTTACTAAATCTTTGTATCATTCAGTGCTTGGGTAGGGTCTTCTTTGATTATGTTCGGACGTGACAGAGAAGCTGGGAGATCCAGGGACATAGCCGACCGATGCATTCCCCATCCAACACTTAACCGACGAAAGAGAGGGGACGGCAGCCCCTGCCTAATCACTTGAGATGCTGAACTCTGGTGGAGGATGGAATAGAAAGATATTCTGGCTGGAGATGTACCATCAGCACCTGGGAAGACCTCAAGCGGGAGTTCAGCAAGTAGAAAGGCAAAGAAGTAAGCTAGGGGGCGGATTAAATCATGGAACACACTACGAAATTTAGTGTTCTAGGCTCCTCGGACGTTCCAAGTAAGAACCTTGATGGTATTCATGGATAAATGATTTGGTGAAAAGTTATTTGCTGAGAAATCACGATTAAGGTCTGGAACATGAAAGGGATAGTTTATACTATCTGAAACCACGACCCAATCCTAGTTGTACACAAGTTGGTTAGAATCCAACCTCAAAGCACATGATATGCTAATATCAACCTCCTTGACCCTCTAGGGAGCCTTGATTATGAAGCACTTGTTCTTGATATGGGGAATGGACTCCCGGGTCAGATAGTGAAGGGCTCTTCGAGAAATTTGAGGTGTTATCACTTCCTCCGCTGCAGTGAGACTCTCTAGATAATGGTGGATCTTGAAAGTGATTGGTGGCAGGACAGTTTACGTGTTCTTTCTTAGAAGTACACCCATTGCTTCTAGTAGAGGGTGTTCTCTTCCTGTTGCATAGGGGTGGGCACGGGTCAGGACGGCCCGGTGGCCAAACCCGGCCTGAAGAGTTCAAGACATAATCTAGACGGGACAAATTGGGACTCGGGATGGAATCGAGACAATTTTTTAGTGTCTCGGCTAATTTTGAGACAGTACCGTGACGAGCCCTGCTTGGCCCGTTTGTGTAGAGATTAAGTTTCATCCCGGCTTGTCTCGGAACTAGTCCCGAATTGCACAGGCACCATCCCAACCTCTCAGGCAGCTGCTTGCTTTAGTCACTTTCCATTGTCCACTCTTTCTCATTCTCTCTCGTCCACTAGTCTTTATCATTCTCTCTTCATCATCGAAGGCTCAAAGTAAACCCTAAATCACCACTACGGTGAGTTCATCAACTCAAGGTACCACCGTGGGCGGGTTTTATTTCCCCAATTACTGACTCTTCTGCCACTGGAGGTTGATCCTGTTAGTCCTCTTAGGCTGGTGTTGCTTGCTTCAGTCGCTTTCCATGAACAAACAATTAAGCCTAGGGCATCAACCCTGATTACGATTTCACTTATTTCCTAGTTACACCTCACTGTTGAGATTGATTAGTTAGAAATCTAATTCAACCAATTTGATTGTAACTTTTTTTTTATTTTTTTTTTATTTTGAATGCCCAAAAACCTCAACCAGTTGAAGTCTGTGGTGTTCAATAGCTCCGAGTGGAGACAGTAGTCACAGTACCTTCTCTTTGTTCGGTTGATTGCCTTGGCCGGGTATCCTCATGTAAGTGTAGTTTTAATTTATGAAGCACAGATAATTACAACTCATGTAAGTGTAGTTTGAATTTATGAAGGTCCAATGTTGAATTTCCTGTATGATTGCTTTTGCTGCATATTATCTTATTGTCCACTTGTTACTAAGATTATTGTGCTCATAGTGGATGATTGGATGAGATGGTAGTCTGCATAAATATTAATTTTTGCATAAATGATAATTTGTTGCTTTTACCTGTGTGCTAGTTCTATATTTGCCAGCTTATTTTGAATATATATGCAAGTTTTATATCTATCTATTGTTATCTCTTATGATACAAACATTCATCATATTTAATAATTATGTTGATATAAAATAAACCAGTTTATCGCCTTTGTTTATTTATTTTCCTTTTGATGTTTTATTGTGGCTTGAAAATTGCTTAGAATTAGTTGTGAAGCACATACGATTTTATAATTTATAATTGCTATCAACTAATTTTTAGCTCCCCTCATGAGTGAAACTGGCATTTTTATTTCTTGAACAAACATAGATTTTCTTCATTGAAAGTAACCTGCTATTGGTTATTCAATCCCCAAATCTGACATATTAGGTTTACATTACTGGTTACATTCTAGGAGGGCAAAATATCAAAAAAACTATGGAAGTTGGATCTAGAATCAGGCCTTTTAGTCCTCCTAAGAGACATTAATAACTATATAGTGGCACATCATGTGGATCAGATTACATGTCCTGGAAAGTCATCTGTCAATCCACAAAGAACATGGGCTTTTAATTATTGCTGATTTTTGCTGGTTATTTACCTTGCATACTTAAAAGTAATTTGAATGTGGATAAGGAATGCTAGGTGGAGAATATTGAGCCTATGAATATAAATCTTTGCCAATTCATTTTTATTGCGCTTCTCAATAGACATATTATGTGCTTCTAATCAATCTTAATCCATGTTCTATTATCTCTATATTATAATGGCATGTATCAAACTCTTAACGCATAGAATGGACACCATTTGAATTACTGTGTTAAACATCTTTCTTGAATATTAAAAGAATCACATAGCTGACATTTTTTTTTTTTTATGGTTTGAAAATTAAGAAGATATACAATGGCAAAGAAAATCCAAACAGGAGCACCTGGAGCAAGTTTGAATGAGCAAGTCCAACAAAGCATCAATTTGGGGTAGACATTTCTCAATCGTCTACTAGTGTAACTGCTCACACCACAGCAGGTTCCAAAACTTCTAATCCTAAGGCTAGGTCAATAGTGTGGGACCATTTTACAAAGTTATCATTAGTACAGACTAATGGAGAGGAAAAAGACAAGTGTCATCACTGTAACAGTGATTTTTTTATGTAACTCAAGTAGTCATGGGACAAATGGAATGCTAAAACACTTGAAAAGGCGTCATAAGTGGATTTTTGTTGAGAAGAATCAATCACTTATAGGGGTTACAAAGGGTGGGGAAGGTACAGGAGGGAGAAAAACAACATTTCTATTTCCTATAATACAGAGGAAATTAGGAAAGCGCTTGCTATTTTTGTTATAAAAGATGAGATGCCATTTAGTGTTGTTGAAGGGCGTGGGTTTCGTCATTTTGTGAATCGGTTGGAACCTAGGTTTACCATGCCATCTAGGTGGACCATTACAAGAGATTGTCACCAACTTTTTCTAGATGAAAAAAGAGTAAGTTAAAAGAGTTTCTTAAGAAGTCACGTGTGAGGGCTTGCTTGACTATAGATTGTTGGACATCCATTTAAAATATTTTCTATATGTGTCTCACAACTCATTTTATTGATGAACACTAGAGACTTCAAAAGAGAATTTTAAATTTCTCAGAAATTGACAACCATAAAGGTGAGACTATAGGAAAAGAAATTGATAGGTGTTTGAGAGAATGGGGAATTGAAAATGTATTTACAATAACTGTGGATAATGCTTCCTCTAATGATGTGGACATTTCTTACTTGAAAAGGAAATTGAAGAATTGGAATGGTTTGGTATGTGAAGGAATATGCATATGAGGTATGCAACTCATATTTTGAATTTAATTGTGAATGATGGGTTGAAAGACTTGAATCCATCCATTGTTCCTATCCGGAATGCCATTCGGTATGTTAGGTCTTCTCCCCAATGCCTCCAAAAATTCAAACAAGCTGCACATGCAGAAAAAATTAGTAGCGGAACCTCTCTTTGCTTTGATGTTCCAACTAGGTGGAATTCTACCTACATTATGTTGGAACATGCTATACCATTTCAAAAGGCATTTGAGAGACTTGAGGATGAAGATGAGGGTTATGTCACTTGGTTTAAAGATGATAGACAACCATCTACTTTAGATTGGGATAATGCTAGAGCATTTATTCAATTTTTGAAGTTGTTTTATGAGGTGACCTTGGCACTTTCTAGTTTTTTACATGTCACAGCCAATTGTGCTTTTGATGAAATTCAAACAATTAATGAATTATTGGTAAAGTGGAGTGAGAATGAAGCTAATTCTATTTTGGGAACTATGACATGTAATATGAGAAATAAGTTTGATAAGTATTGGGGGAAGATAGAAAATATTAATCCATTAATTTATATTGGCATTGTGTTGGATGCACAGTATAAACTTAAGTATGTGAATCTTATATGTGATGCAAATTATGAGATTGGGACAGCTACTCTTTTGAAAAAGAATATAACGGACACATTGTGGCAGCTATATAATTTCTATGCACAAGAGTCACATGAGGTATCTCAAACCTCTAATGATAGTGCAAGCCATGAAGAGTCAGTTATTACCAAGGAAAGTTTAGCAGATATGGGATGGGTAACAACAACACATAAAAAGGAAAGAAAAACCAACGGAAAAGATTAAAGTTAGCTCAAGAATGTCCAGACAAGAAAAATGATCTAGAGAAATATTTGGCACATGATGTAGTAGATGATGTTATAGATGATTTTGATATCTTGTCTTGGTGGAAGGATAATTCAGTGAAGTATAGTGTACTTTTAGTTCTAGCACGTGATGTATTGGCCATTCCAATTTCTACTGTTGCGTCTGAGTCTTGCTTCAGCTCTGGGGGACGAGTCCTTGATGTTTTTCGGAGTTCTTTGTCACCAAAGATGGTTGAAGCACTTATATGCACTCAAAATTGGTTGAATCCTAATGAGTACATGATATAAGAAGTCTTTGATGAGTTTCAAGCAAATGATGATGTTTATTAATGGTAAGCTTTTATTCTAACTGTATAACTTTTTCATTGTATGTATTTTTGCTCTTTATTTAATATTTACAAATTCTTCATACGTTACTTTTATAATTTTATAAAAATTGGTGGTGCCATGACCTCAGTGACTAACCAAGCAATTTAAGAGGGAAATAGAATGTGTAAGTCTTATATGTATATATTTTTGGGTACAAGTCTTTTCTTGTGTTTAGAAATAAATGTTTCATAAACTTGGGTACAAGTCTTACATAAATTCCATATTTAGAAGCTAGAGATTAGCAACGCCTACACTACACTCTTGAAGTCTATTGCTAGAAGGAAGGCTGTCTAATGATTTAAATCATTTTATTATGTTTGCATTAATTTGTTTTCTATGTATCATGTTATGTGTTTATTTTAAGACACTACAGATTATTATGTTGTTATGTTTCTCATTTTGTTTCTTGGATTGTATTGTATATCCATTCCAAAATTTAACTTTTGGGTTTTCTGTCCTTTGAGTTTCATCATTTGGGTTTGATCTATCTTTCTTTCTTTTTTTTTTTACTTGTTTCCAGTTTGGTCTTTCCTATCATGTGTTTGTCTTTATTTTTATGGTCATAAGGTAGATTGGAACTCCAATACTGTCTAGATCCACTCCAGAATGTGCACGAGATTATTTAGTTTCTTCTAGAATTAAGGTATATTTACATTTTCAGGTATTCTATGGATTACTAATTGTCCAATGTTTGAGAGGAATGATTCAGGGAATAGACTTGAGGTATGTTATTTTTTTTAATAACATCTAGCAATTTATTTCTATCTATTATAATATTCCTTATTATGCAATTTCATTATTGTTCTTTGTAATTACAGTTCTCTTTTCTTGTTTCTTCCTTCCCCGGCACATATTCTACCGTCTTCATGCCATGTTTGCATATCTGCAGTGCCTATTTGTCACTTTTTGTGTGCTTTTCACGTGGCCATCACTTGATGTTATTTTGGCAGATCAAGTCTCTATGGTTATTCCAATCTTGAAACTTAAAAGGTCAACAAAGGTGATAAAAACTTTCATATATAAACTATATTTGGATTTGGATATTGTCATGGTAGTTTCTTCATATGCTGTATTTTCTCTTCAGGTTGTATTCTACTGTCATTTTCCAGACTTGTTGCTGGCTTAACATTCAACTTTTCTTAGGAGGTTGTATAGAAACCAATAGACTACATAGAAGCGATAACGACTGGTTTGAATTTTCAGACTTGGCTTTCTTTTTAAAACTTTTTTATTCTCACATATAATTTATCATTATTCTTATTAACTTTGCCAAATTGCAGGAATGGTTGATTTGATCCTTGTTAACAGCAAGTTCACCGCATCTACTTTTGCCAAGACTTTCAAGTGTCTTGATGCTCAAGGAAATCGACTAGTAGTTCTATACCCAGCAGTCAACGTGGATCAGTTCAAGGAACCTCATTCTTTGAAGTAAGTAACATGTTTGTATCTCTTGGTGCCTTATTGTTGGAATGTTTTTCAAGATTATGCTTGTAACCTTTCTTATGACATTTTACAACTTTAGTATTCTTATTTTATATTCTTACTTGTGCTATAGGTTTAATTTTCTCTCTGTCAATCGGTTTGAAAGAAAGAAGAACATAAAATTAGCAATATCAGCTTTTACTATGTTCCCTTGAAAGAGATGTCCTTCACGGTCATGATATATCTGATTTTTCCTTAAATGTTGTAGGTGAGTGTCACCTTGCTTATGGATTCTGTTATGAATTATAAATTGATAGCTATATTATAATGGTATTAGAAGTATATTACTTGAAATGGAAGTGCTAGCTTCATATTCTCATTTGCAGCAGTTAAGATACTGTGTTGTTGTATGTAGTGGAGTTTGATCATGATTATCTTGTGTGATATAGTGGTTCAGGTTCAGGGTTTCTTTTAGATCTTTTGGTAATTTCATGGAAAATGAATTAATGTAAATTTCAAATGCTCCTTTAATGTAGCGTCAAATATATTCATCTGATATACCATTTTTTTGTATGGGACTGGGTTCTATCACAAATTGGGACGGGACACATTCGGGACATGACCCAAGACATGCTGGGACAAACATGTTTACAAACGAGTCGGGACAGGTATGTAAATTGGGACGGAACCAGGACAGCCCAATTCTCGGCCCGTCTTGGGCCGTGCTTACCCCTACTGTTGCAATGAGATGAACTCGCTAGGCTTTGGTGATCATTCTCATCCAATAAAACAACCAAGGGGCTGTTTCTTGAATACCCCATATGGTGTTTCTCCAGATTTGAGATGATCTTGCTAGTTGGTTTGTGTTTACTAGAAATCTCTCCCAACACTAGCCCCTTGCAAAGGATGTTCGATGGATGAGTTGGGGGGGGGGGGGGGGTGGGTAACGGAGATGGTTTGTGTTCCTTGATCGAGGGTGGGGTTGTCTGATGGGTATGCAAACCACAAACAGGTTCTGTTCCCATGCATGAGCCTCGGGTAGGTGATGCTCCACTGCTGAGGTTTTCTACTGTGTTGTGTGGAATAGAAGAGATAGACACCTGGTTGTTAGTGTTAAGGTTAGAAGTGTTCGAGAGCATTTTTAGTTATGGGTATAACTTAATTTTTTATCATATTTTGTGATCTTATCATTAACACATTTTTTTTATTCTATGTAATTTTAATAATATTTTTTTATTTATACGAATTTTAAATGGGTTTAGGAATTATTACATTTTTATATTTTTTATTTTAACTTAATAAATTAAACTTTTTTTAGTTAATAAATAAATTTATTTATATAAAAGAGTACAAATTTATTAATAAACATCTAAAAACAAATTTCTTTCTGATTAAAATTATTTACCATAAAAAGAATTGTTTTGCCTTGCTCAACTGGAAAAAAAAAAAAAATTGGCTTCTCTCTTTGCAATTCTTGGTGTACATAAGAAACTTCTAGAATCAACATCCAACAGCGAAAATTCACATACCATTCACCCAATGGCATAGATCTCATGAGTAGTCTACAAACAAAAAATAAAAAAAATGAAAGGCCCAATTTTTCCCTTTCCTTATCTAGACAAAACTGTGGCCTTTCATTTCTCCCCAACTGGAGCAAAGCTGGCGTCTTCATAGTCTTCGAGTTGTGTAATCTCTTTCATCTCTCTGTCCACAACTCGGAGCTCTAGCCTAGAGAACAAGCTCCAGTTGCTCTCTGTCTCGTTTGGTTGTGATAGATGAGAACTATCACTCCACCTCTACGAATCAGTAAAGCATGGACGCAAATGGCTTCTACGGTAAAGCATCGGCTTCTTTCTATTCTGAATCATGTTATTTTTTGGTTGTTTTTGCTTCAAATTCACTTGCATCAAGTACAAACTGGGTCCAATTTTGGGCTGTGGAACGTTCTCCGATTGAAGAACTCTGTTTCCCTCTCTCTGCCAACTCAGATCAACTCTAGTCATGGAACAGATGTTGGAACCGTTTCACATAGCTATGAAACTCTTCAAAAACCACCACTAGAGATAGTCTAAGTTAGTATGTAACCCCTCTTTATATGGAGTCCTAACTGTTGCCGAGGTATATACTTCTGGGGTCATAGCAAACCTAGCAGCCTCAGAACTTTTCTCTCTCTAAAATTGTTTCCTAGATATGTCAGTGGAGGAAGGTATGTTGGGAGGAAGGAAATCAACTATTTTATAAGTGAAAGTTCTATGTTGTCTGATTTTTTCAGAGGTTTGCTCTGAGACCCAAAAGCTTCTGCTACCAACGTGTTTCAGTTTTCTATAAGATGAGGGAGCACGCTTGTAGCTGGGCAATTTGGATGTTCCAGCTTTATTATCAATAAAAGCTGATGTACCTGGTCTAATAGCCAGAAGAGTGGTGTATTTTCTTGTCACTCTTCTCCACGATCTGGCCCACTTCGCCGAACGGTGAAATATCCCCAGCCGTAGTAGAAAATTGGTCTTTGTTTTTACTTTTATCATGTGCATAGACAGAGTTATGTCTCCATGATACAGACGTGCAGCCCCTTTGTCTTTTCTCTCAAAAGCTGCCTTTTTGTTGGGATGTGGGGATTTTTGAAAATGCTTATCTCCTTGGCATGCTTTTCAGAACTAAACAATTTTTTCCCTCTGTAAGTCCTATCTCCGGCACCATCTTGGTCTGTAATGGTGAGTTCATTCCTCCGTCGTTTAAGGTGGTGTACCCTATCACCTCCGCCTTGGTGTGAATGGTATAGCCTGTTGGCCCCAAGTTTCCAGCTACTAGATTCCAAGATGGTATCTTGAACAAACCCTTCAATGGAGCAAGCTTCAGGAATTTTTGAGGGATCATTTACTTGCAGACAAAGTCTAGCAAATCTCCCAGTCTCTTGGTTAATTGAATAAGCATCAATTTTTAAAATTTTCCAAGAATTGACCCCATTTTGTGTAGAACTTCCTCATCAAAATACTCAATGGGGAGATTTGGAAGTCTTACCCAAATAATGGAACCAGCATTTGGGTCCTTACAAAGTCTATGTAGAAGTCTTCTGCAAAAGTGTAGAAAGGAAGAAACAACTGAAAGACTTAAGTGAAGTAGGAAGTCAATGTAGAATGAAATATGCAAACATGATGCTAAAACAAGCAGAGAAGCCTAGACATCATAAGTACGCTTAAGTACAGAACATTAGCATTTGTAGAACAAAACCCAAGCAAAAAAATTCCTCCCATTCTAGATACCAATTTTGCTTCATTTGAAGTTAGCTTTACATACCGTAGCTAGCATACCTTTTAAATCAACCCAAGGCAATATATGCTTCAAATGCCAACAGATTTTTCCATTTTCGTTGGATCAGCCTTTGTCCATTCATTTTTGACTACTTACTGCAGGAAAGAGTAAGATCCATTGGAGCTTTGTACTCTTTTTGCATGATTGTAGTGATTACTGCTACAGTATAGTGCTTATGTAGAAATTTATTTTCTTTTTCGTTCTTTTGATAGTGGGTGTACGAGGCATTAAACCTTCTTTTGCGTTAATTGATCCAATTAGTTTTGCTCCTTTAATATGTTATTTTGGATTTTTAATTTGTCCCGATATTAGGTATAGCAAAATTAATTTATGTGATCATTATTATTGTGTGAAATATCCGTTGCATTAAGTTTCTTCAATATGAAAACGTGGCCTATAATTGTTGTATTTCTTTTGCTAGAGAAAACAAGATTTGAAAGAAAATCTGTCATATTATACACCCTAAGTCAGCAGCTATAGAAATTTATTTTACACAGTGTGTTAAACAATTATAATTTAAATGAGGAATATAATTATATCAATGTGTACCAAAATAAAAAAAAAAAAATCAATGTATCTTAAATTACATATCATACGGCAGCCATTTCTTCACATCATATAATTTACGGTTGAACATTGTTCATGTAATTTATCACTGATTCATCAGACAAGAGTATTCATGACTTAAGCATTCTTGATAAGTTTATAAGGGTCTGTTTCTTTGAATCTTATAATCTAACAATTTTTTTTTTCATCAAGAAAAATTTTAAAATTTAACATTTGTATGTAAATACAGTTGAGATATAGGAGAAAATCCATTGTGTATATGATATGTAGGTGATATTACACTAATAAACATATGGAAGTTGAACATAAGCCATCACATTAGAAGTTTTTGTACCTTTAACTATAAGAACCCAAGAACTAATTAGTTCCACAATTAGGGTGTTCCACCAACTGGAGATAAGGAATTTCTTCAACAACTTGTATAAGAACATAGTTCTTGAGCTTTTTATGGTCCCTACCTTGTACGAATTGCAGACTAACTCACCAACTTTTTCCATTAGAAAGTTTGAGACCTTTGATTATCTTGAATTTTATATTTAGATACTTATTTATTTTTAAAATTAAAATAAAATATTAGAAATTAAATTATATAAAATTGCATTAGTACAGTAAAGTGTTGTTTAAAAATGTATAAAGGGAAAATAAGTGATTTGGCATGGTATGACCATAGAAAAATAATAAAAAAAGAAAAATAGAAGTTTAGTAACTTTATAGAAGATAACACCACTAATGATGCTCTTATTAGTGGTGATTCAAATGTATTAATGTATTAATACTTTGGTACAATGTGAATAAGTTATTGAGGATTGTCTTAGAGGAACATTAACAAATGCATGGAATATAAATGTTGTCCATACTGTATTTAGCATTATCACGTAAGATTTTAGGTCATTAGATTCAATCATGTGAAAAATGTGAATATAGAGTTTGTTATGAATATATTTTGAAAATCAAACCAGACTAAATAACTTGATCAGTGGATAATAAAGTTATTCATCTCATGCCTCTAAACTTATTAATTCTCCACTCATTTGGTCCACCCCACATGGTCCGAACTTATTAATTTCTTAATTGCAAGCGTTTTCAATAGTATCCCTAAACCTTGGAGTAATGAAGTTTTTGCGACTATGTGCATGTTGACTAGTTCAAGCCTCTATTGTGCATTTGTTACCAAAATTGATGTGCATATTTGAATCTCCTCATTACTTGTGTTGACGAAAAGGAAATTGTCCTTGGGATCATATATATCATCTGACCACTTAGAAAGTGGCAATAGTGTCTTATGTTTTATGTTTTGTAATTCATATAAATTTTTTGTTGTCCAAGGATACAGCTGTAATTCCTCATATCAATTGCTTCTTTCTCTTCGAACCCTCCACTTTTAAAGGTGAAAAAAAAGAGAATTTGCATCAATTTTTTAACCCTCGCCTTCATTTTTTTTTTCTTTTAACGAAATATGTTGACTTAAAAAATTCCTTTAATTCCTCTCCCTTCTCTCCTCCAAACATTATGTAATTTTTTTTTTTTTTTCTAATAAGGTTGAGGTTTTAGGTAACCCCAAAACCTATCTAAAAAAAAAGAGCATAATATGCAAGATAGTTTTATATGCATACATTGATTTGTTGGAAAAAATTTATTTGATCTTTAATCATATGGTTCACTTGCAAATAACTTGAAAAGCCTTCTATGATCTCATCATTTGCATCGCGCTACTCAACCTTTGTGTTAAAGCTCCATATCCATTATAAGTATTTCTGAAGAAGATCACAGATAGTAGAGATATTATTTCATGCAGAAAGCAGTCAGAAGAAGAAAGAAAGAAAGAAGAAGAAGAAGAAGAAGAAGAAGAAGAAGGAGATGAAGAAGAATGAACTGAGAAGAAATTGTATCTTCATGTCAAGGAGTTACACGTCCTCTGTCTATATATAGACTTAAGAGAACACGCTTATAATACACTGCTTAGCTGGCTAACTTCCTAACTAATACATGCTAACTGCTGTTCTTCTGATATTCTAACTGATCTTCTTCAGTTGGTAACTGCCTAACTTCCCCCCTCAAACTCATAGGAGAAGGATGAACCGTGAGTTTGGTGCGATTGAGAAGAAACATAGAGGAGGAGAGTGGTTTTGTGAATATGTCAGCTACTTGAGCATGTGAAGGTATATGACAGATCTTAAGGGATTTGTTTTGAACCCTCTGACACAAGAAATGGTAATCAATTTCAATGTGCTTTGTTCTGGCATGAAATATAGGATTTGCTGCTAAGTAAGTGGCACTGAGATTATCACAATAGATGAGAGGAATATGAAGCATGTCAACATGGAGTTCTCTGAGAAGAGACTGCAACCACTGAAGTTCAGCTGCAGTATTTGCTAGAGCACGATATTCAGCCTCTGTACTGGACCTAGAAACAACTTTTTGCTTACTTGCAAGCTAGGAGATTAAGTTGTGACCAAGGAAGACAGCCTGGCCACTAGTACTGCGCCTGTCATCTGGACAACCTGCCCAATCTAAATTTGAAAAGGCAGTAAGTGAAAATGAAGCAGGTTTGGCTAAAGAAATGCCAAAGTTCAGAGTGCCTTTGAGGTACCGAAGGACCCTTTTTGCAGCCTGCCAATGCACATCAGTGGGCTTATGAAAGAATTGACAGAGTTTATTTACAGAGTAAGCAATGTCAGTTCTGGTGATTGTGCAATATTGTAAAGCTCCTACAATACTTCTGTAAAGAGAGCCATCTGAAAGTGGACTACCATCATTTAGTGAAAGAATTTTGGAGCTAAGCATTGGAGTGGTCACTGGTTTTGAAGATTGTAGCCCTGCTTTATGCAGTAGATCAGTAACATACTTGGCTTGTGACATATGCAACCCATGAGAATGCCATGTAACTTGGATGCCTAAGAAGTAATTAAGACTACCGAGATCTTTAAGTGAGAATTGACAGTGTAATGCATTAGTAAGATCTTGAAGCAGCTGCCCAGAAGAGCTAGTGAGAATAATATCATCAACATACACAAGAAGATAAATCAACTAGTTCTCCTTTGAAAGAATGAAGAGAGAGTTATATGATTTGGAGCATAGAAAACCCCATGAGAGTAAAGTGTTTTTGAGTTTTGTAAACCATGCTCTTGGAGCTTGTTTTTGTCCATAAAGAGCTTTGTTGAGTTTGCAAACATAATGAGGACAGCTTGAGTTTTCAAATCCCTGAGGTTGCTTCATAAACACATCTTCCTCCAAGTCTCCATTCAAAAAAGCATTGTTGACATCCAGTTGTTTAATTGGCCAATGATGAGCAAGTGCCACTGTGAGAATTGTTCTGATGGTTGCTGGTTTAACCACTGGACTGAATGTATCAAAATAGTCCAAGCCATATGTCTGAGTGAAACCTTGTGCGACTAATCTGGCCTTATAGCGGTCTATCTCCCCACTGGGTTTATATTTTATCTTGAAGATCCATCTGCATCCCACTACATTGGTTTTCGTTGGACAAGGAACAAGAGTCTAGGTATTGTTTGCAATTAAGGCATTGTATTTAGTTTCCATTGCTTTCACCCACTGGTCAGATTGACTTGCTTGCTTGTAGGTGGAAGGCTCAGTGGTAAGAAAATCAGTTGTGGCAACATATACCTTTGGCTTATATATACCATTTTGACTTCGAGTAACCACTCTTCTTGGTGGAGAAACTGATCCTTGAGGAATAGCAGCAATAGTATCTGAGTGTGATATTTCAGGAAAGTTGACAGATGGAGAATGAGGCACTGCAAATGTTGTATCATTGATTATTTGACCACTACTAGTAGGAGATATGGCTATGACAAGAACATGTGAGAAGGGTGTATGTACTGGTATGGAGAAAGATGGTTGAGTATGTTGACGTAATGAAGGGAGATTTAGAAATGGAAATTCAGTCTCAGAGAACACCACATGCCTTGAAATGTAAATCCTGCTGCTTTTCATATCCAGACATAGATATCCTTTATGTAGAGTACTAAAACCCAAAAGACAGCAAGTAGTGGATCTTGATTCTAACTTGTGGGATCTATATGGACGTAGGTAAGGAAAACATAGACAGCCAAACACTCTTAGATTGGAATAATCAGGTTTTTGACAAAACAACAGTGTATAAGGGACTTGAAAATGTATTGCTGAATTTGGCAACCTGTTGATAAGAAAGACTGCTGTTTGAACAGCATATGTCCAGTATTTAGAGGGTATACCAGAAGTGTGCAGAAGAGCTAGGGCCATCTCTATAATGTGGTGATTTTTTCTTTCAACTCTACCATTCTGTTGTGGTGTATAGGGACAAGAGAATTTATGTGTTATCCCTTGCTGTTGTAACTAAGAGGTCATGACTGTGAATTTTGTGCCATTATCAGACTGTAATCTTTTTATCTTTCTTTTGAATTGCCTTTCTACCATAGATTGAAACTGCTTGAATGTTGTAAATGCATCACTCTTTGCCTTGAGTAAATAAATCCTCATATATCTACTGTAATCATCAATTAGTAACAAATAGTAACAATAACCATTAACAGATTTGCAAGAAGGTGAACCCCACAAGTCAGCATGAATCAATTCAAGTGGTTTTATTGCTCTAGAGTATGATTTTACAAATGGTAACTGATGACTCTTGGTTGTTTGACAACAACTACAAATTGGTCTATCTTTGACTCTAAAGGAAGGTAAAGAACAAAGAGACATCACTTTATTTATGGCTTCAATTGAACAATGACCTAACCTATTATGCCAAGTCTGCAAACTAGATAAAGGAGTAGAGGTATTTGCAGAAAAAACTTGAAAACTGGACATGGATGAATGAACTTTTACAGACTTGGACTGAGGACATTGTAACGTCCTCAGAAGATACAGCATCTGGTATTGACTTGTAGATTTGGCTTGACGCAAGAGTATACATTCCTCTTTCAAGTTTTCCCTCAAGTAGAGGCTCTTTGGTTTTCTGATCCTTGATCACATAGAAAAATGGATGAACTTCAAGGTAAACATTGTTATCAAGACATAACTTGTGAATACTAATCAAATTAGAATTGATAGTTGGAACATGTAAGGTGTGTTTAAGCATTAAGGGATGTGTATGAGTGTGAATTGATGTCATGCCAACATAGTGTATATTCAACTTCTTACCATTTGCAACTGTTAATCTGTTATTTCCAAGAAAGGGATTATGAAACTGAAGATTGTCCAGATTTCCTGTAACATGATGTGTAGCCCCAATATCCAAAAACCATGGGGTAGAATCTTGACCATTTTTAGTGCCATTAGTAGTAGTAAATGCTTGAGGATCTTGGGCCAGTTTAGGGATGTTCTTTGACTGATAATTCCCATCAAATCTGTACCAGCAATCCGTGGCAATATGTCCTGGTTTTTGATAGATCTGACAGTGAGGTTTTTGACCCCTGCCTCTGCCATTACCACTACGACCTCTATTGCCATATCTTCCTCCTCGAAAGTTAGATCTTCCTCTATATCCCCCACTGCCTTGAGTAGTTGAGAAAAAAATTTATTTGCCTTTTTGAGGCTGATTGTTCATTGCAGCAATATTGGCTTGTATAACCATTTGATCTTCAAAAGACTTCTGCCTTTCTAACCTCCTTTCAAATGTCATAGGTGACTTTGCAATACTTCAAAAGATATCTTTTCTAGACTCACTGAGGCCACTAATGCATTATACTCAGGTCCTAATCCTGCAAGAATCTGATCTTCATTGTTGATTCTTTCTCCAACTGCCCTGAGATTATCACATATTTCTTTCACTTTAATCATGTACTCCCACATGCTTTGATTGCCTTTTCTCATTGTCTGTAATTGTAGCTTTAACTCCATTACTCTGGCTCTTGAACAACACGCAAAACTTTCAGATAAAGAACTCCAAATTTCAGTTGTTGAATCGCAGCTCATGATCTGTGTCATCAATGGTTCAGTGAGAGATGCATAGATCTAACTCATTACCAGTCGATTCTGCCTCTGCCATATACTGTGTATGCTGGATTCAAAGAAATTTCTCCATCATTTGCAACAAAAAATTTATCAAGACACTTCCTTGTTCCATCAAGAAGAGCTTCTAACCCATTTGCAATCACTATGTTGAGAATCTAGTTTCTCCAGATTAAAAAATTGTTCTGATCAAATTTGACAGTCAGTGTTTGCCCAAATGTTGGAATATTTGTGATTTCCCTCAATGGTGGTGTGTATTCTTGATCTTCCATGGCTCTGGTACCATGTAGAATAGCATGCAGAAAGCAGTCAGAAGAAGAAAGAAAGAAAGAAGAAGAAGAAGAAGAAGAAGAATGAACTGAGAAGAAATTGTATCTTCATGTCAAGGAGTTACACGTCCTTCGTCTATATATAGACTTGAGAGAACAAGCTTATAATACACTGCTTAGCTGGCTAACTTCCTAACTAATACATGCTAACTGCCACTTAGTTACTAACTGCTGTTCTTCTGATATTCTAACTGATCTTCTTCAGTTGGTAACTGCCTAACAAGTAGCAAGCTAGACAGATAGTATTCCCTCCATTTACACTGTAACATTACATGGCAGTTTTTATATCATCTATGCTAGATTTCTATTATGAGCAACTTGATAGAAGAGAAGTCTATATAAAAGTACTCTTCTGCCAAAAAGTAGAAAGGAAGAAACTACTGAAAGACTAAAAGTGAAGTAGGAAGCCAATGTAAAACAAAATATGCAAACATGATGCTAAATCAAACAAAGAAGTCTAGAGATCATAAACAAGCTTTAGGTGCAGAACATTCACGTCAGTAGAAGAAAATGCCAAGCAATAAAGTCCACCATTCTAGTTACCAATTTTGCTTCATTTGAAGTCAGCTTTATATACCCTAGCCATATATAATACCTTTTAAAAAAACCCAAGGCAATATATGCTTCAAATACCAACATATTTTCCCATATTCTTTAGATCAGCCTTTGCCTATTCATATATATATATGTGTGCGTGTGTGTGTGTGTTAGTGTTAATAGTGGAATGCAATAAACAACAAAGGATTTAAGTAGTAAAAATCTAAGAATTTGAGTTTCTTTGAAATCTTCAAAAACATAAAAGATTAATAAAGTCTGTTAAAATACCAAAATAAATTACGTCTCGATTCATAAGGAGATCTTTTTCCGAAAGCCCATCTGCCACTTCATTTCTTTCTCTGAGGATATGCTGGATCCTAACATGCGTGATCTGCTCCATGCTTAACCTGCAAAGGGGAATGAGAATACTTCAAGAGTGAGATTCATCAACATTGTTTTCCAACGCTTGGATGGCAAGCAAGCAACCAGATTCAACTATAAGATTTTTTTATATTATAAGTTTTTGCTAAATTGATTCCGTGGAAGATGCTCCACAATTCTCCTTTAGACTGTAGTAAAACCAAACTTTCCCGCAAAGCCACTTATCTAGTTATCTAGTTTCCTTTGTCATCTCTGAGTTCTCTCCTCCGATACCTATAAAATCCTGGATTGGAAACAGCTGCTGCATCACAATTAACCTTGCACCATCCGTGGGGTGGGGGTCCAATTAACATAAATAATGGACCTCGTTAACGATAAAATTCTACTGCTCGGCTAATAGCGAAAGAGAAGAAGCACTGGGCACCAATGGTTACCTTGCAAAATCTATGGTTATTTATATCATTCCATATGGTCCACACCGTATAGGCAAAAATTGTGGCCCAAGGGACCCTAAGGTGACTTTTATCAGTATTGCCAAGAGAATTTTTGATCCATTTCTGTGTTAATTGATCCAACTATATTTTTCCTCGTTTTATGTGTTAATTTGGATTTTTCTCTGGTCCCAAGGTATTGCACAACTAATTTATGTGATTATTTCTTCCTATAGTGTCTGGAATTATATCCGCTGCAGTAAGTTGCATACTTCAATATGCAAACGTGGCGGCATGGCCTATAATTGTTTTACTTTTGCAAGAGAAAATAAGATAAGATAGAAAATTTGTCATCTTATATACTGAAGGTAGCAACTATAAATATTTATTTTACTCACAGTATTAAATAAATTTATCATAGTTTGAATGAGGAATATAATTATATCAATATGTACCAATTTTTTAAAAAATAAATAATGTATCCTAAACAAATAATCATCCGACAGCCATTTCCTACGCATCATATAATTTAGAGTTGGACATTGCTCATGTAATTTATCACTGATGTGAGTAGTCATGACTTATGCATTGTTAATAGGCTCATAAGTGACCAATTATTTCACTGAATTTTATAAAATTTCAACTTTTTCTTTGTCAAAACAAAATTTAAAATTCAACATTTGCATGGAAATATAATTGAGATATGGGAGAAAATCAATTGTATATATAATAGGTATGTAATACTATACTATTAGACTTATTTGGATGGTTTAATTATTGTGATTCATATATATCAATATTATAATAAATATATTTCATGTTTTTTGAGTTGAAACACACAAAATAATAGAGATAACAATAAAGTGAATCATAGGATGATATGTAAGAGTAATTAAATTAAGAAAAAAAAATGAAAGGAGTGAGTTTACCGAGACTATATGAATGGAACAAATAAGATATCGAACACAAAATAAAACAAATTTTCCAAAAGTAAAGCTTGATGCCACCATGCCTATAATTTCTTCTACATGAACCAATTATCATGATGTGGGGACATGACAATAGATCTGATAATCCATTGATCAAATTTGGGTCTTCTTTTAAACATTGTTCATAAATTCCCAAAGCAATTATTAGCCTCTCATTATCTTTGCTTTCTACAAATTACTCATCAATCATTGTTATGTTGATGAATTGTTACGAAAAACAATGAAATAGTGAGAGTGATGGACTAATTCTTTTGTTTGTGAAAGCTATTCTAGGAAAAGGGTTTATATAAATGGTAACACAAGTGGCAATAAAAATAATAATACTTAAATTTTGGTGTGTAATACTGTTGTAAGAAAAAAAAATAGGAAAATTAATTATGTTATTATATAGCTAATTATTTCATTACTGAATTGATTGTGTTCTTGTACTTTTCTTGTTAACCAAGCTGTTTGGTGAGACTGATATTATCTTTACATACTCTAAACAGTATAGATCTTTCCCTGTCTTATGAATCCGTGTATGTGTTTTTCTCTTTTCCTTTTCTTTTCTAAAATCAGATCCTTTGCATTTGAGAATTTAACGATCATTTTAATCATATTCTTTCCCTAGCATAGTCAGTTAGGTGATAGATTGATTATTTAACTGGCCTTCTTATATCCTTGCTGGTAAATATATCTCTTGAGAATTTCTATCCTTTTAGTACTCCCAGATTATTGTATCATTTTTTTTTTTTGTAATGAGTGTTTATTATTTTATTTTCCGAAATCAAATCCATTGCATTTGAGAGCAATTAATGGGCATATTAATTGTATTCTTTTCCATGTCTAGCCATACAGTGAACAACTGGATGAGATATCCAGCTAGGTTCTTATCATATGCTTGTCAGTATAACCATTTGGTGAGAGTGCTTCTATGTTTTTATAATCCCAAATAACTATATTAGATCCTATATTGTAAGTGTGAATTTTTTCCCTATTTTTTGGAATCCTATACTCTGGATTTAAGAGAGAGAGACGAGAGCACATTGACTATGTTCTTATCATAGCTAATCATTTAGGGCATAGTTGAACTTTATCGAGCTATATTCTTATGCTATTTTTTTTTGTCAGTCTCACTTTGTTCATTTTTATATTCCCAAATAACCTTGATTATATACTAACTTGAGCGATGTTGTTCGTATCATTACTTCCTAACACATTGCTCTCATTTTTTTCCCCGGGTTCGTAATGTTAGACCAAATCCTTTGCACTTTTGCAGGAAATGACCATATTAGCAATGTTAATATCTTAGCCTAGCTATTTATGGCAATTTTGTATTTGTTACACTTTTATCCAATGGTTGATGAAGAAAATCTGTTAATTTACAATGTCATTTCCTTTGTTTATTGACCTCCTATTTGTTTTAATCTTAATCTACAGGAGATTAAATTTAGACCGTTGTTCAATGATTTCAACGTCATTCTCGATATAACAAGAAGAATGGAATCATGCTCTGAGATTTGAACCTATGACAAAAGATAATCATGCTCTAAGATTTGAACCTACAACAACAGATTTTGGGGACCGGCATTTTACCAAACTGAACTAAGAGCGCTTTATTTTAAAAAATAATTTTATGTGACCCCAAAAACAAATAAAGCGGAATGAAGAGTTATGATGGATGATTACATGCTTTGCACATGCATAAATGTGTACAAGAAAGGTTTCAATAATATTTTCTCAATTCTGCTCAATGGCTAAACACACAAAATGAAAATATGTTAACCATTTTATTGCACAAATTTTTTTTTTCAAACAAAAATAAATAGAATTAAACAAAATTGATTATTTAAATTAAATACTAAAAAATTAAGAAATTAAATATCTTCTATTTGTTTGTACTATTTTGAAAGCATCCCTTATTTCTGCAAGATAAAATTGACAATTACAAAAATAAAAAATAAAGATAAATGAACAGTGAAAAGAGGATAGACTTTAACAAGTAGTTCAATGCAAATGAAATTTGAATAGAGATATAGGGTAAAATTTCTTATAAAAATATAAGTTATGTTTATATTTTAAAAATTCATCTTATCTTGAATTCAACAATAATTTACGGGACACAAATAATTTTACATATTATTTTAGTTAAAAATAAATGATAAAGGCATTAACGGTACAATTTAATTAAATTTTATTATCTAAATTATTTTTTAAATAATTTAATATTTACGTCAACATTTATTTTAGAAAATTTATATGCATTATGAAGTATAAATAAGTAAATTAGTAAATAATTTTATTAGGGGAGGTAAATGAAAATAAGGTGAGTTATTTATAAAATTTTTGTAATTTAAGCTTACTTGTCATATTTTTTTAAAAAATATATATACATAAAAAGAATATTTTTTAACAGTGTTAGTTAACTAAGTTTAAGGTGTATATTTTGAAAATAGAGGTGAGGTAGGAAAGTGAAAAACAAACTAATTACAAGAAAAATTGGTGTAATTTACTCTATTGTTCTGTTTGTTAAAAAAAAAAAAATTAAAATCCTTTCATAATCTTTCTATTTATAGCAAACATCTTTGTGATCAAGTAATTCTAGTAAGCATCTTTCAATCTTCTTTAATATACCGTATTTTTTTCTCATGTCATATATTTTGATAAATATGATTGATTAGAATTCCCATTTTCTTTTTTTTTTTTTTTTGGGAGAAGGATTAGAATTCCCATTTTCAACTTTCAAATAAAGAATTTATATGACCAAAACTCCTTCAATGAGAAAATATATAACAGAATCAGATAAAAAAATAGTACAATAAAAGGAACATTAATCACTTTTATTTATATCTTAATATATAGCTGAACTACGGAAGAAAAGAAAATTGAACAACGAAATAAAAAAAATTAGTTAAATTAAATAGGTTGGACAATGAAGTGGGAGCGGAAAAAAAAAAGATCGAGCTCTCTGAATTCAAGTTGAATAATATATATAAATATATATTGATTAGGACATCAATTATAAAATTGCAATGTACTTCAAAGCAGCAGAAGAAGTGAAAATAATGATTATGTAGAAAAGACTCCCTCAATAATTCTTGCTCTTGTTGATGAGAATAATAGTTAAAGTACTAGCTTCGTATGAAGACTACTCGGATATTCCACTAGATTCTTTAGTTGCCTCTGAAAGTGCAGGCAAATGTGTCATAGTGAGGGTGAATAGGACACTTAAAAATTTTTGCAAAATAAAATGTTAATTTCCAGAATCAATCACAGTATATTAAACTTGGCTTAAAATAGTTTAAGCTTAATTATGAAAACTTTACAGTTTTAAATCGTATTAAATTAGAGTGAAACTTAAGCGCAAATAATATATTGATAGCAAGTAAATGCTGAAAATAAAGAGTATAAGGAAAAGAAATAACTTAGTGATTTATAGGGGTTTGGTCATAACAAAACCTACGTCCACTCCTCTCAAAATCCTTTGAGAGTTATCTTCACTATCTCCACTGGTTTACAGGATTCTAGCTACCTTTTACAACTACACAATAGTTCTCTATAAGCTTGGTTTTCCATGATACACCAAGAATCTTTACAACTTCGACTATGTCCTGTACAGACTATGTGTACCCTCAACAGGGTTACAACAGAGAGTGTTTCGGCAAACTGCCTTTACAAAAAAGAATTTTGGAGTAGAAATAATCAAGCTCAAACACATGCTGCTTGTTACAGCTGATATCCCAGTATGTCCAATACACCAAAATGATATCCCAGATGAAAGAATTGTTGTTTGAAGATGAAGAAGAAAAAATTAAAACCTTGCGAGCTCTGAAGAGTATTTTCAAATGAGGCTTTCTTGTATTCTCTTATTTCTTCATCACTTCAAATATGTGGCTTCCTCTTCTTTATATAAACTTGTGAAGAATAGCTGTTGGACAGAAAAAATAACTATTGGAGAACAGAAAATTCTAACCAGATTTTTGGTGGCTCAATATTGTCTTGAAAGATTTGAAAGTTGTAATCTGATTTAAGAAAAGTCTCTAGATTTTCTGTTGCAAGCAAGAATGACTTTTGCAATGTTTTCTGCTACATGTAGCTCCTTGACAACTTTTTGTGACCCAAGATTGTCTTAGAAGTTGAAATCTAATTTAAGAAAAATCGGCATATTTATTGCTGCAAGTAAGAGTAGTTTTTGCTGTATTTTCTGCTATATGCAGCTCCTTGACAACTTTTTGGTAGCCCAAAGTTATCTTGGAAATTACAATCTGCTTTAAGAAAGGTTTGCAAATTTTCTACTGTATACAAAATTGATTTTTACCCAATATATAAGATAAAAATATCTCCACAAATCTTAAAATATTTTTTCATCAAAATCGATTAAAAGGATTGATAAAAATTCTCTTGAACTAATAGCCTCCATTACCTCCCCTCATTGGAATGAATCTCTTTCGTTGAAGAACCAAACTAAGAAATTGAATTTATAAGAGATTAGAATAGACTGAAAAACACCCCCACCAGATAGAAGTTGAATCAACAAACATC
Organism: Bauhinia variegata; assembly: GCA_022379115.2. Taxonomy (NCBI): domain Eukaryota; kingdom Viridiplantae; phylum Streptophyta; class Magnoliopsida; order Fabales; family Fabaceae; genus Bauhinia; species Bauhinia variegata. The sequence continues at coordinate 8,746,336 of CM039426.1, forward strand.
AATCATATCATAACACTCAACCAAATTTGCAGAAGTAAAGGAGACATAGAAGATGGAAAGCTAAAATAACTCAACCCAACATAACATTGTAATTAAAATGTTAATTGCTAATAAACTAACGGTTAGGAAAGTAAAAATATATGTACATATATATGAAACCCACATGTCAATTGAGATATTTTGGTTGTGTTTTCTTATTCTCATTATTTGCCCCTTTAGGTTGGTTTAAATATATATATATATATATATATATATATATATATATATATATATATATATATATATATATATATATATATATATATATATGTGTGTGTGTGTGTGTGTGTGTGTGTGTGTGTGGTACAAACTTTTGTCAATTAGTAAGATAAAATTTCTAATTGATTAATTAATTAAATTAAAATGAATGAACAATTGATTAATTAAAATAAATTACTAATTCGTTATAAAAAAAAATTACTAATTGAAATAAGAACTACACAGATTTAGAGATTTTTTTTTATAGAGTATATATATATGTGTGTGTGTATTTTTCTTCTCCCCTAATTTTGTTTTGACCAATCACTCTTGCTATCTCTGTGTCCGCTATAATAAGCTGAGAACCCATATCATAACGCCTATGAAGTGCTATAAGAGGTTAACTTGTTATAGCACTTTTTACTAAGTGCTATAATAGATTGCCCTTTTATAGCATTTTCTGTGACTAATGATATGATAAGATGAGTTGTTATAGCGCTTTCTTAAAGGAACTGCTATAATAGGTTTAGCTACTATAACAATTGTCGTTTGGAAGTGCTATAATAGGATTTTTTATTTTTTAAACTTTTAGAAGTGATATATTAGGTGGCTGTTTTTTTTTTTTTTTAAATTGTTTTAGCATTTTTCATTCAAACCCTGCATATATTTTCAGTCAATATTTTCAACTTCACATAGGCAAAGTTGTTCTCCTAGAGCAAGTATAACCCAACATTTCAATAGGTAACTTCCGTTCTAAAATATTCATTACAATCCAATTAAGTACACACACAAATCAGTACAGCATACCACAACAATTACATTGTAGTTAAATTAATATCCAAGTTCAATGCGTTGACAAGCTAGGAATGAGTTGATCTTTAGGCATGTAAATCCTGTTTTTGATAGTATTTGGATTAAAATGATTAATGCGCTCAAAATCAGATGGAAACACTTGTTGATAGATGGAAATAGATACTAAAGCAATAGGGCCGAAATTTAACCTTTTCGAGTCTTAAGGGTATATACCCCTTATTCTATTGTAAATTTTTGGATGATTAATATAATTTTTAACTTTCTAAAAAAGAAAAAATATCCAAGTCCAAATGAAAAATTTGTTAGAGAATAAAAAGAAAGAACTAACTTATACAATTATCAAACACGCGACCACTCTTCGACTAGATCTATTTGTGCTCGAAAGTAAGTATTGCATCTGAGCTCTTCAAAACATAGCCCAAAAATAAATATCACAAGAAAATCAAATTCGTATTGAACTACGTACATTTAATGGTGAATTTAATTAACTAATCATGGCAATATAAACTAGAATTCACCTTACATAACTGTACTGGGACTGTAGATTCATTATGTGCAATAACTTGTCTGATGAATCCCATCACATAATATGCATAATCTACATTGTTTGTTGGCAAGGGCACTACAAAACCAATTTAAAGTTATGTTAATTTATCAATAAAGTTTGGCTCATTGAGTTAAGTAGTTGAGCAATTTCTACAATGTTAGGAGTTTGAACCCACAAGAAGGGTTTGAACTAATAGGGAAACACATGTTGAAAGGGGAAGTAACCATAATTGCTCTCTATCCCCAAATGGATAAGCTCACTTCCAATGTGAAGTGAGGATACTAGTAGCTATAACCAAAAATAAAAGTTATATTAATTTATTTGATAATATAATTTATTGAAAACAATTGCATATTAAATTTTAGGTCATACATGTATCCATTTGTTCATTCTTCAAGTCCATATTTTTATTTTCTTTGTGTATATGGTTGGTTAAGGAGATGGGATCCTGGTTTTGTTATAACCTTCCTTACATATTAGAATCAACAATTCTTACAAAGGAAAAAACCACCCCTAGCTATAGAGGAATACAAGAAAGTTTTAGGACCTCCACCCACCCATAGAAAAAATTATTCTTTGAAGTTGTAACTTACACGTAAATTATGATATATCAAATCAAATCTCTACTAAAACCCAAAACCTGAGTTTAAATAAAGCAAATAAAAGTCTTAACCTGTTCGGTGCATATAAAGGCAGCAAATCCCACGGTACATATTTATGATGTATCAAACTTAAACTGGTTTTTTTTTTTTTTTTTAACCTATTTTGACTTCAAGTATACCAAACACGTAGCACGGTTGGCTTGTTTCAGTTGTCAAACATATTAAACTTAAGTGTTGTCAAGAGGAAATTTTAAATTTTTTTCCCAAAAAAAAAAAGAAAGGCATTGTGCCTTTTTTCGAACACCCAAGTCAAGGAACTCATATTCATAGATACTAGAAGGAAGTTTTCCTTGGACTTCCAAAATTTATGGGACTCCAAAGAACAACTAAATTTCTCAGTTTAAATCTGAAGACTTGCTTTGACTTTCTAGATTTAAGGGAACCAAAACTGAGTTTCTCTCTTTTGCTGTTTGTTTCCCAAGAATTTGTTTATCTCACACTAGTTTCCTTTCTTACGACCAATTTATTTCAGCCACAACTAACACTAACTCACGGAACCAAAGCAACAAACAAACCATAACAAAACCATAAGGATAATGAAGGAAGGAGATGGTACAACAGAGCGCAGCAACCATATCACGCGCAAAACTCAAATTAACCGAAAAAAAAAAAGGCTCAACACAGTAAAGAAATCAGAAGACACGACAGAGAGCAAAAGAGATCTTACTAAAGACAAGATTGATGCAAACGACGGTGAACACTTCAGTAAAGTGTTGAAATGATGGGTTCAAGAATGAGATGGACCAGCTTCTGAAGAGAGTTTGATATAAATTAGACATTCTAGGATTTCTTGATAATTATGCTTAAGTTTTTAAACTAAGATTTATATTAGGACTTATCTGTTTTGATAATTATAAATTAGAGTTTATTTTTCATTTTAGATAATTATTTATTTTTTATTATTATTTAAATCAAATTCATTTTATATTCAATTAAATTATATTGCCTGTAAATAGGCATCTTTGTATCCAATTTAGTTGAATTTTATGCAATTGAATATTACTTATTATTTTTATTTGGATAGTAGTACCTTGCCCTTGTCCTATAGGAGTACCCTATCTAAAGGAATACCTTATGGTTTTTATTTGCTTCATTTTACATCAACTTGGTACTCAGGTTCGATCACCTATTCTGTTGTCATTTATTGTGATTCAATTTTCCTCCCCTCATACCTTCATTATTCAATCCTTCGTCACCATGTTGTTTTGAAACTTGATACACATCTTTTCTATTTTTCTTTTATCACCCCTTACAAAAAAACCTTTGCATTGCCTCCCACCCATAGACAAGCTCTCACGAAAATGCTTTTATAGCAATTGATGGAAGGCTTAAAAAATTCGGCTTGAAAACTAACAAAAGGCAAAGTCAAAGCCAGAGGCGACCAAAGGTGACTTTGATGCAAAACCACCAATTCCCGCAATTCTCCGGAGAAGAGTTCTTTCAATCCAGAGGGAATAATATAAATTACGCATTCTCAGGGTTTCTTGAGGATTAAGTTTAAGTTTTAAAATTACGGTTTATCTTAAACTAAGATTATTTGTTTAGATAATTATAAGTTAGGGTTTATGTTTCAGATAATTATGTATTTTTTTGTTACTATCCATATTATGTTTATCTTTTAATTATGCTGCCTATAAATAGGCATATTTTGTATTTAGTTTAATCAGAGTTTGTACAATTGAATATTATATATATTTTTTATTCAGAAAGGATGTGAACAAAGTCAAGGGAGTATGTTGTCCTAAAGCACTCATTTAGTTTTAGGAGAATACCTTGCTTAAGGGAGTTCTTTAAGATTTTTTGTCGTCTAATTTTACATTAATTTGGTATCAGAGCAAGGTTTGATCACCCATTCAGCTGTCATTTACCGTGGTTCAATTTTCAGTTTTTCCTTCCCTTCACCACATTCTCTACCCATAGAAAACCTCTCAAGAAGATCAGTCTACAAGAACCAATGGAAGGCCTAAAATATTCAAGCTTGAAAATTGACAACATGGCAAAGGTAACTCTAATGTGAAACCACCAATTCCTTCTGAATCATCACCACTTTTCAACTCTCTGAAGAAGAGTTCTTTCAAGAGGGACTGATGTAAATTAGATATTTTAAGGTTTCTTGATAATTATGTTTAAGTTTTTAAATTAGGATATATCTTTGGACTTATTCTATTTGGAAAAATTATCTTTCATTTTAGATAATTATATGTGTTTTTTATTATTATCTAGATTAGGTTTACTTTTTATTGAATTAAGTTATGTTACCTATAAATAAGTATCTTTTGTATTCTTATGTAATTGAATATTATTTTTTATTTTTTATTTAAAAAGTATTTGAGCAAAGTGAAAATAGTACCTTACTTTAAAGCGAGTATCCTGCCTAAGAGTACTTAACATTTTCATTCTCTTTCTTTTACATCAGAGTGTTGGTGCTTCCGAGCTAACACTAAAATGAACTGCGGTTGAATGTTTAAGTGTTGAGTTTGATGGTGAGTTTTATTTTTCAGTTCAAGACTTATCATAACACTTCATTTAAAGAAAAGATATATAAAGGAAAAACACCGTTTTATAGCATTTCCCTTAAGGAGGTGCTATAGATCACTCAATATTTTTTTATAGCTCTTGTAAAAATAAGTGCTATAAAAAGTGTTAATTTTATAACACCTATTATAGTACTTCTTTAAGAATCGCTATTATATACGCTCTATATTAGGGTATTTCGGGTGTAGATAATGCGTTGGAAGTTGGGCTACCAGCACTAGTTTTTATGGTTTTCATCTCACAAGCGAGTAGCTAAATTTGCAATAGTTAGTGTTCTATTTTCTTGTTGATTGAGACTACCCAATTTGTTTAATAGTTATCCGCTATCACGTGCCCTTTGGTAAGTTATCATGCAATTCTATGAAAAGTATAAATTCCATGTAATATGGAAGAATTGCTGACTGTTAATCTATTTTAATAATACTCTCTTATTTTTTTTTTTGTTATTTTAGATAAATTATATTTTCAAAACTATTATTTTTTAAAATTTTAAAACTATATTAAACTTATTTTTCTTCTATATTTTTATATAATTAATGACAATTAATTTATTTTCTTTCTTAATTACATTATAAATAAAAAAATTAAATAAAGGTATACAGTTAATATAGTATACTAATTAATTATTTCTTAACTTGTGTACAATAATCTTAAAATGTGAAAAATTTGAAACGGAGGAAGTAATAAAATTATGAAAGATTAAAAGTACTCTTGTGTGTGTAAATATGATAAGAGAATTCATTTTATTTAATTTTGTAGCCCCTCTTATTTGAAAGAAAAAAAAAAAAAACATGTGGCATCTTTTATTTATTTTTGTAAATCTTTTTATTTGTCGCAAAATAATCCTTCTTAAATTAATGATCACAAAATAATCTCTTTTAATTTTAACGGGCTGAAAATAAATTCTTTTTGTTAGAACACTATTAAAATTTATTTAACATGACATTTTTTATTTACACATGTACAATTGCAAAGTGTGTTTTGATGACTTCGTTGCTGACTAGGCTATTTGGTAGGCCACTCACTCTCTTCATTTGCAGAAGCAGTCACTACAGAAACTGACCATCATTTCTTACCAGTAGAATACTTAATTGAAGCTGTTCATCACCATCCAGGTGGCCCTACAAGCATAAATAAACAAGCATCCGCGGCAAAGCTTTGATAAAGAAATTGCCAACTAACTTTCCTACCCTGTTTGGTTTGCTTAGCTCGATGATGACATAATTCCAAGTTCAAGGGTACATAAACAGATTCTTTAGATCATAGTTACCAGGGACATGATACGCTATTGTTCGTGGTACGAGTTCAAGAACATGGTACGTTACTTAGTTATATATGTGATATAGAGGAATAGTTTTATTGGTACGTTATTTTAGGATGTGATACGTTTGAAGTTTTGATTTAGTTCATTATTTGGTGTATCACTTATTTTTTCAACAAGTTTAATAGAAATTAATTCCTTAAACAAAATGCTGCATAAAAGTTCAATAAAAATTCATATTTTCTCCCCTTTTTTTTTTTTTTTTTTTTTCTTTTTCTGTTTCTAGTTTCTATTTGAAGCTTTGGTTGTGATGTCACTGGGATCAAATATGAAAGCATTACATCTCTATCAATGGAGTATGTTAAATCTTGCACTTTATCACTATCTCTATGATTTATATCTTCCACCAAAGCTTTACACTTTTATCACCTAAGTTTTGAACTTACTCTTGATTTCACCCTTTGGAATTCTCTGGTTCGGTCATTCTGTGTACCAGTTCACATACCACTGCGAAACAGAACGCAAATATGCCCCAAATTAGGACGAATGAACCAGTTCGCACGACAGAAGCAGTTTCAACAAACCAGGTAACTAGTTTACATCTCTTGAAGTTGATGGGTTTCAGCCATTTTTCCTCAAAAGCATCCTTTGTTATTCAGCAGACATATGGCATGGCTAGAAGTGGCGCTACTTTGCTTGAACGGGAAATTAAACTAGTAAAGTGGATTCACCATAAGAGGGGGTGGTGCAAATGAAATACGGATGGTAGTTCTCTTGGAAACCCGGCGAAGGCAGCAGGAGGGATTATTGGAAATGATATTGGCCGTTGGATGACTGGTTTTATGGGCTATATGGGTGTAACCACTGACATTCATGTGGAGTTGAAATCCCTTAGACAGGGACTCACTTTAGCTTGGGAGAAAGGGGTCAAACTTTTGGAAGTGAATGCTGATTCTATGGACATCATCTCTCTAGCGACAACTAATGCCGAGTTCCATAGATATGGTGCAAAGATTGAGGATATTGGTTCTCTCCTTGGTAGGGAATGGCAAGGGAAGCTAGAACATTCTTATGGAGAGTCCAATCAATGAGCGAACAAGCTTGCTAAACATGTGGCAGTTAACCAGATTCCTCTCATTGAGCTTCATAGACCTCCTAGCTGGCTCTATTTAGAGCTTGTCGCAGATAGTGGTGGTACAGTCTTTGAGAGGCTATAGTTTTTCCTTTTTTTCTTCTTATGTACGAAAATAAAAAAAGAAAAGAAAAGAAAGCAATTTCAAGGCTTCCCACATGTTTTATATTAAATTATTAACAAAATACTCACGTAAAAAAATAAGAAAATAGAAAAAAAAGAAGATAAAAGCGTACTAGCAAAACATATTATAAAATGAGACTTTTAAATGCAAAATCTATTGTGTATAAAAATGCCCGACGTGTTTTAAATTTCTGAAAAATAACATGAAGATATATGTTAGTTCTCATAAAAACAGAAAAAAGAGAGAGATGCAAAAATGGTTATTGACAAACAATGGTGCATATAGCAGTACTAGTTGATTATAGATATGCTTAGGTGCAAGACATTGCATCAATAGATCAAAAACCAAGCAATAAAATTCCACCATTCCAGTTTCCAGTTTTGCTTCACTTGAAGTCAGCTTTATATACCCTAGCCAACATATCTTTTAAATCAACATAAGGCAATATATGCTTCAAACACCAACAGATTTTCCCAACTTCGTTAGATCAACCTTTGTCCATACATTTTAGAATACTTGCTCTAGGAAAGAGTATTAGATCCATTTGGAGGTTTGTACTCTTCTGCTGCCTTGTAGTGATTACGGCTAAAGTATAATCCTTATAAAGTAATTTATTTTCTTCATTTTTGTGATATAGTGGGTGGATGAAGGTTTGCATAACAATGTAAATTCTCCAGCTAGCCATGCAGTGGTGTTTCTTGATAACAAGTGGAATGCTGAGGCATTAAACATTCTTTCTATATATGTGTTAATTGATCCAGCCACATTTCTTCCTTTTATGTGTTACTTTGGATTTTTCTTTGGTCCCAAGGTATTGCACAATTAATTTATGTGACTTTTTCTTCCTCTAGTGTGTGCAAAGTTGCGCTGCAGTAAGTTTTTTCTTTCAACATGCAAATGTGGCCTAAAATAGCTGTTTTTCTTCATTTTTTCTTTTCAGTATTGACCACCAATATCTATGGGGCATAAACCTATTATTACGTTCTTCAACCTACAACTGATCCAGTTTGAGTTGAATATAAAAGTTCTTCAGATCAAGTTTTAATGCAGCTGTATTCCTAAAGGGTCAAATCCGAGATCTCTGATTAAACTAGAATAATTCTGTGACAATTGATCAACGTACTTGTGGGTAGTTGTTTTTCTTCTACAAGAGAAAATAAAAGATAACAAGATAAATTTGTCATCTTATCTACTGAAGTCAGCAGCTATGGATTTGTATAATTTACCCACTATATTAAATAATTTTATTATGATCTAAACGAGGAATATAATTCTGTCAATGTATCCTGTACCTGCAGCGTTTTCCTACATATCATGTAATTTACAGTTGGACATCTTCATGTCATTTATGCTTATTCATCAGAGTCATCACACACAATTTGAGAAGTCATGACTTAACCATTTTTAATAGGTTACAAGTGACCAATAGTTTCATTAAATACCATATTACTTCAACGTTTTTCTTCATCAAATAACATTTTAAAATTCAACATTTGCACATAAATACGGGAGATAGGGAAGAAAATCAATTATATCTATTTATTCCACTCTGCATCCCACTCCCATTTGATCAGTTGGAAAATAGTCTCAGCACATCTCACATCATTCCTGAAAATTCTATGATTTCTTTCTTCTCAAATGTGATAAATTGTAGCAGCCATTACTGAGAAAAGAGATAATCTTCTGCGTTTTCTGTGCTTCTAGATGTAAAATAATTTTGTCATCCACCTACTCCCATTAATTTTACAGCTTCTTATTCCCATCCGGTCCATTGCCTTCTTCACAATAATGACAGAAAATTGGCATTCAAAGATAAGTATTGGATGGTTTCAGTTTCAGATTTACATAAGTCACATTTCATATCATCCACCGTATAGTGGAGTTGTTGCATTCCTTGTTTTGTGAGTAAGTGGCCCCTACATACCAACCAGCAGGTGAATGAGTATTCAGGTATATTGTATCTCCCCAAATGACGCAAGATATGATTTTTTTTTTTTTTTTTCATTATTCTGGATCCACTTGTAACCTGAAGCTACACTGCATTTCCCATCTTTGCTTACTTTCCAAGTATCACCATCAAAGTAATTCTTGAATTTATCTCTAATCTTCATGAGTTTTTTTCCATGCCAACTAGTATCTATTTTTATTTTGTACTCCCAGAGATTCTCCTTCTTGAGATAAATCTCATGGATCCCTAGCACACCTCTTTTCTTGTGGGCATTCACGTGGCTCACTAAATTAAAAAAAATTTCCTCCCTTGGATTGCATTCTACCACTTCCTCGTTCTTTCTTTCTTTTCCTCTAAAATTTCTTCCTTCCAATGGTGAGATGTGATTTTTAACCATTTTGGCTTCCCTGCAAACCGGCAACCCAAGCTAAAATTGCTTCCTTGCCTCTGCCCAAAAATCACTCCATCTGATAGACGTTTGCTCTGAGAAGGTCACCAAAAATGGCTTCCACAGGTAATTCGGTTTCTAAAAGCAGGCACTAGGAGAAAAGAAGGGGATTGGGAGAGCAGCGAGAAGATAAGCTAAGAACAACAAAAATCTGATTTATTTCATCTCTTCTCTTGCTCACAAAAATCTGATACAAATCTAATGGAATCTCTCTCTGTGAGTTGTCTACCTCTTAATCACGAGATCGGAGTTTTCTGCCTATGAAAATGATAACCTTTGTAGCGAATGTTTAGATGGAGACATTTTCTACTGTAATGGATTTCCATTTGAGTTTTTCACATGGATGTTCACTTTCCTTTCCTCTTTTTTATTTTTTAATTTTAATACAATTAATTTACTTCCTGATCTACTGTAAAGATTCTGCTTGAAAAAGGTAAATTAATTTAATATTCACCGTGTACATTTGTATTGGGAAGGGATATAATATTTTTCTTTGTGTTTCTTCAATCTCTGGTTCAGGTTACAAACAGTCTTTGATTGTGTTTAAGACCGTGAGAAGAGATTGGTAAATTGGTTTCCCTATCTTTTACCATATTGCAGTCTGATGTTGGGAAGTGTCACGTGCTTTTGTGCTACTGGGACTTTCGGTGTATTTAATATCCACTGTCCTTACGGTTCTATTAATGTCCTGTTCAAGCAATGCTTGTTCAATTCACGCCCGAATTTTTGGTGTTGGCTGTTTCATGGTAGTGGCATTGGTTTAGCTACATATGATGCTTAATTGTTTTAGCTATATCCATGCTGCCATTATTTGGTTTTGATTTGGGTCTTAAAATGAAGTTGGCAAGGCATCTTAGTTATTTGTGGGTTATATATATATATATATATATATATATGTATATAAAAATATATATGTATATATCAATTTAACTTAGAAGAGTAGTTGTTAATAACACACTTAACAATGTTGTACAGGGCAATGGAAACTTTCACTGAAAATATGCTTCAATGTTGTTTTACTGAATGCACAAGCTATTTTCGTTCCCGCTTATTAATTTTTGATTAAAGATATCATATCATGTAAGAATGTTTATTTCTGGTAATATAAAGGAAGTTAAATGTATTACGTTTCTACAGTCTTAGCACTGATAGGGAATAGCTTGTGCATATATCTGGGTAAATCGTAGTCTTTGTAAAAATTCTAGAGCATCCAAGGTACATATATCTGAGTAGTATTTGTATGGGACATGAGAAAAGTCTGCAAAAATCTATTTCTTTTTCTTGAGATGTAATTTGCCATTTGATTTAGGAGGTTAAGTAGAGAATAAAAAAGACGCAGAGGCAGATAAGGATCAGCTTAATATCACCTAGGAGGCTAGGACTTTTTGAGCTTAAGGTGATGGAAGTGACCCAAAATTCAAATAACCAAATACCTTATTTACAAAAGAAAACAATGGTGAAAAATGAATAGAGTTTCCAATCGCATCAATCTTTGTAGCAGCTGCTCATTTGAAGCCCATTAATTTCGTATCATGTTTTTCATTTGCAGGGTGCTTCTGGAAATAATCTATTTAATGACAAAGCTAGGTGATCATTGCATGGAATGCAGTTTGTGATACTGTTAAATAGAGGCAGTTGAGCTTGAGAATTGGTAAGATACTAAGCTATGTGACATGTACATGCTGGAAGGACTCAGCTTTACCAGACAACAGGGAATGTGCTTGCAGCAACCCTAAACACGTATTTATCTAGATTATATGATTTCTTTACCATTATAAACTAAAATTTACACTTCAGCTCTCTGTCAAACATCTTCTATAAGTCCAACAAATTTTACTCAAGTTGCAGTGAAAACTTGCTTCGCAGTACGCCAAGATGGGGCAAATGTTAGATTTAGACATGTTGCGCATCACATGTAAAGCATTCAAGTGTACTCAGAATATCCACGATGTAGAGCAGTAGTACAATTTGTTGGAAAATATTATGCAGAACATTGTACAGATACATTTATGCAGAAGCATTTCATAGATTGGAATATTTTATAGTATTTCTCTTATTACTACTTCTGCATTTTCTTTTTACTATAATCCATATTTCAAACAAAGTTTTAATATAATTGGATGAATGTGCAAGTCTTCTCAGTCCATCTATCTTCGTGGGTCGTTTTATGCTTACCTAGCATTGATTGTAAGACAACATTGCTTTGTTCTTCTCTTAATGAAATTTTAGCTAAATATTTCTTGTTTACTTCAGATTTCGTATTTCTTATTCTGGCTTGGGGAAGTATTGTAGATAGGACTAGATGAATAGGTTATGAAAATGGATAAAGAAGAAAACATTACTTATTTTTAGATCTGTTGTGAAATGAAATTTGGTTTCCATGGTTGTTTTCTCCATATCCCTTTCTTCTTTCTTATTATCTATACCAATTTGGCCCAGTACTCCTTGCCCCAACACACACACACCCCGAGTGTAGTACGAATAAAACACTGGTTAATGTAACCGTTTAAAAGATAAACAAAGCTATTTACAAAAAGAATTGATTAGTGAAATTCTAATAAGATATAATACATTTTTTTTTAACATAGCCACAGAGGAATTTGAACTTATAAACTTCATCATTATGGAAACATGGCTTTAAGAGGATTTATATCTTTTATCTCATTTTCTGTTTCATTTCACGTCTCATACTTTTTAATTAGTAGGGAATGAGACAAAAAGATGTAGATTCCTTATTAAAGAAGGCAAGCAATGTAATCATAAAAAAAATGAACCATGATTCCCAAAAATGAACCATGTGATTCTCATAAATGAATTGACTGGTGAAATATTATTCAAATAATAAATGTAAGGTTTAATTGAACAGCGACCCATGAATTGGACAACAAACATGGCAATCAAAATTTGAATAGCACTTTTGAAGATGATTCAAGCTTAGAGGATACCATCCTCAGCAAATGCTTGACAAAGACAGACATAAAAGAAAGAAAGAAATTAAAAGCTCTCTTATAGGTGTATAGACTCGCTCAACTTTCACTAAGCCAAACTGGCAACACATACATTAGCATCAAATCTTAAAGTAATGAGGCTATATGGATACACAAAATCTATATCTTTTGAGGTTTGATTTAAATTTCCAAAACTTTTATATAGAGATAAAATTGTTAATGAGCAAACTAATCGAACTCAATGCTAATGGATGACCAATTTAGCAACAAAGCAGAGAGGTTTTCCTTATTCTCTTGATTGCTGGTTAACTCTTTTTCCTTCTCTGCTTGCAACTCCCAGTCTATCCTGATCAACAGAACTATCATGACAACAGCACAAACTATTTGAGCCGCAACCAACACTAACCAAAGACCCAAGAAGCCCAGTTTCAAGACAAAAGCCCATTATGAGAGAAATGAGCAATCCCACAGCATAGAAGGAGCGTAGGTTTATCTTGGCAGCATAACTTGGCCTAGCACTGCCCCTCAGCAACCCCATTGGTGGAAGCAGTCACAAGACCATCCTTGCCCCGATTTAAAATAGGCATTAGAAAACCGTAGGTAAACCAAAAGGATAAAATCAGCAAAGGCAGATGCAAAAGCAATGCCTTTGACACGAAAGTTGGAATATTGAACCACAAGGAACTTAATGGGGTAGTCAATGATGAGGCTAAACGCTACACCCAACATAAGAGGAAGAGTTACATGCTGGGTTCTAAGAAAATTTTCTATAGGATTAAGGAGGGCTTGGAGAAAGATGTTAGGAATAAAGGAAGCTAGAAATGTAGTGGCAATGGAAGTGATGGATGGTTGGCTTCTGGCCACATAATAGCAAAATAGGTTGGAAGTAAAGCCACAGAAACGATGGTGGTACATTGGAGGATTTGAGCCATTAGTGGCCATGCCTATGCCTCATAGGCTTGAGAAGCTATACCTTTGATCCCTGCTGCAAGCCCATAATCACAGAGTAGCCTGTGATGTTAGCAAGGCCAATGGTTAGTCCACCGGCTAATGTATCCTTGCCTAATTTTCCCATGAAGTGCATGGATACCAAGGACTTGCCATACACAAGAAGGCTAATGATGATTATAGGGAGTGCTATGTAGAAGAGCTGCTTTATCTCTTCCACAGTCTGATCATGATCAAAATTATGAGAATACAAAAAAAAAAAGAAGTAATTAAATAAGAGCACATCAGAGAAAATAAAACTAGAAACAACGCTAATGTAGTAATTAGTCAACCTCTAAAGAATAGATTAGGTGGCTCCAGTCACATTGAGACTCACTGTCATTTTTACTTGCATGTTTGGCTTATAAGTCGTCATAGTAAGGCAAGAGAGGAACTGAAACTTGATTGGAAAATTCAAGTAAGGATCAAAATGCAGAGAGAGAGAACGGGAGAGAGAGGGAGACGGTGGGGGAGAGAGAGAGAAAGAGAAAGAGCGAGGGAGAGAGGGGGAGAAGGAGAGAGAGCAATATAAGGAGGTGGGCGGAGGTTGTTTGCATGTGGATTATTTATCGTTTTGTGTAGGAACTTGAGATAGTTGGTGGTATTGTCAGCTCTTACTATCATCTATCATCACAGATGCCAATGAGTGAGTGTGAGTAGATCTCATTTTGGGTTCACTTTCTTCAGAGTCGGATCTTCTACTTGCCCCTCACAATACACAACAATACAATTCCCCCCTTACACGTGCCTTCTAGGTAGTTGCGCGTAACTGCATGGACATGGAAACTAAATAGAAATATTATATTGCTCTCTGCTCGAAAGCAACTTTCAGTACTCTGTGTGCTTTAGTACCATTCAACATTGGTAATAAAGGAAAAACTCCTTCAAAAATAATACGTTTACACATATTTATACACATAATATATTATACTCATTTGTAAGGATATCTATATATATAGAGGGGGAGAGATAAAAATATACTTAAATAATTGTACAGATAATTATACTCAAAACTCTTTCATTTCTACATTTCATCTCATCAAACATGAATTGCATTTTTTCTCCAATACCACATTGCAATTTTTCTTAACCATATAAAAAATTTGAATTTTACTTTTCTTGGGTAGCAATATTGTTTCAAAAATAGAATTTTATTTTATGATAATTCTATGATAGCGTGACATGACATGACATATGATATAAGTGTTTATACAAGACAATCATTGACAAGTCATTTTGTTTGGGTAAAATCTTTTGTTTCATTTTCTTTTCTCAAATCTTGTTCTATAACTTTAAGATTGATCGAAGCCTATTTATTAATTGGTTTATTTATTAATAAATTAGTTTTTGAGCAGTTATTAATAAAAGTTGACCAATTAGCATGAGTGGAGTATCTTGTGGTTCATGTGAATTTGAATTCCAATTCACTACATTTGAAATTTAATTTATATTCAAGTTTGGAAGAAGCACAAAAACAACAAATCTTCCTAAATTTTAAACACATTACATTCGCTCATTCTTATAATAATATTTTGAACAATACTAAAGAGTAATTAGGGCTAATAAGATCTCATTTAATTTTCATTTGTTTTCCATTTTCTTCATTCATATCTATCCTTGATACTTCAGCTAGTTTGACCTTATCTTTTTCATGAGTAAACCAGTACCATGTACCATTGGATAACCTTTTCCTTTTCGTGAGTAAAGCTATATCTATTTCTCTTTATTTACAACTATTTTTACATTTTTTTAAAATTTTTTATCTTTTTATATTACTTTTTTTAAATACAATTTTATTATGCAAATTACAAATAATTAATACATACCAAATATACAAACTGATTTACTAGTAACTGACATTTTCATTTTGGTTATTAGTGGAATCAGAAACAAGAAGCATATCTCAATTGCATTTTTGGTACTCTTGCATTACTGTCACTTCCATCGTCAACTAATAATTCATAAAACTCATCTTCAGATTCTCATTTAGTATCTCATTGAGGATAACTGCAAATATCTCATCAATTCCATACGCAAGGATCCATGATTACATTCCATGCCATTCAAATAACAGTGCCGGGCTTATAGTTTTAAGTTGTGCTGAATAGGTTCTTCTTCTAGAGCTAATGGAAATTCAATTCAAGCTCAACCATTCATTTTTCCCTATATTAATGTGGAGATAAAAAGATGCAACTTTTAAGCATTCTTACTAAAGAATCACTGAATAAGGAAGTCTAACTTTTCCATAATGTATACAAATATAACATTATAAGGTTTTTACAGCCTGGGACATTTACTGTCAGATTTGTCACAATAACAAAATAATTACACGAGTTGTCAAAAACAACACTTATGTACGAGAAGAAAGGCATTTTTCAAGGATTTCAAAAACAAGCTTTATTTTCATCAGAATGTTTCTTCTCTTAAAGTAAACTCTTCCTTAAAGACAAAAAGGCAGAAGACTTCAAAGTATGCACAAAATAACAGTTCAGTACCCACCCCTCTTTCCTTTTGCTCCAAAAGAGCAAATTAGAGTCACCTAATTTAAATCCTGGATTTTTTTTTTCCCCACCTGCTAGGCTTTCTGCTTCTTTGTTGTCTAAATTCTCCAAGAAACAAGCAAACTCCTATCCATCTGCCATCTACAGGCAATGTCAAGGACCAAACATCTTCACAAAATCTCATAAATCTGCAACATTTTTTAAAAAATATAAATATATTAGATAACAAGCCAACAAATCAATAAAAGGGAGATGTCCCAGTGTCGAGCGTTAAATACAAAATAGACGACCAGAATTTAAAAATATATTACACCTAAATATTGTTTCCGTTATGGTTTTCCTTCCTTAAATTTTCAAAAATTAAGAGCAAATTCAGTTGTTGTAAAAGATAGCTAGTTGATGTTAATTTTTGTGTATTCGAACACAATGACATTCTAATATTTAAATCCGTCTAATAAGGCATGACAAGCAGACTTACATTTATGGGCATATTTGCTATGATAATATTGCTGCTTTCTTCAATGTTTGAGTGACGACGTCGCCCCCAACAACCATATTGATAACAACATCTGCAGATTTACATGAAATTTTACAAAAACTCAACTATCAATTAACAAGACTATATAACTTGGCATTAGGGAAATCTAAACATGCTGCCATTCGCCTAATATGTTTCCTGCAGAAAGCACTGTCTATAATGAAAAAAAATGACCAGGGTGATGCATGAAGCTATTATAATGCACATAGGCATAACTTTAAATACGCATAAACCATAATTGCTTAAACAATCCCAAATATGCAATGTAACAATGTATGAAGATGGGTAGTTCTTGGTGAAATGAACACCAAAGGAGGTAAAATAAGTTTGAACAACCACGTAAATGGACAAACGTCATGGAAAATGTCAGTTCCAGGGAAAAGGAGCTGGAAAATCATAGATAATCAGAAGATGACCAGATATGGGAGACTCCCCAGAAGCAAGGAGAGGAAGGCAAGCATCAGTTAATACTAACATATGAGACCTGTGCCCATCTTTCACAGTCTCATCTTCTTTTCCTGCTTGGCTATGGATAATCTGGTTCCACCTTGTTGTCATTTGGCGATATTTCTCAAGAATCAAACCACGTTCAGATTCTGCAAGGTCACTGTATTGACACGTACATGACAAACAGCATAAATGAAATATTAGAAAATATTACGGCGCATAGAATGAAAGAAATATATAGAACTCAAAATTCCATTATGTTCAAATATGGAACTCCATATAATTAGTCAAGAGAGGTTGCAGAATCCCTATATCACATCAACTAGAAATCAAAATGTCTGCAATTGTCAAAAAGCTAAAGTTCCAACTATAAAAAAAATAATAAAAATCAGCAGAACATGAAGATAGGATACCAGGTTCTGAGTTCTGGATAAAACTGTGTGAAGTAAATTACTAAAGAATGCTAAGATTAATCCCAAATAGAAGATTGAATACGCTTATTATTTGAAATTGAAAAGAATAAAATTAAGAATATGCTCAAATGGTAAGATGGGAAAATTTACCAAAGCTGACAAAGATATAAAAGCAATGCTGGAAACGGTAGAGCAAATGGCGTCAAGCTCGTCCCAGATGCTGCCGCAGATTATAATGGGTAGGCAAGGACGGCGATTAGCTAGACTCAGCAGATGCACCAACGTCTCCTGCATACCTCTTGCATACCATCTTATGCTTAATGCTTTTTAAATGAAATAGTCATGAAATCTGAATTTGATTTCAGAAATAAAATCTGAAAAATGAAATATGTATAGACCATTTTGAACTGGATTCTATCCTTTGCAACATAAAAGTGGCGCGACTCACATGAAGGAATAGATTCTTAGTTTCGAGACGATTGTTAAAAAAAGAAACATAAAATAACAGCGAAATAAGAACCACGAATCAAAAAGAAGTATGGTAAACGAAGACAAGTACCCCAATGTTGGAGATGAATCAAAGCTGTTGAAGATTGTCGAAGATATGGTGTAACTACATCAAATTTGGGGTTGAAGAATAGTTTCAAGTCGGTTTAGATATTTTAAAAGATAAGATTATCTAAATTGTTAGTGGGCTATCTATTTGTTAAGTTCCTAACTTTGTATTGAAATGAATGTTAGAGTTTCTACTTTTTTTAGGATTTTCTTGTTGACTTTAGTCTTTAATTAAGTGTGGTTAAATTGAATTTTAATGTAAACTTTTTAAATTATTTTAATATTCAATAAAATTATCCATTTATTTTTATTTTTTATTTTTATCATTATCCAATCCCTGTAAACTGAGTCCATTTACACAGCTTTCGTTATCCGATTTCCTCAACACCAAATTAGGTGTTTTGGTGTGGTGGTGGAGAGATAGCTTCAATTGCGTATGTCGCCATGGTCCTCGAGCGAAACCAAATACGAGTCTACCCTTTACTTAGTCTTTGTATCTTAGATCTTAAATAATAACTAAAAGCAATTAGTTCAAAAGTCATTAATCCTAGTAATCGCTCTTTTTTGGATAAAAGCAATAAAACAATGTGATTTTTATAAAGAAAGTGTTCGTCATTGAAAAAAAAAAGAATGATAATCATAATAATTATAATAAAAATTATTATTATTATTAAAAATGAAATTGGTAATTCATCTATTTCATTTATCTGTTCTATCTATTTATCCAATTCAACGTATTAATTGAAATTTGTTATGAATATTTTGATTAGATATCCATTTAATGAAATATTCCTTAGAGCTGACTTATAATTTATTTATTTGTAATTTATTAAATAATTATCTTTTTAGGATTAAAGTTTCACTTTCATTGTGTATATATACTCCCTTGGTAGATGAATAAAATTAGTCATTTTGAAAGCTTTATTTTATCTCCTCTCAAATCTCTCTACTTTACTCTCTGTATTTAATTTTTCACAACAAAATTAAATTTTTTATAAATTGAGCAAATTGTACACATGGTGACATGTGGCAACCAATGTATTAATTGACATATGTCTCAACTAATTTATCTATTTCAATGTATTAATTAAAACTGAAGTTTTTATAAAATAAGTAGTTGTACACATGGTGACATGTGACACATATCTCACTAAAATGCACTAATTATATTTTATTTGTGTATTTGAATTTTAAAATTCTAAACCTACGACTCCTTAAAAACTACAGCTTCACTGTTTGCTTCTGATTAGAAAATTCCTCTGGACTGCGTTCCAACACTTCCTGCTTCTTTCTTTCTTTTCTCTGTAAAATTTCTTCCTTCCCCTAGTGAGAAGCGATTTTGAACCAACTATTTTGGCTTGCCTGTAAATTGGTAAACCTAGCTAAAATTGGGTCCTTGCCTCTACCTAAAAATTGCTCCATCTCATAGACATTTCCTCCGAGAAGATCCCCAGAAATGGCTTCCACAGATAATTCGATTTCTAAACGCGGGCACTGGGAGAATTCAAAGGGCAGCAATGATTGGGAGAGCAGCGAGAAGATAAGCGAAGGAGAAAAATATCTGATGCAACGTTAGGGTTTTCCTTTTCAATCTCTTCTTCGCATTTCAAAATTTAGTTGCGAAATTTTTTATTTATTTCACCTCTTCTCTTTGTCTGGAGGAGGAGTGGGGATTTTGTCTGTATGTATTTATTTCCTATACTCTTTTGTTGTTCATGATATGGATTCCTTTCTACTTGTATTTACTGATTCAAGATATGTGTTCTCTGATATATTTGTATTGCGTGTGAAGAATATTTGGTTTGTTTATTCGTATGGTGTGCGTAAAAATATCATTCAATGCTTTGCTTAATTTTCCTTACTTATGTGTTCACTGAAGTGGGTACGCTGGGTAAGTTTCTTTCTCTTAACTGATTAGCTTTTTGGAAGCATGACTATGATTGAGACATCCCTCTAGCGTGCCCTTTGTTTCTTAAGAATGTCTATATTTTTCATAGTATAGCTAAATAAGATTCTCTATCTTTTGTGCCATGTTTAAATCTCTCTCTGCCTAAAGAGTTTATACTAAAGGAAGTCTTTCATTGGTAATTCACTGCTGGGTCAATCTGCTCATCTGTCTTAGGCTACACAATCCTTTTATCTTTAACTTCATATAGATTTTAAAAAACTGTAAGATATTATTTATTCGACTGTGATTTCTTTTCCCCAAGTGGTGATTTGAGCAAAAGTGAAATGTGTTTGTTTGACTTGCCATACTGAACAGTCGAATTGTTTTGCAATACCTATCTTTGTTCACAATAACTTGACAATCATATTTTTATATGAATTACAGGAAGCGTATATATTTGAGAGAATATATATATATATAAATATATCTGCTGGAGGAATTTTTGTAGTTTGTTTAATGCAATTGCTTGGACATTTTGTGCTTTGTTTAATTTGGCGCTTTCTGTACTGCATTAAATTGCACATATACATATAGAAAGCTAATGGAGCCTCTTTCTCTGAGTTGTCTGTCTCCTAATCAAGAGATTGGAGTTTTCTACCTATGAAAATGATGGCCTCTGTAGTGCATGTTTAGATGGAGATATTTTCTACTGTAATGGATTCCCATTTGAGTTTTTCACGTATGTGTTCACTTGCCTTTTCTCTTTCTTTATGATCTACTGTAAAGATTCTGCTTGAAAAAGATAAATTAATTTAATACTTCATCACGTATCTGTTTCAATTTACAACAGTCTTAGATTGTGTTTAAGACCATAAGAAGAGATAGGTAAACTGTTTTCTTTATCTTTCACTATATTCTAGTCTGATATTGGGAAGTGTTATGTGCATTTGTGCTACTAGGACATCATGTGTACATAATATCCACTGTCCTTACTTTTCTATAAATGTCCTCTTCTACCAATGCATGTTCAATTCATGCCCAAAATTTTGGTGTTGCCTGTTTCATGGTATTGGTTTGGGTTTTAAAATGAAGTTGGCAAGGCATCTTAGTTATTTGGGGGTTACGTAGAATATATATATATATATATTGTTAACAGCAATTCAGTTTTATTAATTAGAACAGTAGTTGCGAATTACGCACTGGCAATGTTGTATAGGGCAATGGAAAATTTGACTGAGAATATGCTTTAGCGATGTTTTACTGAATGCACAAGCTATTTTCTTTCCTACTTATAAATTTTAGATTAAAGATATCATATCATGTAAGAATGTTGTTTATTTCTTGTATTATACAGGAAGTTAAATGTAAGACATTACTACAGTCTTAACAATATATATCTGGGTAAATCGTAGAGTCTTAGTAAAAATTGTAGAGCAGCCAAGGTACATAAATCTGGGTAGTATTTTGTATGGACATGAGAAAACTCAGCAAAAATCTATTTCTTTTCCTTGACATGTAATTTGTCATTTGATTTGGGAGGCTTAACTAGAGGACAAAAAGGAGGTAGAGGAAGATAAGGATCAGAGCATAGCTTAATATCACCTAGGAGGCTAGGACTTTTTGAGCATACGGCAATGGCAGTGAGCCAATATTCAAATAACCAAAGACCTTATCTACCAAAAAAACCAAAAATGGTGAAAAATGAGTAGAGTTTCCAATTGCATCAATCTTTGCAGCTGCTGCTTATTTGAAGTCCAGTAATTTCATATTATGTTTTTCATTTGCAGAGTTCTTACGTAAATAATCTATTTAATGACCAAAGCTAGGTGATCATTAATTGTATGGAACAACCTTGCAGTTTGTGATACTCCCAAATAGATGCAGATGAGCTTGAGAATTGGTAAGATACTAAGCTATGTGACAAGTAGATGCTGGAACAACTCTCAGCTTTACCGGACAATAGGGAATGTGCTCACAGCAAAGCTAAACTTGTATTTATCTAGCTCTAGATTTCTTTACCATGAGAAACTAAAATTTACTTTTTTGCTCTCTGTTAAGCATCTTCTATAAGTCCAACAAATTTTACTCAAGTTGCTGTGAAAACTTGCTTCGCAGTAAGCAAGATGTGCAAATGTAGATTTAGACATGTTGGACATCACAGTTAAAACATTCAAGTGTACTCAGTCAGTCTATCCACGATGTAGAACAGTAGTACAATTTCTTGGAAAATATCATGCAGAACATTGTACAGATTAATTTATGTAGAAGCATTCCATAGATTCGACGATATATTTTACAGTAATTCTCTTATTACTACTGCATTTTCTTTTTATTACAATCGTATTTCAAGCAAAGGTTGAAGGAGATTGGATGAATATGCAACTGTTCTCAGTCAGCCTATCTAAATGAGTTGTTTTATGCTGACCTAGCATTGATTGTAAGACTACATTGCTTTGTTAATCTCAATGAAATTTTAACTTAACATTTCCTGTTTACCTCAAACGTTGTATTTCCTATTCTGGCTTGGGAAAGTAATGTAGGTTGGACTAGATGAATATGTTATTAAAATGGAAAAAAAGAAGAAGAAGAAGAAAACATTACTTATATTTTAAGCTGTTGTGAAATGGAGTTTGTTTGGTTGTTTTTTTTTTTTTTTTTCCCCATATCCTTTCCATCTTAGTATTTTTTTTCCTATCCCAATTTTGCCCACTCCTCCCCCCCACACACAAACCCCACCCTATGCGTGGCACGGGTAAAACACTAGTTAAAGATGACAAATCATGTAACCATTTGAAAAATGTCTTTAAAATGATTTACATATTTTATCTCACTCTCTGTTTTATTTAATTTTTCATACTTTTTAATTAGTTGGGAATAGGACAAAAAGATGTACGTCTTAAAAACCCCCCTATGCGTGACACAAGTAAATAAATAAATTACTTAAAATTTTTAATTTTGTTCCCACTCTTTCATGAATTAATGTACGTCTTACAAGCTATATTTACATCCCAATGGCACTTTTGAAGATGATTCAAGCTCAAAGAATACCATCCTTAGGAAAGACTTGACAAATACAAAGGCAGACAAAAAAGAAAGAAAGAAATTAAAAGCTCTTTTATAGATGTATAGACTTACTCAGGTTTTACTAAGCCAAATTCGCAACACATACATTAACATCAAATCTTAAAGTAATGAGACCATATGGGTATGCAAAATCTATTTATATTAAGGTTTAATTCGAATTTACAAAACTTCTGTACAAGAGATAAAATTGTTAATCATTCAAAAGAAAAACACACAGCCCAACCAAAACATAAGATACAAGCCAAGCTGCAACTTATGATATACAAAACGACAAGTCAAACCAACAGTTCTCCAAATGCCATAATCGTGCTAATTTAAAATGTATAGCATTGCATCTTCACTTTAACTAGTAGTTACTATGCAGTTACTCCTTTATCAATACGACAACTCCCCAAATCCCCATTATTGCATTGAACATCTCAAAATTTGACTTGGATTAGTTACTGCTCAGCAGTAGCAACCCTCAGTTGTTGGATGAGACTGCAATTTTCAATTATCCCAATGCTTTTAGTCGTTGGATAAGACAGAGCCATTTCAATTATCTCATTACTATGCAGTTATCTCATTATAATATTGGCACACCTAGAATGACTTTGCTGCCCCCAGTCTCCGCAGCCCCTCTATTCATAGCCCTTCACACTGCCTTTTCCTCTTGGAGGGAAATTTTGCCATCTCTGTTGGTGTCAAATTTGTCTAACACCCACTTTAATTGCTCTTCTTATAAATCCAAACTCCACCGTGAACACGACATTTTGCTTGCCTTGAAGCTAGTTTAATCTGGACCTGGGGTGGGTTTTTCGGTCGAGAGAATCTCCTTGAGAAGCCATATTGAAAATTGGGGCAACTGAAATTTGACATAGTTGTTTGGGATTACATAAAAGTCAGGCTAGGGTTTTGCTTTTGGTTAGCTATCTATAATTTCTTATCCTAAATTCTTGCGTGTGAAGGGCTCTCTAGCTACTAAAACTGTTCATTTAAAGAAACTAGTGATGGCAAATGTTTCAATAATTTGAGAACGAGGGGAGAGAATGAATTCCTCAAGGTTCAATGTAAAAGTGAACAGTGTTGGTGCAAGTTCTAATGCATCGTATATGATTCTCAAGCCTCTGCTTTGGGTGACTACACATTCACTACCTTAATAATTGCCGACCAATAAAGTTAAACAGTGTATATATATATATATATAGAGAGAGAGAGAGAGAGAGATCTCAGTTTGTCTATCCTATGCATTAAGCCTCATTAAGAACACAATTTTGCATTAAAATCTCATTAAAAATTAACTCTATTAACAGTAGATTATTAATATTAGATTTTTCATATTTATTTCATTCTTTCTCTTCATGCTAATTTCTTATAATACCCTTAAATTATTTTTATTTGTAAATCCTAAAACCCTAAAAAGTCAATCTTAAAATTGAAAATCTTAAATTCTTAAACTCTAAAATCATAAATCCTAAATTCTAAACCATAAACCTAAAA